>OX381718.1:57833978-58203978 GCA_947462335.1 Harmothoe impar | reverse complement strand
GGTCACAATGTCTACACCTATTACCTTAATTCGAATTTAGGTAATTCAAGATGGCTGGAGGTAAATAGCAGTTATAGGACGAGTACCAAGCTGTACGCGAAATACAGTGAAGGGAGCCTTATAGGCGTAGAGCTTGAATACCCCTACAGCTTGGTTATATACAAGGCCTATAACTTATTAATACCACCACTAGGTGGTTCCAGAGGGGTAAAAAGCGACCTGGCGACCTGAGCTGTTTTCCAGGCGACCTGGCGACCTGGTACAATAATTTAAGCGACCTGGCGAAAAATATGTCTATAGTAAAAATGGTCTAAAAAAGCGACTTAGTGACATGGGGCCCTTAATTTCGGCGACTTTCCGACCTGAGGGGGGGGGGGACCCCTCTGCACCCCCCACTAGCTGTAGGCAGTATAGTGAAGTCTCGGTTTTCTCCGTATGGGCAGTCATGTTAGGTCTGAGCTCGCAATCTATCGTGAGACTTAGGCAGTGACCAGCCATTCACAACTCATAGCTTCCGGGCAACAGGCTGCCGTGCGAGAGCAGAGCCAAGGTCTCACGAGATGGCTGGTGTCAGTGTAAACACTGCAGTTGCAGGAACAAGTCCGCACCAGTTAGAGAGCTATACAAGAGGTGTACAATGCTTTACTCTCCGTGCCCGCTGTGGTATAAGTCCATTTCTATTTAATTGTATTGTAGTGAATACGAGGTTATTTGAACCCTGTTCTTTGGACAGTGTGTTCTAGGAACAGTAGAGGTAATATACCTATGCCTTGATCTGGTGTACATATCCTAGTTTTTGCATGATACCTGTTCCAATGTTTCAAGGCTATCACTGTAATTCACTTAAGGGTATTACCACAATTCTGTTGTTGTGTTTTGTCAAGTATCACCGTAATTCAATTGACAGTGTATTGCTGCAATTCACTTCATGATATTACTGTCATTCTGAAGGTGTATAGAATTATATGTTTTGTGATTTATCTGCAATAGGTCCTAATAGACATAATAATTGATACAATTGAAAGTTTACTCAATCATGGGGGGCTGGTTATGGTCTTGGGGACTAAAGGTATATAATAGTCCTTAGAACTATACCCCAGCTAACAAAAAAGACGTTATTTTACGTCAAAATAACGTTCTAAGACTTTATATAACGTTATGCCATAGTAAGGAGGCTTAGAGAAACGTTATATAACATAGCGTATAAAATGCAGTATAAAGTTTTTTTTTTACTGGGACATGCTCCTTCAATCCCCATAACTAGCGTAAACTAGATCAACCCCCTGCTATTTATTGCCAATATCCTAAGTGGCCACCTCCAATTACTGTGATTTTGATTTAGGTAATAGGTGTAAATGCAGGGATGGAGGCGTGTGTGGGGGAGGGACCGGGGAGGAGGGGAGGGTTGAGGTTGGAGGTTACAGGAGGTAGGCGGGGGTGGGTGGTTTGGTGTATGAGGGAGACAAAAGGGGATGATTATGAGGCAACTGAGAAGGGGTTGGGGGAGGGGGGGGGGGTCCTGGAGTGAGTCCACACTAGGGGTTGCTAGGGACGGACAGAGGGGAGGGGAGAGAGAAAATGAGACAGAGACAAGGGGGTTGAATTTATACTAGGGGTTACTAGGGACGGACAGGGGGAGGAGCGAGATAATGGGACAGAGACAATGGGGGGGGGGGGGAGGGGTGAGTCCATACCAGGGGTTACTACGGACGGACAGAGGGGAGAAGAGAGAGGGGCCCTCTATGGGGGGCTCCCCATGTCCCATGTCGATCTTAAGAAATGCTCATGTCGCGGAGAGAGGGATGGGTATACGAGGGACCCTTGAGGAGGGGTCCCCAATGCCCATATCGATTTTAAGAAATGCCCAATGTCCCAGGTCACGATGAAACCGTCACGATCTATCTATTTCTCCTGTCCCATGTCACTGTACAGCATCAAAATGGTCCATGTCGCCGTGTCAAACTTAGTGGTCTAGGCCCAGGGGTCTAGGCCCATAGACGACTACTTTAAAGCTGGGCCATCAGGGAATAAGTTCAGCATTTTCCATACATGGACTAAAATAACAGTTCCACCAGAGGGCAGCAGTGTTTGGACAGGGGACCATGAGCATTGTCCAGCTACAACATATTCACCCTATCTTGTGCCTGTAAGAGCTGAGCTCCCAGCCCTTGAGAGCCCTCTTGTGAATGAAGACTGAACTTTATTCAAAAGTGCTTTTGGCCTCACTTCAACTATGACAGTCAAGCTTTAATCTCACCTCTTCGTTTCTCTGCCCTGCCACAGACCAGGTGACAGGCACACTGACATCTGGTTATATATGTCATGCTGTGCATGTCATCTCCAGGGTAACCAAGGAAGCCCAAAATCAGTCAAATATATTTCAAGGTTTTATTCATCATTAAACACTCTCGACACTGGGCCAGATTGCACTCAACAATGACATGTTCAGCCAAAATCGTGATGACTTCATATTGAACTCTATAATTTTGTAAACACCACGAGAGGAGTAATAATTATACTTTAAAATAGTTCAAGAGCTATAATGATTCCATACATGTTCACTGCATAAACCTATAACACATAGACCGTTACTTGTAATTAGGAGGACGGATGGGGAGCTCTGGGCAAGGGTTCTTATATAAGGGTATTGTGTATTGGGCAATTTATGGTGCATTCAAAACATACATGTACCGACAAATCACCAAGCCCTCTTGAAACCTAGACCCCTACAACGATATGTATGCATTGCAGTGAGGCATTAGGTCAAGTAAATGGTTCTATATGTATATGTGTGAGTTTACCCTGTAAGGGCCGTATAGTGTTTTAATGTGCTACATCTTTTGTGGCCCTGATCCATGAATGCAGGACTGGTGAGTAACTCGCCAGCACTGCATGCATTTATAAAGCATGAGGACCCATCGTCATGATGCTAGAATGCAGCATCGGCGATTTACTCACCAGTGCTGCATTCCCAGTAGTGGATCGAGGGGGTGTCCTGGGGAGTCACGTGCCCCCCCCCCCCTAAACCCCATGAAAATGGCCCTTGGTATGACTCTTAACCATAGGAAATGTGGTCTAGAACCCTGCCTGTGCCCCCCCCCCCCCGACCAGATTTTCCTGGCCATGCCCCCCTATAGATCCATATATCAAGAAAGGGTGACTTTTCAGAAAAGTTGTTGATAAAATTTTTGGTCAATTTTGTCACCGTGACCTTCAAATTCATGATATGATCTCAGAATCCTGCATTCTAATGTACGCTGTTTGAAAGAGAATTGTCCTGTGAGTCTCCTTATACAAGACATTTGCAAACTTAGCCATTGCAAACAATGTTGTGAGGATTCTGCTAAAACCAACGTAAACACAACTCTATTTTGAAAAAGTCACCCTTTCTTGCTGCAATGGTCTATAGACCACCCCTTCTGGATCTGCCCCTGATTCCTACATCATGCAGATAAAGGGCACAATGCATTAAAGCAGTATGCGGTCCTTAAAGGGTTACGAGGCCCGTCAAACCTGTTTGGTCCTACGAGGAAGTAAAACGATATAATGAATGTTCATTACGTAACACTTTGTTGGGTGCTCTATAGGTGGAAGTGTTGCCCCGGGGGGGGGGGGGTACTCAGATCTGAAATGACTACCCACCTCCAAATGCCCCCACAGAAGCAGTAGCGGTGGATCTCAAACTAAGGGGTGGTGACTCTCGGCACCCTGAAAAAGTAGGGGGCGGTAACTGTCTTAGAGGAGGGCAATTGTTGGGGTTTAAATGGTAAAATGTAAAGAGAACAATCATTATCCATAACTACTCTACTATTTGCATCAGGAAATAAAGGTTGTATTCCAGGGGTCCCTGAAAAAACAGGGGTGGTGGCTTATCTGTAAGAAATCAGAGGGCAGTCACCCACGTTTAGGAGGGGTAGTGGTTTTCGTTTCAGTGAGCTCTAAACGGGCTGGTTTTATACTACAAAGTATTACATATGACAAGCAAATGTTATGTTTTAATTTGTAATTTGGCGGCTCCTATTTTTAGGCGGGTGGTAGTTTGACAGTGGGCAATTACTGTCATAGAGTGAGTATCCCCCCCAGGACTGTCGGGACAGTCTCAATACCTTATTGGGACCGTTATGCCGAGTGTATTTGGTTATTCAATAGATTTCTGCATATCTGTTTGGTATATTATGAAATATGTACATCTGTGTACATACGTATGTCTGTATAGCATTATCATGCAAATTTATGCATACATTATCCTCATTTTTATTGCCTATCAGTAGCCTCAGGTGTGTGCTCTATACTACCATACTACCCCCCCCTCCTCCCCCACCCCTGAAAGAGAAGTGGGGAGTCAGAAATATATAGAATGCTTTTCTACACATAACATTTCGTCTATTGTTGTTGTTGCTGTTGTTGTTCTTATTATTGTTGCTGTTGTTTCTGTTGTTACTGTTACTATTGATGTTGAGTGAGTATGAATAATATACCCGACCTATACTTTTTTAACCACAAGGTGTCTGAACGGTCCACTACTATGTATGTTTTTAGATACGCCATGGCACTGGTCGATATAATTGAATACTACTCCGACCCTATCTATAGTATACTGAGTACCATAATGATATAGTCAATGCACCCCGACCTGCCATTTCCTAGTCGTCCATTTCTAGTTTAACTGACTCCATTCCGGCCTAGACAGGTGTATTCCGTATTATTCTATCACCATAGTGATCAACATGAGAGTCTGTGAAAAATCCATAATATGATCTGGGCTGTCTGGGAGAGCTAGTACACTGGGACTGTTTGGCTTAAAGCTTGACCGTCATGGTTGATATGAGGCCAAAAGCACATTGGATATAGTTTTTATTCACAAGAGGGCTCTTAAAAGGGCTGGGAGCTCAGCTCTTACAGGCACAAATTAGGGTGAATATGTTGTAGCTGGGCAATGCTCATGGTCCCCTCTCCAAACACTGCTGCCCTCTGGTGGAACTGTTATTTTAGTACATGTGTGGAAAATGCTGAACTTATTCCCTGACGGCCCAGCTTTAAGCCCAGGGTCCATGGGGATCGCATAGAAACCTCTGGTATAAATTTTGTTTAACCCTTTAGGGCGACAAAGGGCTTTTATGTGATATGTCATAGTGATGGTGTCATAGTGATGCACGAATGCAGCCATTGCTATGATAGATTCACCAAGGCTGCATTCATAAATCATGACGAAATGCAATATGATGATATTCGGACCTTAAAGGGTTAAGACTTCTCCCAGGGGCGGATCCAAATGGGGTGGTCTAGGGGGGGGGGCAGCCAAGGAAATGTTATGAAGGAAATTTGGTCGGGGGGGGGGGGGCACAGGCATGCAGGTTCTATGCCACATTTCCTATAGTTAAGAGTCATACCAAGGGTCATTTTCAGGGGGTCAAGGGTGGGGGGGGGGGGCATGTGCCCCCCAGGCCACCCTCTGGATCCGCTACTGGGAATGCAGCACTGGCCAGTAAATCGCGGATGCTGCATTCTAGCATCATGACGACACTTATGATGGGTCCTCATGCTTTATAAATGCATGCAGTTCTGGCGAGTTACTCACCAGTTCTGCATTCAGGCCACCCCCTGGATCCGCTACAGTCTAAAGCTGGGACTCCACTACCCGATTTTTTGGGCAATTCTCACGATCCGATTGTACATGTCTATACAGTTTGCTCAGGTATAAACAAAGCCTTCAGAAATCTATCTGGCCCATTATTCATCCATTTTCTGTATAAATTGTATATATATCTGCCTGCAGATCAGACCAATGAAAATCAAACCTGTTAGATATGGGATCTGGAGCCAAAATCGGCCTTGGTTGCAAAATCGGGACATAAATCGTCTTACATAGCCTTGGCAATTCTATTTTCCACTTGTTTATAAACATAAACATTATTTACAAACATAGACCTGTTGCATGGTGTATAGTACCGCCCTGTTTAATGCATGTAATTGCTATGGTATACAATTGAGTCTGATTCGTGAGAATATCCCCGATTTGTGAATAAAATCGGCTAGTGGAGTCCCACCTTTAGGCTGGGGATAGAACCAGCAGCGTCTTGCACACAATGTGACAATTCTGCATCTGGGACACTGCTGTAAGCCCCAAAACCCACATGCGTGCATGCCAGATGGGCTCAATTCGACCGACTCTACATATAAAAAGATTTGTATGGCTCAATTGGCCGATTAGAGCCCCACTATCCCGGCCCATTATAGAGCCCCACTACACTGAAAATTCATAGGTTAAAAGGGTTAGTCAGTACAGACTATCCTAGGTGTATCATATGTGTGTTAGTCACAATGACAAAGTTTTATTCAAAAATGACTGAGGGGTCAGTCAGTAGTGGCTAACCTAGGTTCATCATTGGTGTGTACCCTAGTCGTTGTATTTGTATACCACTAGTTGGTGCCACCTGTAACATACTATGATGACCACTCAGTGGCTCCCCCTAGAAATTAAAAGTCCAAGGTGGGTTGGTCAGTACTGACCAACCTGACAATAATAACTTACCTAGGTTGGGCGTATAGGGAGCCAAAAAAAGACTAACTACACAGAGGCAAATATCAGAGTCACCCAATGTCGCCAATACTACTCTCAGACAAGGGTCAGGCACTGCTGGACTATAATAGATGGGTCAAGGGCCATTCTAGTGAGGGTCAGGCTAGGCTGGACATTCAATAACAGGCTGGACCTTGGCAAACTTGCTTGAAAGTCTGGCCATGCTGGATCCTCATGCCATAGTCTGGCAATGCAGGCTGATAGAGACTCTCCCAAGAGTCCAGCCTTGCCAGACTATGGCATGAGGATCCAGCATGGCCAGACTTTCAAGCAAGTTTGCCAAGGTCCAGCCTGTTATTGAATGTCCAGCCTAGCCTGACCCTCACTAGAATGGCCCTTGACCCATCTATTATAGTCCAGCAGTGCCTGACCCTTGTCTGAGAGTAGTATTGGCGACATTGGGTGACTCTGATATTTGCCTCTGTGTAGGTTAGGTACTAGTGACTAAGAGATTGGTCGTATCGGGAGCCTAAGAATATCAGTGTAGAGCCTACCAGGGTAACATGTCTTTGTGTCACGCACGGACCTGGAGTCAACTACTTCACAATGTTTCAAATACTAAATTACAGCTATGAATAGAAGTTAAATTGAGTCTAAGTTTGAGTTTGGCAAATTTTTATTTGACATAAGTTTCATAGCATGTGTCTCTCATATTAAGCCAAAGTGACTAACCAGCAGATGTTTCCTATCAAAGACATTATCACAATGAAATCATCGCCAAGACAGATGTCAGTCTAACGTTCAACTAACACAGAAAACAACATGTTTACAGTAAATAGTGGATACATACAAAGCAAGGGATAGTAGCCTCATCTGGAGTCAACCACTTATAAATGTTTTAAATGCCAAATTACAGCTATGAATAGCAGTTAAATTGGGGTTTACCCTTTTTGGCCTGGCATGCAGAACCAGGGCTTTCTATTTAATGGTGTTGTCCTTGCTGTTGTGTTGTTCGTTGGTATGCAATGTTTATAGAATTCATTTATACTATAGATTGGTATGTTTTTAAAAAGAGACTTATTGAAAAATAAAGATTTGTCTGTCATTTTGTAGTCTAGCAACTGTGTGAAAAGGTTGTGTCAATATACCAAGGTAGCTGACTCAAGGTTCCAAAGTGGTTGATTCAAGAAACCAAAGTGGTTGACTGGTTGACTCATGATACTGATGTAGACAAATTAACAACCTCTGACTTTATAGGGCCCCAACGACTTAGATTGGAAATTTTGGACCTTACCCTCTGGAATGCCAAGGGCTTCAGAAAAAAGGCCATACCCTTCTTTGGTTGATCCATACTGGCTAGCATACTACGGTACAGTTCCCAAAACAGCTCATAGGTGGCACACAGGTCCAACCCAGTAAACAAAAAACGTTATACAACGTAATATAACGTTTCTCTATGGCCCGTTATTATTGCAAAATGTTTAATATGTAAAGTTAAAAAATGTTATTTTAACGTGAAATAACGTAATTCTATCAGCTGGGAAGTGGTCCACTCATGGACACTTTACCCTACAGAGGCTTAAACTAATGTCACGATCCGATGATATAGAGTGCCATAGGATATATGCATATATGATGCATATGTCAGGCGCAGAATCAGAACCTGCACAATTCCGGAATTGCCCCTGTTCAATTCCGGAACTGCGCAGGGCAATTCCGGAATTGCACCAAAGTTAGATGCAAATATACCATGACTAGATTAGCCATTAGCAAAATGTACATGCTCTTTTACAGTCTGGAATGCAATGTGCCCTCCGAACGTTAAACTACCTAAAAATCAAATCAAAATCAATCTTTGAAAGTATTGGACACTGTCTTTTTGGTATAATATTGAATGCCAATAACTTTTTGATGCATAACTTCTACATGGCTAGACGACGGTTTACGAGTTTTTAGTTTGTTGTTTTGTTATTTCCTCAGTTGGCCTGTTGGAATATTATATGGTCCACGTTCAATGAATGAAATAATCAGTCAACAGACTAAAACGAGTGCTCCTTTGTGTCTATCTAAAAAAATATTTTTTTAAACTTTAATTGAGAATAGATTGCCCGACATAATACTGGCGTCGGTAATTCAACGAGGAGGCAAAATATTCATGGTGTATCTTAATCAAACCAATCGTACAATGTAACTAGTAAGTATATAGGCACACAGTAAAATCCACTGTATAAAAGATTTACAGTAGAACCTACTGTAGATTTACAGTAGATTCTACTGTTTACCTACAATAAACTATACACCTACAGTAGAATCTACTATACACCTACAAAAATGGCATCCAGCATTTTACAGTGTATTCCATAAAAACAAATGCATATCATATGCTTTCCACACCTATATAATATTAATCTGCCTGCAGAATTTAAAATTTAGATTTCCATGACGCTTGGAATTCCCAGTAAACCAGGGCAGCGTGCATGATTAGGGGAATGCTATGCGGTCATGCTTAATTGATTTTACCACAGGCACAGCCGGCGACTATAGCGATAATTTGGGTTTCTCCATATGGGCAGCCATGTTAGTTCTGAGCTCGCAAGCTATCCTGAGACTTAGGCAGTGACCACAACCACACACACCATAGCTTGTAAGGAACAGGCTAAATGGCGAGAGCAGAACCGGAAGCGGAAATGACTGCCTGTGTCGGTGTTCACACTGTGGTTGCGGGAACAAGTCCACATCAGTTAGAGCGCTATAGAATTGATGAGACACGGTTGCCGGCATATGGGAGCATGTTTACCAATGTCAACAATAGAAATCATAACCTTGTCTCCATTCACTACGCAATTCAGTGGCGGATCCAAAAGGGGTGGTCTAGGGGGGGGGGGGGCACAGCCCAGAGAATTTGGCCTGGGGGGGGGGGGGCACAACCAGGGTCCTGTGCCACATTTCCTATAGTTAAAAGTCATACCAAGGGTGATTTTCAGGGGATACCCTAGCTCTCTCTTCAGCAGATCATAGCTAATATGGAGAAAATCAGTTCAGAAATAAATGTAACAGTTTGTCGATATATTCATGTATAAATAACACCACACATGTAGGTCTATTATATTATCATCAGGTGGAACATGCATCCAAATATTACACCATTCAGACCAATAGAAATATAACATTCTTGATTTCAGATCGCGAGCCCAAATCAGCTTGTATGAGATGCAAAATCGGGACCTAATTCGGTACCTAAACCGTGTCATAAAGCCTATAAGAATAGAGCCTTAATTGGCACTTGAACTGTACTATGGGAGTGCTCATTTTTTAACAACAGGGGGGGGGGGGGGGGTGGTGGATTTGGGGGGGGGGGCAAAAAAATTCAACCTGTTTTGAGGGGAAAAGCTGCGCGTTACTATGCTACAAAGGGGCGCGAACGCGCGCGATTTTCGGCCTGCCGGGGGGGGGGGGGGTAAAAAATTTAATACAGCTTCTGACCTGTCACCGGGGTGCGGAATAGGTCCAGTTCCGGTCACCCACTACTACTTCCGGTCACTCACTACCACTTAGGCCAAAAAAAAGAGGTTTGTTTCAGGTCACCCGACCGACCCTATTAAGATAGGACCGACCTTACGTTTTTTATGCAATTTTGAGAAATTCTCGTATTTTTACCATTTTTTTAGCCAATTTTAGAGTCTTCAGAAAAGCTCGGTAGTATCTTCATGTTTTTCTAATAAAAAAAAGTTTTAAAAAAATCCGACCTACTGACCCTACATTTTCTAGCCATGTTACCTGAAACAGTCATACTTTTTTTTTTGGCCTTACTATATTGATAGACCCTGTTCACGGTACTTAACCCTGGTTCCCCCCTCTCTGTGTGGGCACCACAGGGTATACATGTATACAGGAACATGTCCGGGTTCAACTGCTGACCCCTCTATTGACAAACTATTGGTCAGCGATCACCTTGAAGTCAGGTTACCTCTGTTAATGCGACATAGTGACCGGGCATAGTGACTCAAGGCTTTGTATATATGTGGACACTGCCGCACTCATGCATCATCACAACAACAAAAAAAGCCAAAGTGGATCAAAGAACTTTGTCGTATTCAACATGTTAGCTACAGGTTAGCACAATTTACTCGGATGGCTACATTAAAGGCAAAACGTTTGCTGCCCCTCCAGTAACAATCATACTACTCTCGTTCCCGAACCCTTCCGAAGGAAGGCTCTGGTGGCAACCACTATCGCATTGAACTTTGATTTTGCTGGGTATGGGCAGTCCCTGTGGTTAGCTCGGAACTGGTGTTTCACTGGTACCAAGCTACCAAAAGGGACTGCCCAAACCCAGCAAAATCAAAAGTTCACGGTCATAATGGCTGTCACCAGAGTCTTCCTTCGAAAGGGTTTGGGAACGAGAGTATACGAGTACTGGCGCTCGGGGCCTTTATACGGGGGAGAGCCTATGCAGGTTCTAGAGGCATGTACCAGGGGGCTCAGGTAGTCGTGTGTCAAGCTTCCATTTTTCCTCTTTGTGTAGTTTACTTTGGAGGGTTCTCTCTCATTTACTATATGATTATCTTCTGTATAAATTAGATCAATCTTTTTCCCATTAAATGGCCTTTAATTAGATAAGATTACAGCAATGTGAATATTTTAAATCTCAGAGAAATCAAGCATAAACACCTCTGTGGGTGACTACATGTCAGTCAGTAAGAGTGTAATCAATGTATTGTCTCCCAATCAGGCTAAGTCCTCACTTCACACCTGAGACAATGGGGAGGTGAATAAGTCGATTAAGATAGGGGTGGGATGCCACCCATCAGTCTTATCAGTCTTATCTGTGGTCATTGTTCCTAGGTGTGAACAGTGGCTGATAACAAGATGCACCCACAATGAGTCAGGGGACAGTTAGAAAATGGCGGCTCCCATGCCATGTAGGCTCTCCTCCGTATAGAGGGGGTGGGGGTTTAAATGATAAATCCAGGAGATAGATATGTGTCCATGTACAGCAGAATCCCCACCGGACATCCGTGCATGGTCACCCAGAGAACGCCTTCATACTCCAACAGGCACTGATGCTAAATGATTCACCCATAGAGAGCATTACATTGATCCAGAGATAACATCTGGTATAGGATGGATTTAGTTCAAATAGTAGCCTCAATAGTAAGGGGTTGATCCTCACTTTGATCCCACTCCTACTCCCACATTGGATTTAACCCAATAGTGGTTTAATTCAGTGTGCCCTTTGTCATCATGATGCATGAATGTACCCTTTATAATACTCCCGTGCTTTGGTAACTATTCTTCGATCAGACACTTTTAGGTTAACATAATCTCTAATCGTGACTTGCGGATAAACTGGCTTTCAACTATGTTTTCTACACAAGATGGGATGTCAAATATCAAATGTCTCTATCCTCATGATTTACTTGCGTTTAATCATTGTATACATTCATCCTTTATAAAGTTGGCATCCCACCTTATAATATCCCACTGTATTGCTGATGTTGTCTATGTTCCATGTTCCTACGAGTCAAAAGTTGTCTAACCTATCAGATTCCCAGGAAACTGGGGTGAGGCTAGAGCATACTGGTGCCAACTAGGGCGAACAACTTTTGTGCCTAGCTCAAGGGGTGAGGTCGTGTGAGCTTTGGGTGAGGTGCCCTAGCCCTTTCACATGCCCACCCAATCCCACCCAGTGGCTAGCTGGTGGTGGGGGAACTTGGGTGAGAGGTGGGTGAGGGCTTGCACAAGGTGTGGGGTTGTCCAGTGTGCAGTATATATCAGTTACTTATATGTCATCACCTCACACCCACACGATGGTATAGTGGTCAGCACCGTCGCCTTGTACCCCAAAGGTCCAGGGTTCGTGACTCGGTCATGTCAAGCTACCCACCATTTTTTCTTCATAGAAATAGAAAATTGAAGATAAAATGCTGGGAAGGTTGACATGGCTGAGTCACGAACCCTGGACCTTTGGGATACAAGGTGACTGTGATGACCACTAGACTTCCATGTGGGTACAAAGTTGGGATATCTAAGGAACCTATATGTATTGTACATTGGAATGTTTTAACCTTTTGTTCCTAGCATTGCCCTCACACAAGCCTGAATCTTGTGCTAGCCCTATCCAGCTCTCTGCCATGTTTCCCAAATCCAGATTCGATGGCTGGGACTGTGTGGCACTGTGGAAGAGTTACAAGAGGGGCTTGCAGTAGCATAAGTAAAGCCCTTATGCAGCTATGATGTGAGTTCTCCCAGTTGCCCCTTGTTTTAAGAACAATAGACCAGTGACATGTATTTTGTGGACAATTGTAAAGTTACATTAATAAAAATAAGAAAAAATGGTGGGTGGCCGAGTCTTGAACCCTGGACATACAATGCGCCAGTGATGACCACTATACTATCGGATCTGTGTTCAGTGGCTATATAAAGGAACCTCTATTAATCCACCATGGCAATACACAACCTGCTAAATACTGGTGTGCATGCTTGGGGGTCCTTGGGTAAGGTGGTGTGCCGGCACACAGACCAGAGGGTCACCCTCAGTGTGGGTTTGGGCAGAGGAGGCTATAGGCACAAGGCTTGCCCAGTCTAGCACATAGGGTGAGCTTCTACACACAGGGCTCACCCTACCTTGCTCTATGGGCAATGCTCGCACTAGTCTCACCCTTCCTCACCCCAGTTTCCTGGGTTGCCATCCCACAAATAGAACCTGGAGCTGGCAAATGTCAGGTTTTGGGCTGGCACATGCCAAGTGGGTCTTCTATCTCCAGCTAGAAGACCCGCTGCCTTGTCACTTAGACGAGTTTTTAACTCGTTTGTTTTATGACAGTCAAAAAATACCTCCAATTGGCCTAAACTGAATAATGTGTCTTGTAAACGAGGAGAAAAATATATTTCCTACACAAAGTGTGTATATCATAATGCAAAACCTTTGTACGAGCATTTTGGTAAAATAAAAACCACCAAAACTCAAATTCAATTTCAACATCAGAAAACTGGCAGATTCATAATTTCAAAATGATTTCAAGTCCTTGTTAAGTTCTAGCCATGAGTGAGAATACCGGTCGCACTGGACAGTAGTTTTTAGCGTGAATAAGAAACACGATCCCTGTCAGGGTCACTTATCATGATATCCTCCCTAGGCCTGTATACATATACTTACACCCCTGTATTACCTGGACAAGCACCCTCACCCCATCCCCCCACTTAGCTTACCACGACACCTGCTTAACCCTTTAAGGATGGCATGATGCTTAAATGCATCATACCCATGGTCGTCATTACACAGTAACTTACCACAGTCTAAGAACAGTGTGTTGCGGGAACATGCATGAGGAGTTACACACACATATTTGCAACACACCTTTGAGATCAAAACACTTTTGACAAAGAGTGTGCAGTGGGTAGCGTGTTACACGAAAATGTGTGTTAAAAGTGGCTTCAGAAAAGCGTGTTGATAAGTGTGTAAACGTAACACACTGTTCTTAGAGTGCAGTGCTGCATTCAAGCATCATACCGACCTTATGAGGTTGACACACCCCCGAAGGGTCGGTATGATGCACCAATGCAACACTGGCAAATTACTCGCCGGGGTTGCATTGGTGCATCATGATGACGAATGTCATCTTTTAGCATAATGCTGTCCTTAAAGGGTTAGCCCAGGTCTAAGGTCCTTCAGGTGTTAAGGAGTGATCCCACATGAGCCAACAGGCAGGTGGGGGATCACGTCTTAAGGCTTATCTCTTACCCTTTAAGGACGGATGTTGCTAAAAGATGACTTTTGTCGTCACAATGCACCGATGCAGCTCCGGCCAGTAACTCACCAGGGCTGCATTGGTGCATCTGCCGACCCTTCAGGAGTGTCTCAAGCCTATAGGGTCGGCATGATGCTTGACCACAACACAAGTGTTACTCATCAGGGCTGCATTCATGCATCATGACGACCTAGGGCATGATGCGTTAATGCATTATGCCATCCTTAAAGGGTAAAGGATGTAGCTTAACCATTTAAGGACGACATGATCGCTTATAGGCTTCATGTTCATTTGTCGTCATGGTACCCTGATGAAGTGCGGCGAGTAACTCGCCTGTACTGCATAAATGTATCATGCCGACCCTTCATGAGTGCGGCAACCCCTGTAGAGTCGGCATGATACGAATTATACTCACTAAGGTTATTTTTAAGGTAAATGGCATTTAAGCGCTATGCCGTCCTTAAAGGGTTTACAAAGGGGTTTTCTAATTGGTTCAAACAGGTGAGACTGCCGTTTGTACCAGTTAGGGGATTAAACAGGTGACAATCCTGTCTATATGGGTACTCCAGGTGATTTAACCCTTTAAGGACGACATAGTGCTTTAATGCGCTAAGCCCTTTGTCGTCATGGTGTATAAATACAGCCTTGGCGGGTCTGTTCAGGGCTGTATTTATGCATCAAGCGGACCCTTCGGGGGTATACAAACACCCTATGGTCGGCATGATGCATGAATGCAGCCCTGGCGAGTTACTCATGGGGACAAAGGTCCTAATGCATTATCATGCTACCTTTAAAGAGTTAACATTGGGTAAACAATGCCCTGTTGTAGGGACATATATTGACTTTCGCCTATAGGGGGATTAACACCACCCATGGAAGAGAAGAGGCCATGGCGAGTAAACAGGGAGGTCATGGACACTAAAGTGTTTTTATTTCAATATTGGTTAACCGCTATGAATTACACGTGATTATTTAGCTGAAGTGTCTATGTTATGCTTGGCAAAGACCACCTTATAGAAATTCCATAAAGTCTAATTTCTATAGCTTTATTTGCCAAGACCATATATTGGTGCTTATTTAGGACATAAATAGAGAACTAAATCTGGATGTACTTGAGAAGGATCTATACATTGGATAGAAATAACAAAATGCCTCGAGGTATTTGACAATGGATTCACTCCTGAACGTGAGAGAGACCATAGAGTACCTGTATCAACAGACAGTGTTTTAAGGCCCAAAAAAAGGTTGGTTTCAGGTCACCCGACCGACCCTATCAAAACAGGGCCGATTCTACGTTTTTATGCAATATTGAAGACTTTCGTATTTTTACCCTTTTTGGGTCAATTTTAGGGTCTTTGGGGAGGCGCGCTAGCAAAAGGTCCGACCTATCGACCCTACATTATTTTGCCATGTTACCTGAAACAAACCTTTTTTTTGGGCCTAATAGCCGGTACAATGAACCACACTGAAGTGGTTGAAACGGAGAGGACTTGTAATGCCCAAGAGTGGAGACTTAACAGATGTTAGCAATTACAGACCAATAAGTGTTCTCCCAGTACCTGGCAAGGTATTAGAAAGACTAATACACGACTCTTTGTCTGAGCATTTAGATACTAACCATATTTTGTCTCAGCGGCAAGGAGGGTATCAAAAGGGCAAGTCAACACTTGACTCTATTTCTAATTTTGTTGATGATATTTTGTTACAACGTAATGTAGGGTGTATTAGCCTTGCTGCCTTTATCGATATAAAAAAGGCTTTCGACAGTGTAAATTATGTAATATTGCTAAAAAAGTTAGAAATGTACGGTATAAGAAATAGACCTTTAACCTTGATTGAAAATTATTTGTCGCGTCGTCAACAGTGTACAGTGGCCAACAACAAGCGTTCTACCACCCTCCCCTTAACCTGCGGGGTACCCCAGGGATCAATTTTAGGTCCTTTATTCTTTTTAATTTATATTAATGACTGTATTTCAGATCTAGACAATCACAAAACAATGCTTTATGCAGACGACTCTGTCCTATACGTCTCTGGCAAAGACTTTCAGACCCTTTCTGACCAGTTAACTAACGCATTAGCCACCTTTTATGATTGGGCCTCTAGAAACAAATTAACCATGAATGAAACTAAAACCAAAATTATGACATTTGCCTCTTCAAAAACTCTAGCAAAATTACCCAAACCCAAAATTAAATTAAATAACCTGCTATTAAAATCTGTAATCTCATACAAATACCTGGGTGTAACTGTGGACGAAGAGTTGAATTTTAATCAACACACGCGACTATTAATTAAAAGTGTCAATTTCAAGGCCCTATTAATGTACATGGTCAGAGATTATATGTCAGACTTAATACTAAGGAAAGTTTACATTACTTATTTGTTACCTATCATTGACTACTGTGATATCTTGTATACAAACACTAACCGTGACCTGCTTGCTGAGCTTCAACGCTGTCAGAATAGATGCCTTAAAACCTGTTATAAATTACACATGCTGACCCCCACTGAATATGTTCATAGCATGGCACAACTGCCAACCCTGGAAGAAAGGAGGAAATTTCATGTAAGTTTATATGCCTTTAAGCGGACGAAACAAAATAAGTTCCTACGACAAAATGTTAGGAACACTAGGCTTAACCAAGGTCCGATTTTATTTTACCCTATAATTCATTGCGCTGCATTTGAGAAGTCACCTATGGTTGTATGTGCACAGAGATGGAACTCCCTAATAGTAGAGGAGAGAAATATTGAAAATATTGTACAGTTTAAATATACAGCTCGCCAAGCTTTAAATGGCACAATCCCTGAAAAACCGGTCGTTTAGGATCTCCTAGTATGTAAATTCCAAAGAATATTCCTCGGGGTTTATAAATAACTTAAAAAGAACACTGTAATATTTAAAGTATATTTTCCATGTCGTCCATTCTTGCTCAAACATACATGTTATGTCAACTATATATTATGCCAAGAACCTAACCCCAGTGGTATGGCTCACACAACAGTTTACTGACGAGCCTATCACTTCTTTGTTGCTTGATGTATACATACCAGGTATCATATATCTGTTTACGTGATCAAATATGTACTCATCCATGAGTTTATTATGCCAGAATGATACTGGACACTCTGTTATTATACACAATACGTCAAACTCATGTAAATCCTTCAAGCAATAAAGATTAAATTTGTTCAAAAAAATGTAAGGGAGGAAAAGAGTAGTGTGAAAGGGAAAAGGTGTTAGTGGAGAATATCCAACCAACTGTTGATTCAAAGTATCTCAACTTTGCTTTGATCAGAGTGCTGGAATAGCCTTCAATGGTTAAAGCTGCTAGATCAACTAGTTTCAGGTGAATTTCCCATTTTAGGTTGATTTCATGATCCATATAATTGTACATGCAGGTATGGAAAGTCGGAGGACGCTCATTCATCATTTAGCATAATAAAATTAGGATATATTGTCACAAATGAATAACTGTTGGATCGCAGAACTCAAGACCTGTTAGGGGTGCATCATAACACCATTGGATTTAGCCTGCAATCACAGCACAACAACCTGTTTATAACCTCTACATTCAGCTTATCCTACCTGCAAATCACAATAAGGAGGACATTGATAGAATAAAGAATGATTTCAAACACAAGGAAAATGGTTAATAAAAGCAATTGCAACGTTACTTTATAACTAACCTTTGGGACATGTTAATCGTATCTTTAAATATTTTTCAATGGCTTCTCTAGGAAGTGGGAATGCAAGATGTTGCAATCCCCCAGTAAACTATTTTCTTTTAACTAAAAACCCTGGATCCAAACAAATTCATCTGTATAGGGGCTTATGAATCCGTAATTCTAGGCGTGGGGCAGAGTATATTTTACTCCCCTCTGCTATGCCCCCATGTCTATCAGTACATTCGTACAGAAGACACTAATAAACTATTTGGACTAGGTCATCCACAAATTGTCCCTAAAATGCATCGAGCTATGTCTTAATCTGCTCAATATTCAAGTTCACACACAGAAAAGTGAGAGTCATTGTCGCTAAAACTACCCTCACCTGAGGGTCAGGCACTTCCTGACTCTCAGGTGAGGGTAGTTTTAGCGACGATGACTCTCACTTTTCTGAGGGTGTTGCTCCCAACCCCGGGGGGGGGGGGGGGGCACTGACTCTTTGATGCTGACTACCAACTGCCGCCCTACAGCCCCCCTTTTTTACACTCAGAAGTTCTGGCAGTGTTCTGACCGCCCCTCCTTTTCAAGTAAAGGGAAAATGTGCATATTTGACCGCCCCTATTATGGAGAAAGTGAGGTTTAAAGTCCAGACAGAGCAATGGCAAACTCACCAATTAAAACTGCAAACTTACCAATTAGCACTGCAAGCTTAACAATTTACCCTTTCTCACAATCAGGCATGGTTTTGTGATCAATTAGTGCTGTAAAAGCTCAAGAAATCATCATCCAGAAACCCTTATGCCCTAATTCCCAATGGGATTAGGGCATTAGGGGGTGACCGCCCTTCCCTTTTAACCTGGGAGTGGAGTGACCGCCCCTCCTTTTTAGCCCTACTGACATTCGACCGCCACCGCTCCGGAGAATCGTGCTGCAGTGGGTACCCAAATCATACCTCAGTGCCCCCCCCGGGCTCCCAACACCCCTGCCCTTATGTAGTTGTATACCAGCCAGTAGCCGTCCTTCAAATAGAACTCAAGAATTACACAAGTTAATATCTTGTGTATTTCTCAGGAGAAGCACAAGATGTACACATAACATATAGACACAGGTGATTCTTGAGAAAAGTGAATGTTCCTAGTGACATGTTCAATGATGATGTGTATTTCCCAGGTTTTTGTCATGCATATATATAATAAGCACTGCTCGAGTTTCACTCGTTCAAGAAAATGTGCAGAATACATTACAGAAACATCCTGAATTTCCCGAGTTTCACTCGTTCAAAAAGCAAGAAATTCCAGGGAATATGACACAAGAAAATGTCCAGAAAATGTTCCAGAAATGTTCTGAAGTTCTCCTAGGGATCACAAGTCACGACTCAAGAATCACATGAGTTATGCTTTAGAATTTGTTTGCAGGTGGACCACCATACTGGCAAACCCTCAAATAGCTAACCCCTACTGCATACCCCCACCCACCCCTGCACATACACAGACATCAGAGTTATAAAGTCACCAAAGATGCCCATGTATAAAAGGGATGAGAAAGTAGGGTAGCATTTATAGGTAGAAGTATATCAGGACAGGTCATGGCCCGATCAGGACATGTCTATAATTTATAGACATGTGTATCTTGGGTGCAGAGTTATTGGCCTTGTCAATACTTTAGAAGTTCATGAAAGACTGTTCAGACCAAGTGACCTGACTTAGCCCTTTGGGTGCATTTTCCATTGGCCGATATGGACGTGCTGTCGGCTGCTAATCGGCAGGTACAGCCACAACAGCTAAAGGCCATCTTCCATTAGCCGATTTGGAGGTGATCGGCACGCGCGCAACCAGCAGGCAATCGGCAGGTAGGGTCATAACAAACCACTGGTAAGTACACTCTGTGTAATGTAATTGTTATGGCTCTACCTGCCGATTGCCTGCCGATCACCCCCAAATCGGCTGATGGAAAATGACCCTTACTGGTAGATTGTAGTAGACTCTGTGTAATGTAGTTGTTATGGCCCTCCCTGCCGATTTGACAATTTACTGATCGGCAGCACCGGCTAATAGCCCAGGCGATATGTGAATAAATCGTGCAAAGGGTCGTAGAAGCATGAAATCGGACACGCTTGAAGTCCATGTGAATATGATGAACTTCAAAGTTAGAGCCAGCAGAAAAATGCATTATCATAGGCATGGTGGCCATTTTGTTTTGGCATCATTAAATAACACATTTCCTACAATAATCCAAAATTCATGGGCAATACCTGATGAAATAGTTTAAAAGGACATGTCATGCTTAAAGTCCATGTGTATATAACAAAACTCAGGCTTGGAGCCAGCCGGTAAACCAATTATTAGAGCCATGGCAGCCATTTTAATCTGCCATCAACAAAAGAGAATCATATAATCATCACCTTCAAGTGGCCTGAAAAAAGGTGTATAACTGCCAGAAATAGGTCAGTCAATCATGTCAAGCTTAAAGTCAATGTCCATATGACAAATCTCAGAAATGGAGCCAGTCGGAAAACTCAATATTTCAGCCATAGCAGCCATTTTATCATGCCATCACCAATAAAACGCTAATATACACATCACTTTCAATTGACCTCCAAAATGGTATATAGCTACAACAAATATGTCAATCCGTCAAGGCCCAGCCACCGACCAAGGTTATCACATGGCTGGGTATACAAATTGACTCCCACAACATGACACTATCCATCCCGCAGTCAAAAATTGACAAAACACTCAAAAAGGTCAGTAGTGCAATGAAGCACAGGTCCATGTCCAAAAAGAGCCTCCAGAGCCTACTAGGTAGCCTACTGCACCTAGCCAAATGTGTAGCCCCCGCAAGGCTGTTTGTAAGCCGTGTATTGGACACACTCAGGGGAATGAGATCCAAACATGTCAACATAAACAGTGAAATGAAGAAGGACTTAAAATGGTTCATGGAGTTCTGCGTCGGTTGGAATGGTGTCGCCATGATCCCGGCCCAGGAGTTTGACATGGACATATATGTAGACGCCTGTGGATCCGGCATAGGGGCCTACACCGGCCAGCAGGCCTACAGGCTCCAGGTATCAGCCCCCAAGGACCCTGTCACAAATATCACATACCTGGAGGCGGCTAACGTCATTGTGGCCTTACATACCTTCCTCCTACCAATTCACAGGGGCAAGGTCATTAGGGTGCACTGTGATAACTCTGCCACCGTTGATGTGTTCTCCAGTGGGAAGGGCAAGGACCCCATTCTCATAGACTTGGCCAGGGCAACATGGATGGTAGAGGCAACCATGTCCGTGTCCATATCCTTTGTACACATCCCGGGGAAAAACAATACTGTAGCTGACAGACTTAGCAGGTCCCACCTCTCTGACACTGACAAAATAGCTGCAAATAACATTATTGATGAATACAACCTCTCCAGCGTTGACCCATGTCTCCACATATTCAGTAATGTTTCTCCTTCAATCCTATCCAGCTCCGGGTTACAACTCCCTGCAGGAAAAGGCAGCTGCCAGGCAGAAGCGCGCCCGCGCCGAGGGCACAGAGAGGGGCAGGAGGGCGACTGTGCGGCAATACGTCATATTTTGCCGCCGCATGTTGATCGACCCAATGCTCCCCCTGTACCAGGACATATGTGCCTGGATCGAGCACCTCGTCGACCATGGGCTGTCCCCATTAACAATCAAGAACAAAGTGAGTCACATCAGGGTATATGCCGAGCTGGCGGGACAAAAAATCCCAGCCCTCAATTACCCTCGTGTGACGCGCGCCCTCGACGCCATAATGAGGGACAAGAACTTTGTCTGCAGGACCACAAGCGCCATACCAATCCAGGTGCTCAGGAAAGTGATAAGGGCCCTCCCCGTGACCCCCGAGGGCAGGGCGGTAAAGGCAGCAGTGCTACTAATGTTCCACGGGGCACTCCGCCAATCAGAGACATTGCCCCCAACAATGATAAGGTGGGCACTTACAAACCACCCCACACGTGGAGACCTGCACATAAACTCGGCCCATCTTACCATGAATATAAAATGGGCCAAAAACATGCAGGGCTACAACCAATCCAAGATCATCACATTGGGCCGAATGGACAATCCGGAATTCTGCGTGGTAGCAGCCATGGAGGCACACCTAGCAGACCAGCCCACCCTCAAAGACACCCAGCCACTGATTTGCTTCCCAAAGTCATGCCGCCCGATCCCAGTGTCATTTGCACGACGAATGTGGCAAACAGCAATGAAGAGGCTGGGCTTTGCATCCCTGGGGTATACTCTGCACTCCCTCAGACGCGCTGCAGCAACCCAGGCCCATCAGGCTGGGTGCCCGGAGATAGACATACAAGCATACGGGGGATGGGCATCAAACGCTCACAGGAGATACATCAGGTCACACCGAACGGACACTGTGAACAAGGTCATCAGAGATGCTCTGCATGAACCACTCCTAACCTGACCTCACATGACTAAAAGTGAACTCCCACCCCCACCCACAAACAATACCACCTAATTCATAATATATTTCTTGGCCTTTTTTGGCTCCCAGGTCTATATCACTGTCGTAATATATCCTTGTCTTATTCAATGTTCTTACCTGTGTATGTATATTAATATGTGTATAAGTCAAATCATAAAATCAACTCTATTAAAAGTTATTTTATTTACCCCAAAATAACTTCTTGTGTTTTCCCTTCCGGGTGGGCTAGTCAGAATGGTGAGGTCGGGCCGCCCCCGCGGCCCCGGCCCGTCATTGTGGCCACACCTGGTGGGACAAACGCCAACTACATTCCAATATTACTCAATCACCCCACCTGGTGGACATATCATAAATCAATCACTGTAAACTTACCTGTCCACCCATTATTATTCATTCTCCTTCCATACGACCACCTATCCGGTCTTACAATTACCCACCCACCCACACCTTAATTTTATAATATTTACGGTAAATATTAATATTATTTCAATATTCATAAACTCATAAAATCCCAGGTCTATATCACTGTCGTAATATATCCTTGTCTTATTCAATGTTCTTACCTGTGTATGTATATTAATATGTGTATATGTCAAATTATAAAATCAACTCTATTAAAAGTTATTTTATTTACCCCAAAATAACTTCTTGTGTTTTCCCTTCCGGGTGTGCTAGTCAGAATGCATATAGTGTTCTAAGTGAGGGATGTCCCCTAAGTGGAGAATAATCATCATAATGCAGTATCATTTTCCCTGAAGGCATCTCCTGCATGTTAAACTACAATCTCTCACTACGTCCTTATCAGCATTCAGCTTTAACAGCATGTGCCATTATGGTGATAGCAAACGATAGCATCCAGAACCAGGATGCATGAGAGTATAGGGAGATAGTGCATTGGTGTCTGGTAGTTTGGGCCCCAGGGGGTGTGCATGGCATGCCCGGAATAGCTCCCCTGGGTGCGCGGACAAACGTTAACAGCGCAATCTTAACACCGAATTATATTAAGATCGTCTTAATTATCTTAAAATTTGTCTTGATCTTATTTTAACCTATCTTAATCCTATCTTAAAATATCTTAGACTATCTTTAAAGTGTTACTAAGCAAATGAGGATGGCACCACTAGCAGTGGTAAGACTACGCAGTCCGTTGTAGGATAGGCTAGTTGACTAGTAATGGGGGGCTCTGCGCCCCAGCCCCTGTCTTTTTGTGTGTGTTTTTTTCTTTTAAATGTTTAAGTTGTCTCATCTGGGTTTAGGATATATACTTTAAAGGCAAACCCCAGCTAGCATTGTGTTGGTATGTGACACTAGGTGGCAGATACAAGTCTCAATATGAAACAAGGCTGCCTTAGATTAAGGCATTTTATAATGTAAGATTATGATTGCACTGTTAACGTTTGTCCGTGCGACTGGGTGAGCTATTGCGTATTTGCGTGTGCATGTGCCTCATGTGGCTGATACTGCACCTGCCCTTATCTGGATTGTGGCATGCTGAGACCAGTCTCTGACTCCCAGCCCAATACTATGGTATGGGCTGGCAGTCTATACGAAAACTTTTTCACCATGCAGGACATTCGGTCCTGCAAATTTTTTTCTTTGCAGGCCCGGCTCAATTTTTGCAGGCCCGGATATTGGAGTACAACCTTGCTATTTAAAAATCAAATATAAAGCAAGTGTTTGTACTGGCAATGATAATAGATAGGGTTTCCCCTACATGTTACAATCATATTAACCACTTTAATGTGCAAATTATTGAAGAACAATACAGAAAATATTCACATTTTCTGTTTTGTGCTGTGGAAACCTTAATAATGGTCCGATTTACAAGCCGTAAAAAATGGCATGTAAACAAGAACCTCTGGAATACAGCCAGCCATTTTGGCCTGCAGTAGTCCTTTTTCTGCCGGAACGGCAGACTTTTTGCCGGCTATAGCCAGTCGCCGGCAGGTTTTCGTATAGACTGGGCTGGGAGCAGGGCTGCATTTCACCATGAAGGTGGGTCAATATGATGCCATTTTCGTTCACTGCGCAGTTATCTGCATGCACAGGTACATTCTCTAGTTTGACCATAGATCACCAGGGGACCTTTGTGTCATATTGGAACAAGTTATATCAAATTGTCATAAAATGGACAAAGGTGTTGCCTGACCGGGGCGAGAACCATCAACACTCTGTGTAATTTAATTGTTGTGGCTCTACCTGCCGATTGCCTGCCGATCACCTTCTAATCGGCTAATGGAAAAAAGCCCTTAGGGCCAGTTGTTATGGCTCTCCCTGCCGATTAGACAATCCACTGATCGGCAGCACCGGCTAATGGAAAATGGGCCTTAAGCTGGGACTCCACTAGCCGATTTTCTCATCTGATCGGACCCATTCTCACAAATCGGGCCCAAACAGATGTAAGTATAAATGACCTTATATGCTTCAGAGTTTGTTTATATTTGCATCTGTTCGGGTCCGATTTGTGAGAATAGGTCCGATCAGATGAGAAAATCGGCTAGTGGAGTCCCTGCTTTAGGGCCATAACCCATTAGCCGATTTAGATGCAGATTGAGCCACAGTGGGATTCGCACCCACATCCCCCTGAGTGCTGAGTAGTATAGTATATATAAGGGACAGTGTAGGTATAGGTCTATAAGTAACCCCCCAGACAGTAAACTTCCAGTCAGGGCCCAAGACTGGGGAAGGGGTAGATTAAAGCATATCCCCCTAAGTAGAAAATAATCATCATAATGCAGTATCATTTTCCCTAAAGGCATCTCCTGCATGTTAAACTACAATCTCTCACTACGTCCTTATCAGCATTCAGCTTTAACAGCATGTGCCATTATGGTGAGAGCAAACGATAGCATCCAGAACCAGGATGCATGAGAGTATAGGGAGATAGTGCATTGGTGTCTGGTAGTTTGGGCCCCAGGGGGTGTGCATGGCATGCCCGGAATAGCTCCCCTGGGTGCGCGGACAAACGTTAACAGCGCAATCTTAACACCGAATTATATTAAGATCGTCTTAATTATCTTAAAATTTGTCTTGATCTTATTTTAACCTATCTTAATCCTATCTTAAAATATCTTAGACTATCTTTAAAGTGTTACTAAGCAAATGAGGATGGCACCACTAGCAGTGGTAAGACTACGCAGTCCGTTGTAGGATAGGCTAGTTGACTAGTAATGGGGGGCTCTGCGCCCCAGCCCCTGTCTTTTTGTGTGTGTTTTTTTCTTTTAAATGTTTATGTTGTCTCATCTGGGTTTAGGATATATACTTTAAAGGCAAACCCCAGCTAGCATTGTGTTGGTATGTGACACTAGGTGGCAGATACAAGTCTCAATATGAAACAAGGCTGCCTTAGATTAAGGCATTTTATAATGTAAGATTATGATTGCACTGTTAACGTTTGTCCGTGCGACTGGGTGAGCTATTGCGTATTTGCGTGTGCATGTGCCTCATGTGGCTGATACTGCACCTGCCCTTATCTGGATTGTGGCATGCTGAGACCAGTCTCGGACTCCCAGCCCAATACTATGGTATGGGCTGGCAGTCTATACGAAAACTTTTTCACCATGCAGGACATTCGGTCCTGCAAATTTTTTTCTTTGCAGGCCCGGCTCAATTTTTGCAGGCCCGGATATTGGAGTACAACCTTGCTATTTAAAAATCAAATATAAAGCAAGTGTTTGTACTGGCAATGATAATAGATAGGGTTTCCCCTACATGTTACAATCATATTAACCACTTTAATGTGCAAATTATTGAAGAACAATACAGAAAATATTCACATTTTCTGTTTTGTGCTGTGGAAACCTTAATAATGGTCCGATTTACAAGCCGTAAAAAATGGCATGTAAACAAGAACCTCTGGAATACAGCCAGCCATTTTGGCCTGCAGTAGTCCTTTTTCTGCCGGAACGGCAGACTTTTTGCCGGCTATAGCCAGTCGCCGGCAGGTTTTCGTATAGACTGGGCTGGGAGCAGGGCTGCATTTCACCATGAAGGTGGGTCAATATGATGCCATTTTCGTTCACTGCGCAGTTATCTGCATGCACAGGTACATTCTCTAGTTTGACCATAGATCACCAGGGGACCTTTGTGTCATATTGGAACAAGTTATATCAAATTGTCATAAAATGGACAAAGGTGTTGCCTGACCGGGGCGAGAACCATCAACACTCTGTGTAATTTAATTGTTGTGGCTCTACCTGCCGATTGCCTGCCGATCACCTTCTAATCGGCTAATGGAAAAAAGCCCTTAGGGCCAGTTGTTATGGCTCTCCCTGCCGATTAGACAATCCACTGATCGGCAGCACCGGCTAATGGAAAATGGGCCTTAAGCTGGGACTCCACTAGCCGATTTTCTCATCTGATCGGACCCATTCTCACAAATCGGGCCCAAACAGATGTAAGTATAAATGACCTTATATGCTTCAGAGTTTGTTTATATTTGCATCTGTTCGGGTCCGATTTGTGAGAATAGGTCCGATCAGATGAGAAAATCGGCTAGTGGAGTCCCTGCTTTAGGGCCATAACCCATTAGCCGATTTAGATGCAGATTGAGCCACAGTGGGATTCGCACCCACATCCCCCTGAGTGCTGAGTAGTATAGTATATATAAGGGACAGTGTAGGTATAGGTCTATAAGTAACCCCCCAGACAGTAAACTTCCAGTCAGGGCCCAAGACTGGGGAAGGGGTAGATTAAAGCATATCCCCCTAAGTAGAAAATAATCATCATAATGCAGTATCATTTTCCCTAAAGGCATCTCTTACATGTTAAACTACAATCTCTCACTACGTCCTTATCAGCATTCAGCTTTAACAGCATGTGCCATTATGGTGAGAGCAAACGATAGCATCCAGAACCAGGATGCATGAGAGTATAGGGAGATAGTGCATTGGTGTCTGGTAGTTTGGGCCCCAGGGGGTGTGCATGGCATGCCCGGAATAGCTCCCCTGGGTGCGCGGACAAACGTTAACAGCGCAATCTTAACACCGAATTATATTAAGATCGTCTTAATTATCTTAAAATTTGTCTTGATCTTATTTTAACCTATCTTAATCCTATCTTAAAATATCTTAGACTATCTTTAAAGTGTTACTAAGCAAATGAGGATGGCACCACTAGCAGTGGTAAGACTACGCAGTCCGTTGTAGGATAGGCTAGTTGACTAGTAATGGGGGGCTCTGCGCCCCAGCCCCTGTCTTTTTGTGTGTGTTTTTTTCTTTTAAATGTTTATGTTGTCTCATCTGGGTTTAGGATATATACTTTAAAGGCAAACCCCAGCTAGCATTGTGTTGGTATGTGACACTAGGTGGCAGATACAAGTCTCAATATGAAACAAGGCTGCCTTAGATTAAGGCATTTTATAATGTAAGATTATGATTGCACTGTTAACGTTTGTCCGTGCGACTGGGTGAGCTATTGCGTATTTGCGTGTGCATGTGCCTCATGTGGCTGATACTGCACCTGCCCTTATCTGGATTGTGGCATGCTGAGACCAGTCTCGGACTCCCAGCCCAATACTATGGTATGGGCTGGCAGTCTATACGAAAACTTTTTCACCATGCAGGACATTCGGTCCTGCAAATTTTTTCTTTGCAGGCCCGGCTCAATTTT
This sequence comes from Harmothoe impar, assembly GCA_947462335.1. NCBI lineage: Eukaryota > Metazoa > Annelida > Polychaeta > Phyllodocida > Polynoidae > Harmothoe > Harmothoe impar. The sequence goes on along the minus strand of OX381718.1, from coordinate 58,175,959 downwards.
TGCAGGCCCGGATATTGGAGTACAACCTTGCTATTTAAAAATCAAATATAAAGCAAGTGTTTGTACTGGCAATGATAATAGATAGGGTTTCCCCTACATGTTACAATCATATTAACCACTTTAATGTGCAAATTATTGAAGAACAATACAGAAAATATTCACATTTTCTGTTTTGTGCTGTGGAAACCTTAATAATGGTCCGATTTACAAGCCGTAAAAAATGGCATGTAAACAAGAATCTCTGGAATACAGCCAGCCATTTTGGCCTGCAGTAGTCCTTTTTCTGCCGGAACGGCGGACTTTTTGCCGGCTATAGCCAGTCGCCGGCAGGTTTTCGTATAGACTGGGCTGGGAGCAGGGCTGCATTTCACCATGAAGGTGGGTCAATATGATGCCATTTTCGTTCACTGCGCAGTTATCTGCATGCACAGGTACATTCTCTAGTTTGACCATAGATCACCAGGGGACCTTTGTGTCATATTGGAACAAGTTATATCAAATTGTCATAAAATGGACAAAGGTGTTGCCTGACCGGGGCGAGAACCATCAACCTTTGGATATGGAGGCGTGCATTCTGCCAATGTGCAATGGAGTCTGTGGTGGGGGGCTGTCATTCAGAAGTCATACATGTATAACTAGCCCAAAGTATATTTCTATTTCCTTCCAACTTTTTTTATTCAATGGACAAAAACTTTAGAAATATGCCCGGGACCGTATGTGCAAAAGGGATTCTCTAGTGAGAGAACATTGAAAAATTATATCCCGAGAGAGTTATATAGATATTTAGCTACTTTTTAATATTATTTTATGTACATATGTGGCAAAACACTATATACTCCTATTATATGAAACACCGACTTAAGGCTTGAATCTCAGAAAACAGCTCGGGACCCTCCTATTTTCTCAGCTTTGTTGGAAAGTGTATGCTATTATGGTCTTATGGCAAAAACCTGATGAAAATCTAGCTACTTTTACACCAAGCGATTGACCCACCTTAAATTATGTGTATTGGGGAGATCAAGGGTGTGCATTGGAATGATCAAGAGGAGTAATTAAAATAGCTGGGGGGCTACTGTGTAATTAACATCTCTTGAAAGAAGTAATTTAAAGATGTGCATTGGGATAGGAAGACAATAACATACATGAATAACTACCTAACTACACTAAGGTAGACATCTCAAGGTATGTGGTTACTTTAGGTCCATTTACCCTAGCCCCTCTGACCCAGGCCCCTAGGGCCCTACCACATGGTCATGCACAAGCATGCGTACTCTCGTTCCCAAATCCTTCCGAAGGAAGGCTCTGGTAAGCACCAGGTAACTGCCAAATGACCTTGAACTTGGGATTTTGCTGGGTCTGGGCAACCCCTGCTGGTAGGCTGGAACCAGCGAACATGAACAGGAAATGGAACCAGAATGTATGATGGTAGTTTTAGGTAGATTTATCATCAGCCTTTCTGGTTCCGTTTCCTGTTCCTGTTCGCTGGTTCCAAGCTAGCAGAGCTTACCAGCAGGGGTTGCCTAGACCCAGCAAAATCCCAACATTTGGCAGTTACCAGAGCCTTCCTTCGGAAGGATTTGGGAGCGAGAGTAAAGCATGCGGGGCGATCCTGGGGTGACAACAAACCTGTACTTCACAGGCATGTCTGGTTCACCTTGAACACATGGGCCTGCACCAGTCCCTCAGTTGTGGTCTTCATGTGTAACACAGAATAGACACATGCACCCTACCTAACCCCAACTTTCTTTGTCCTTTTCCTTCACTGCTCCTGCATGAAGTGGTGTAACGGATAGGTTAAGTCTATCAGAGATATGTCAGATATAGCTGCCAAATACAGGTGCAATTATCTCACACTAGTACCCCCGATCTTATGTCACTGAATGCATAGAATATGGTTATAAATCATGACAACCGTACGTGCTGGGGTTATTTGATGTGCGAACGTTCATTAAAGCCCGGGATTAAAGCTAGCCTACTATGTCAGCTAATTATTATTTTAGGTGATTTCCCCACTTTTTATTTAGGTTGATTTTTACATGACCCATATAATTGTAAAATACAATAAGGAAAACATTGATAGGCTACAATAAATTTATAAAGAATGATTTCAAACACTGGAAAAGCAATTGCAAAATGCAAAGCAATTATTTGGTTATAATTTCATAACTTAATTTTCGGACGACGAACTGATATTGATATCTTTAATCTATAGAAATACAGTATATGTCCCCAAATCATCACTTACCAACGTTACACTCAGATAACCAAAGTTTTCTATATAATATCAAACGATGAAAAAGAAAATGGTGGTTGGCCAATGTGGGGGTCGAACCCACGACATTCGCGTTATTAGCACGACGCTCTAACCAACTGAGCTAACCGGCCACCTGGAAGAGGGGCACTCAGGTAGACGGGATGTATACTGCACCCTCCCATAGCTAACACTGCAGAGGTCCCTGAGGTGCCCGGGGGGCCACTCCCTATCTTTTCTATAGTCTCTATGTGCGAACATCACCCCAAATTTGCCACCCTTATCAAGGGGCGAAATGTTCACAAATTACACCCTTTTCAAGGCAAAGTTAGCGAAAAGACACACCCTAATCACAAGTAACCCTAAGGGTAATCAAGGGTGACTCAAAAATATCATAGCAAAATTATGTTTAATAAACCTTCAAAGAGTAATAATGGTCTGAAAATACACCCCTTTCTCACAAAATTTGCTTAGAATGTAACCCTTATCACGGGCCCTCGCGGGTCCGTGCCTAGGACCCAAAAAAGGACCCTTTCCCTTGGAATCGTGTTCACACATAGTATCCAATGCTGAGGGAGTGCCCCCCCCCCCCCGGGTACAGAGGTCTCTGAGGTGCCATGTTTTGACTGAGAGATGTGAAGTGCTCTAACACACATTAACCCTGACTCTTGGCCCTGGCCTGGTTCCTTGATAAGGCTAGGGGGTTCCAACCAGTCAGCAGAGCGTGTCCCCAGTGCTACTACTGTGTGTATGGACGACTGTGGCACCTACTTATGTAAAGGAAGGTAACAGGAACCTCTCAGTTAATGCAAAATCCGGGGACATCTATGCATACCTACTTAAACCAAAAGCCATGGCCTTATTTTATACATTCAGGGGCACATCCACATCCCACCCCTTTTTTTATATCATGTTTGGTTCCTAAATTATGGTTAAAATAGAATTATATGTCGCTATACAAAGGAGAAAGAATGATAAAATTCAAAGAGGGGTGTCGTCCTCTTATAGTCTAAATATAAGAGAATAGATTGCATAAATAAAATCTGGCCTAATTATTACCAAATTCCCCGGATTTTAGGACTAGTAATGGTCACATTAAAGCTATCAATGCAATACATGAGAGTAACAAAAGCTGTATCTCCTGAAAGACCTTGAATCACATTTTATAATGATAAAATAATTAGGCATGTATGCCATAAAGTTACTTGCATATTAACACCCAAATATCATGTATTTTCCCTCGCCAGGCACTGTGGCTGCACACAGGGTGATTACTCAGTGTGCTACATGCCCCAGTATAGCTATATATAGGTGCCACCGGCCTCATAGGCTCAGCAGGCAGCTGCCAGGGTAAAATTATACGGACTTTTCCATATTCTAATGGCTCTCCAGCATTTACTACTAAATAATTTGTTGTTCTTCTTTTTGCATTGGGTTAGTATGGGCCTTTTCTATCGATTGCCCATTCTAGAAATGATGTAGGGTATTTATTTATTATTCAATGGAACCCCCTAATAAGGCTTTGTTTGTTTCCAGCCCGGGGGGGGGGCACTTGAATTTTTTTTGACAGGGGTGTGCGGCTGGACCTCTGACAACCCTTACCCTTGTTAGGGCGATTTTGATGCCAAAAAGTTACCCTTGTTAGGGCATTTTCGGTCAAAAGTGCCTAGGTTTCGGTAAAAAAGCGATAAAAGGTAGATTTTGATGCCAAAATGTTACCCTTGTTAGGGCATTTTCGACCAAAAGTGCCTAGGTTTCGGTAAAAAAACAATAGAATAACCCATGTTTGTGTAAATTTGCTGAAAAAATTACCCTCTTGCAAGGAATTTTGTTGAAAACTGCGACATTTTTTGTGAAAACGGGCAAATCTTGGCGAAAACCCAGACATTTTTGTGAAAAGTAGACCCTTGTTAGGGCGATTTTCATGAAAGTGGACCCTTGTTAGGGCGATTTTTCTTTGAAAAGTGGACTCTTGTTAGGGCGATTTTGTAGAAAAAGTACCCTTCCCAGCCGCACACATGTGTATACAAAATATACTAAGTGCCCCCCCCGGGGTTTCCAGACAAAGAGATACCTTCCCGGATACATTGAGAGTGGAGTCGTTTGGCGCCCTTTGTCAGAGGGACCTCACACGCCCTCTGGTGTCTGTCAGCCAATCTACATCATGACGTCATGCTTGGTGTAGAGAGTCTCTATATGGTGTGTAAGCAGGTAAGTAACCAGATGCCACGGAAAAAACGGGTGTTGAAATAACCTCGAATCAGGACAGGAAGCGATGTCACACTATGGGAGTTTTGGGAAAAATATTATTTCTCAGCAAATAGGGATCTCTACTGGTAATCCTTTCATATATTTGTGTGTCAGACAAGTATCCTCCCCATCCATATCATGATTAATATAAGAGATTTACATGGAAGGAGAAATTTGATGTTTTTCCGAGCCCCCATACTTAAAGTGTACCGGGCCGTGGCTTCCTGTCCTGATTCGAGGGTTTTCGTCACCTGGACAATTGAATGTAAATGGGTAGGCTTTCGCCCCCTATGTCATTTATAGCCAAGTACTTATTCAAACCCACATGTATTAGGGACCTTTAGCAACCACGAAAAAGCTCATTAAACGCAGACATAGTAGTGCTGAAAGGATAGGATACGTCTGCGTTAAATTAGCTACGTCGGGTTTGCTAAAGGTCCCTTTATATCTTCAATACCGTACTTCATTGCTTCGTCTTCCGTTTCCTGTAATCTGTTCCATGTATCAATTCAGATGGAAATACTGCTCCAAAACATAGAACATAGAAAATAGAGGGGTCCCGAGCTAGTTTCTGAGATATCTGGCTTTGCGTTTGGAGTGATCTGTAATAGGATCATATGGTGATAGTACATATGTGTATGGAATAGCATATATTAAAGTAATTAACTTTCCCTATAGTTCTCTCAGGATATAGTTTATAATCCTTTACACCCAGAAACAATATTTTGAACATATGGTCCCCTGAATATTGTAAAGGTTTTTAGAGTTTGAAATTAAAAAAAAAAAAAAAATGGAGCATACAGCCTTGACGTGGTACAGGTATAGCTTTCAGCATGCCTACTACCAGAGCTCCAGTAGAGTAGGGGTAATGTGTTAGACTCACATGCCCTGGTCAGGTCTTGCATGGTAATTTTGACAACACATGAAAATATATCTAATATATAAAAATATGACCAAAGTCACTCTACATGTGCATATATATGCGCAATGACCTGCGCAGGTGATGTATTTACAATAGGGTCTAGCCAACTTAAAGCACTATGCTGCCCTCAAGGGGTTAAGGAGCTAGGCTATGGAGCCCAAGCTGGCACCAGCACAAAGACATCTTTGAGAGTATATGTACATGTATTGCTGACTTCAACGCGAGGGGTGATTCCAGGACATACTGTCACGGGTGAGAGGCTACAGGGGCAAGGATTTATCGTGCCAAGACAGGTATGGATAATAAGGTGTCTGTTATAGGGTATGTATTCAGGGGGGTTAAAGGGGAAGGGGTTTCTATGCTTCACTTCTAGGATATGGGGTCGTTTTAAATCTGGAGCACCACTTTTGTCACCCAAATATTTCAAAGGGTGAAAGGGTGCAAGCTGCTCCCCTCGGGGGCCTCTCTAATAAGAAAGTCAAAGTCATGGAGGAAAAATATAATAGGATTTGTTGTTCTTTAACTAAAGGAAAACATCATTTAAGTGTAATATATTACTTTTGACAGGTGCATAATTAGCCTCCAGGTAGCAGGTGACACCTTGTGATTTAAGTGTGACCCAGGTGTATTTAAGAAGTGGTCATTTGTAACAACAGGGGGGAGGGAGGGCTGATTTTTTTTTTTAAATGTGTTTATTTAGGTAAATTAGTTACGTATGTAATTACAATGATTCGGCGCATTGCCGTTCTTCCATCAAGACCTCTTTCTTTTGTCAGTCTCGATGGAGTGTGATATAATTATGTCATAGCAATCATATAGATTATCACAGTAGTGCCAGGTATGGTAAAAAAATAAAAGATCTGCATTGTCTACATCCTTTGCCCCCTCCCCCTTCTCAACCCCGACGGTCCGAAAATAGTTCACGCACACCCTATACATACTAACGTGAAAATCACTACGTGAATAAAGATACGTTATAAACTCAAAAAACGTGCTGGCTTTATTTCTGTGCTAACATTATTTACCCCCCCCCCCCCAAAAAAAAAGAAGAAAAAAGAAGAGAGGTTGAAGGCCAAGGGGTCAAAATTAGTTCCCCACCCAAAATTCCCCTGTTGTTAAAAAAGGTACACTGAAAAAACAAACTTGTCTGCAGACTCGTCGAGGTGACTGTCATAAAATAAACGAGTCAAAAGTTGTCTAACCTATCAGGTTGCTATCCCACAAATAGAATATAGAGCTGGCAAATGTCGAGTTTTGGGCTGGCACTTGCCAAGTGGGTCTTCTATCTCCAGCTAGAAGACCCGCTTCCTTGTCACTTAGACGAGTTTATGACTTGTTTATTTTATGTTTCTGGAGACAAGTTTACTTTTTGAGTGTACCTGTACAGCATGTCCCACACCTGTATGTATAGGTAGTGCAGGGGGATCTCCCTATGGCCTGGGGTAACCCCACCTTATGGACACCGCCACCCTTTGTACCTGAGAGAGTCCTCACCAAATAGGCGCAATAAGGCATTGGTGTTGACTCCTGACCCTTTAAGGACGGATGTCGCTAAAAGAGACATTTGTCGTCATGATACACCAATTCAGCCCTGATGAGTAACTCGCCGGTGCTGCATTGATGCATCATGCTGACCCTTCGGGAGTGTCTCAACCCTGTAGGGTCGGCATGATGCTTTTTTTCCCTTTTTTGTTTTCTTTTTTTCGGCAAATTTAAAACATAAGATACTCACAAGTCTTTGTATAGTGTTCATAATGTGGATTCTTTAGGACATATGATATTCATGTATTAATTTATTCAAATATCATTTGATTCCATAATATGATAGTCAGTTATCCAATCTGTTATTGATGAGGACTTCTATCGTTCACCTGGAATGACAAAAATTGATGTATGTAATATAACATACTGGTATCAATTGTGATATGTACATGAGTATTTTACCTAAGTATGTATGGAACTCCTATTAATGTATTCATCTTATGAATTTGTTATCACTTCATACTCATCACCCCACCCGTCCCCTCCCCCTTTATTCCCAAGTAATATCACCATGACTAACTGTTTTGTAAGTCTTCATGCTGTAATAATGAAATGGAGGTGCTGTAGACAAAAATGCAAAATGTAATTAATTATTCATTGTAAGTATCAACCTTCTCTGTAATTCGATTGAAACAAATATAATTGTATGTACTTTTATATTTTTCGTGATTGCAGAATAAAAACATTGCAAATTGAAATTAAATTGAAATTGAATGCAGCCCGGAATGCAGCACTGGCGAGACATAAAAGGGTTAACTTAACTTGAAGCTGGGCCGTCAGGGAATAAGTTCAGCATTTTCGATACATGGACTTAAATAATAGTACCACTAGAGGGCAGCAGTGTTTGGACAGGGGACCATGAACATTGCCCAGCTACAACATTTTCACCCTATCTTGTGCCTGTAAGCTCACAGCCCTTAAGAACCCTCTTGTGAATGAAGACTGAACTATATCCAAAAGTGCTTTTGGCCTCACTTCAACGATGAGGGTCAAGCTTTAAAGACGCATGATACCTCAATGCCTCATCTTTATTTGTCGTCATGATACACTGACACCACATTTCTGCATCATGCCATCTTTCGGTAGTATATGACCCCAGATAAAATGGCTTATATCAAATGTTTAAGATTATTTTAAAATTTTCTATAGAGAAGTGAAGACATTTAGTATACATGATTAACATGAGGTGGCGTCACCCTTTTTTTCTTTTCCTTGTTGGACCTTAAATTCATTTATTGTTGGTAATATTATTGTATTATAATATCAGGGGCTTTGGCCCCGAACTCCCCTTTCTTTCGTTCTGTCTTTCTTTCTTTCTTTCTTTCTTTCTTTCTTTCTTTCTTTCTTTCTTTCTTTCTTTCTTTCTTTCTTTCTTTCTTTCTTTCTTTCTTTCTTTCTTTTTCAAAACTGATATCAAACACAACTATGGATAATACAGTGGTGCCACCTTTGAAGGAAAAATGTCCCTAGCAAGGGTCTACTTTCTAGATTTGCAATCTTCAATTTAAGGTTGTAGCATCTTTAAGATTGGCCATTTAAGATTGGAATGATTTTTTCGTCCACGCTCCTAGGAGAGTGTAACCACTTGTGCCTTAAAATGATTAGCCAATGTGGCAGTCGAACCCACGATATTTTCGTTATTTAATGAGAGGAAGCTCCGACTTTCTGAGTTTATCGGAGGCCTGCAAATAGTACAATACGTTTTGACCCAATTGTAGTCAAAACATTGAATAAATTCAAAGAAAGATGGATTTTCACAGGGATCGTTGGTTTACATGTGAGGATTTATTTAATACCTGTCAAAATCCCTAATGTCTCCCGGGGTTGGCTTTTTTTTCTAGAGGTGTTTCTATATGAAAGATTAATACACAATGAGATTGTAGATTATAGTACACAGATGGGAGTATCGTCATGATGCACTTATGCATAAACGTATCATGAGCTTAGTTGAGTTGAATGCTTCTTTTGACTAGAAAAAACATCGTTGACCGCTTTTCATAGTAACCAAATAGGATTGACAAAATTCGAGAGTTGGCTGTTTTGGATGACGTCCGTGACGTCATTCATATACAGCATGAACAACAGGGGACCAAGCATGGACCCCTGAGGAACCCCCAGAGACTGACTGCCAGTGTTTGAACATTAAAGTCTAGACTCTAACTATTAAAGATGAGCAAACCACCTCATACCCAAGAATGGAACAAATCAACTCACACACGCCATATTGTATATGTCTATTGTTTACCATACTAAATATTGTCATAATCCTGTAAACCCTGTAAACACCCATACATGTATTTTAATGTATTCAGAAGATCTTATGAAATAAATACACGTTAACAAACTCAAATCTATTCCTTACTGTAGTAACTTGTGCAGGAAGATAGAGTGATAGATCGTGTCAAACGCCTTCATAAGGTCGGGGAAGACCAAGGCCAAATGTGAATGGTGGAGTGAGCAGTGCCTTCAAACTAAACTGATATAATCACCTGGTATGGGTTTTGACTCAGAGGAAAAGAGATAACTATCACTGGTCCAGCAGATTCACAAGTGTAGCAGGACCAAATGTCCAGACATATGTAGGGCTTTTCTGAACTAGAATGATTCAGTTGGGCTTCTAAAGCTGAAATATGTATATCAATATACTGTGTAAAGCTATATATCTATTCTGATTTGGCCATAAATGATTGCAAATAAATTGTATTTTTTTATGGACAAAACTCTTATACTTAAAATGCAGAAATCATCAGATATGTGGCTATCCGGTCCTCCAAAAATGTAGCCGGTCCTTCAACATTGAAAATTTGCAGGACCGAATGTCCTGTGGGATGAAAAAGTTTTTGCAGAGACTGTATTTTATTGTTGATTGTTCTCGTTGTTATACCTTTCAGGTGCTTAGACATAGAAATGTCCAGCTCTCCTGGATTAACCTTTATCTGGATTAACCCATTTACAATAACCAGTTCATGGGTAATAATCCAAGAAGTTCAGACTAAGAATAGACAGACTCACATACCATATAGCGACCCCTTTACCCCTTTACTACATGTCATTATAACATTGGTGCATACCCTGGTACATATATAACTCAATAGGGTGACCCCCCCTGGGGTAAACGGGTCATGCCTGTGTGCTTGTATAGGGAAGTAGGTAAATGGGCAGGGCACATACTGGACTGAATGTACACCCGGGGGGGGGGGTGGGCACTTGGTATATTTTTTATATTTTGTGTGCGGCTGGCAAGGGTACCTTTTCAGCAAAATGTCCCTAGCAAGGGTCCTGTTTTGAAGGAAAAATGTCCCTAGCAAGGGTCTACTTCCAACAAAATCGCCCTAGCATGTGTCACTTTTTTGCAAAAATGACATGTTTCTTCACTAAAATGTACCACTTTTTCCTATTTTTCCCGAATATTTCCCGGACATGAGGAAAATTTCTCTGTAAAATGACCCATTAAGTTATAAATATATTTCGTGATATTTCTCGTCAAAACAAGGATTTTTGGGCCAAAAGTGCCCTAGCAAGGGTACGTTTTGGACACAAAAGTTCCCTAGCAAGGGTAAGGGTTGTCATAGGTCCAGCCGCACATCCATATCAGAAAAAGTACCCCCCCGGGTATGTCCATGTATCTTTAATGACTGTATATATAGGTGTGGCCCTTGTCCACTTGAGGACATGCACTGAGGGGGGGTTTATATATATATGGTACACCTGTATACTATATGACTTGTGGAGGGTGGATGTGTCCTCTCAGGGTTACGGGGGCAACTAAACGTGTTGACAGTTGGGGGACGCAGCCCTCAAGAGTGGGTTTGTTATTGGTCTGAGGGAGTTGGTTGAGTTAAGTTGAAATTCTCTTATTTTTAGAAACTGTATAAGATAGGCTCGGGCCTGTTTCTAACAGAGGTACACACTCAAAAAATAAACTTATCTCCAGACTCTTCAAAGTGACGGTCATAAAATAAACGAGTCAAAAACTTGTCTAAGTGACAAGGAAGCGGGTCTTCAAGCTGGAGATAGAAGACCCACTTGGTATGTGCCAGCCCAAAACCCGACATTTGCCAGCTCCAGATTCTATTTGTGGGATGGTAACCTGATACGTTAGACAACTTTTGACTCGTTTATTTTATGACAGTCACTTCCACGAGTCTGGAGACGAGTTTACTTTTTCAGTGCACTTGGAAACATTTGAAAATTCTATCTATAGATTGAAGTATTCTGAGGGAACTTGGGCTTATCTTTCAATAATATGTAGGCAATTTACCGTAAGATCAGTGTCTTGGGTCTATAATTTGGTGTAGATAATTTTACTCAGTTCCACCAGTGGTGTTCTAGTGCAAAAGTCATAGGCTCGTCCTTCAATCAACCTGGAACTGCGGGAAGGGGGGAAAACGCTGCAACAAGGACACCTGGTGGTGGAATCAGGAACTAAAGGGCACAACTCTCCTCTTCACATCTGATACATTATAGAGGATTGCAGATGCATGAGACAGTAGGATTGACCCTGTTCAGTTGACATTGTGCGTTTTCTAAAATCTGGAAATAAGCTAACTTTAAGCAGTTGATACACACAGTGTTGGGTTGAGGTCTATTGAACTTGTCATTATTAATAAATGTACCAGATTCTGATGTATAATCAGATCCTGTAGAGAACATTGGAGACCCTGTGTTTGTGGTTAAATTAAATGTTGAACAACTACTAATATGGAAAAGCAATTAGCCAAAGTCTATACATTGTAGTATAGGTGTTTCCCCTAGTACCCACTTGGGGTCTCCACTGTGCCCTTTTTTCCCCATGCTCTAATTGATATTAATGACATTTGCCTGTAGTTCCTAATTCCACCACCAGGGGTCCTTGTTGCAGCACCCTCCCCCCCCCCCCCCCCCACTTAACTGCGGGTGTATATATGTCGCCGTGTCGATTCTTAGCAAAGGTGCCGTGTCGGCATGTCGATTTTTATACATACAGAATATATACTAGGGCCTTGTAAAAAAGTCTATGTCCGTCTAATACAGAAATTGTTGCTTTACATGTACAATTCTGTTACTGTAGATGCAGGTTCGAATCCCATAACCAGCAACCATAGGGAGACAGAGTAGAGAGGTTGGAGGGAGTGCTGTACTCCACAGCTCAAATATGACCTGATTTTTTCAAAAGCCTATTGATACAGGCTACATATAAGTGATTGCCCCTCTAGCTCAGTCGGTAGAGCAGTGGGTCATGTAGTCTGAGGGTCAGCGGTTCCAGTCCCGACAGGAAACTCTCATACAAACTACATTTCTCCTGATGCAATTCTAAAGTACAATATATTTTGGTACACTGAAATGTTACTATTGAAAATATACAGAGGATAAAACCAATGTATCTCTACAATCTGCAGGAAAGATAGTAAAATTTACTTTGAAAAACATAGGCCATCAGGATTACACTCCAACTAATGGTAGTTCGGTACTTATTAGTACATTACTGCAATAGGGTAATTTTCATATCAACCCTTAAGACATTCTAGTTCTAAAATTGCCCCCAGGGATCCTGTGTTGACCTCTCTACTGTTCACACATGAGTAGGAGGTGTTTCAATGCACCTGACATGCAGGATTCACTGGTGTAGTGGTCATGGTTAAGGACTATGGATTGGAGGCTGGGGGTTCAAATCTCCAAGATGTTGAATATATATGTGAGCCCTTGTAGAACTAAGGTCCACTTCTACAGTAGATTCTACTATAGGTCTACAGCAGAATTTACTGGAACCAAAGTTGTCCCCGATATTTGCTGTACGGGAACACTACTTACTTCTAACAGTACACTGTACTGAGTTGTTCGAATTTGAGGAAGTTACATAAGGTGGCCATTTTGATAACACCAATATATATGGCTGTTTCCAGATATCCTGGTTTACACAGTAGCTAAGTCATTATATAAGACACAACAACTTTATGTTTATTTCATTTACTCATTTATTCAGTACAAAATAGGACATTGAACAAGGACAATGTCGCTCCCTATTGTTTGAGTACACATACATCACCGGACATAGGGACTAGCAACCACCTGTATTCCACACACTATAACAAACATAACCACCTCTCATACCTTATAAAATGAATTATTCAAGTATAAATTGTTTTGCTTTGCATTTGCATTGTTTTGCTGAGGTTTAAAAACCTGGTTGCAACCCCATTGGGCATAATTAAGTAAATATTAATATCGTCAACAAAGAATACCATAAGGTATTTACAAAACAATCTGAGTATCATTGCATCTATTTAATATGTAGCAAGCAATCCTCTTACGCTACTATATTCTCGCAATGAGAAAAAGTCAATAATTAATGTCATTGTCCTAAATATAAGGAAACATCTTATTAGATCTGCTCGAAGCCAATGTTGAAGACATCGGGATCATTATCGGGCCACTCCCAGGGCTTGACAATGGGTTTGATCTCCTCCATGAAGTCTAGCACATACTGGAGTTGTTCGAATTTGAGGAAGTTACAGATGGTGAATCGCACGACGCTCTTTGAGCGGGGAGAAGCCGGGTAGAAGTGAGGGCTGGGGTAGATGTGGGCCTTAATGAACATGTCATACACTTCCTTGGCAAAGTCAACATTTCCTACCACAAACGGAATAATGTTGGTCTTTGCGCTCTGCACGTAGAGGCCATTGTAGCCAAGCTTCATCGCACCGCTGCGGAAGTACTCGATCTTGGCGTTGAGCTCGTCTCGTCGCCAGTTGTCTTTCTTGATGATCTCGAGACCACGGAGATGGCGAGCTGCAACACACTCCTGAGGAGCCAGACTGAAAATGGGCATGGAACCCATGTAGGTGAGCAGATGCTTGCCTTCGTCAGTGTCGTCATTGAATATGATCAAACCGGAGCCGGAACCAAATGCCTTTCCAAGAGACGTTGTACGGAAGGGGACATCCTTTTCCAGACCCTTCATCTTAACGAGCCCTTCGCCTTCGTTACCGAAGATACCGAGGGCATGGGCTTCATCAGCGATTAAGATGCAGCCATGCCTCTTGCAGACATCGACCATGTCTTCAATGGGGGTGATGGTGCCCAGGGCGCTGTATACTGTGTCGATACAGACCACACCGGGTCCATGCTCCTTGATAAGCCTGAGGAGGTCTTCCACACTGTTGTGCTTGAAGTACATGGCATCATTACGACCAGCAGCCCTGGCCCCGAGTGGGAACGTGGCATGGGCGTACTTGTCAATGTAGATGGGCAGAGGGTTGTCACAGAGGATGAGTTGGAGGACGTTGATGTTGGACTCGGTGCCAGAGTTGGTCATCATACACTTACTGGCACCCAACCACTCGGCCGCCTTCTCCTCAAACTTGTGCACCAGGGAGTGTGTGGCACGCGGGTAGCATGCAGACCTGGAATATGAACAAAATTGATAAATATTCAATTAAATTTTTGAACTCAAAAGGTTCTTATTTGGAATGTTTTCCAAGCTAGAAATAGCTAATTCATAGACAAAAAAGCCCCTCTTGGCCCTACACATGCAGTAATAATTTTTCTACCAGCAAATAGAATTTTTCAGGTTGCCATTGCGAGCATAAGTACATATAAATGATATTGTACTGTGCTATATAGTTTTATAAGATAAAGTCCATTTCAAGACCTTTCAGGAAATGTTACATGACCCTTGTCTTTAAATTTTTGAACATGTTTACATTCACAACATGTGTTATACTGGATGTGCTACTGTGTACAATTTTATATTGTATTCTCTTTGGATAAGGGGATGTGGCGTAAAGGCTGCTTCCAACACAACATTCCAACTGCCCAAGGTGAGTCTGATTTTGCCGCTCATGCTGGTCACATGTACCACTTTAGAGCATTCTCATTGGCTGCTCGGGGAGATGGTCTGCATCTCCCAGCATTCTTGCATTTCATTTATTTTATTTCAGCATCATTTTCAAAAATAACTATTAAACAGCTGAAACCTGTTATAGGTTACATGGTATCCTTTCTTATAGAAAACTTAATAGACTTCATCTATGAATGTATTTACAATCATGTGGATAAATGGACTTACCGGTTGAAGCTGATACGGCCATTCTTAATGACATACTCTCCCTCAATACGATTCAGCTCTGGGTGTTCAGCGAGGGCGAGGTAGTCGCAGCTCGAGAAGTCGTGGTCGCCCCTCGACACATCATGATACATTATCTCAGGATCCTTCTGGTTAAAGGCCCCGGCAAGGTACTGGGAGAGGAAGCGCTGTTTACCCTCGCCATACAAGTCGCGTTTCTCGGCCTCGGCGGTGGATGTAGACTGGGCAGCGGCCGGCTGTGATGCCCGGATCTGCCGTGAGAGGGCAGCACACAGCTGGCTGCTGGGCCGGACCGCAGTCCTCAACGTGCTGAACATTCTGCTGAAAGAACAAAGATGTCTGTGATGATATTTTTGAATTACAAGATTTACTATGCTTAAAGCTTGACCGTCATGGTTGAAGTGAGAGCAAAAGCACTTTTGGATATAGTTCAGTTTTCATTCACAAGAGGGCTCTTAAGGGCTAGGAGCTCAGCTCTTACAGGCACAAGATGGGGTGAATATGTTGTAGCTGGACAATGCTCATGGTCCCCTGTCTAAACACTGCTGCCCTCTGGTGGAACTGTTATTTTAGTCCATGTGTGGAAAATGCTGAACTTATTCCCTGACGGCCCAGCTTTAAGTATAGGGAGTGCAATATTCAATGCCGCCCATTGAATACAATGTGGCCGTATTTAATGGGCTGAGAAATAGGGTTCTTTTCTTCATTAAATGGCCTCAAATAAAAAAATAAACAAAAATACAGACTACATTGTTTCACTCATGATGGCTGGGGTATATCCCACTCGCCTGAAGCTTTGTGGGATATGACCCCAGTCGCCACTTGCCAAATATCTCAGAGACTGTATCAATAGATGTTGGCATCTGTCTATGTCTCTAATCCTTTAAAAATTATGTTATGGGATCGTAATAATCTTTTGACAATGCTGTTTAAGGTGTCTTAATAGGCAAGACCAATCATAGCCTTTTAGTATGCTTACGATAGTAGAAATGTACATAATATAACTGTTGTGATCGTGGTGAAATAAACAGTGCAGACCTCCTGATTTCTAACACCTTCAGTGGGACTGGCCAATATGACGAGTTTACCACAGGCAAGGGGAAAGGGTCATTTGATGAAAAAGGCGTCTTCTAAATTGATATTCCAAGCTTTCCAGAAATACATTATACTAGAAGATAGTTTTTGAGAAATGACCTCATGAATAAGGGTGGGCATTGTCCTATCCAAAACCCCACTAAGCTCTTATTCTCATAGTTTATAATATATCAATTAGCATAATTATGATAATCAGAAATTGGTCATACATTTTCATCCTTTATGCCTTGGATTTTGAACTAGAAATGGTAATTTTGGAATATATTGTGTACGACTGCTTTACAGATAAAACGTACCCTAGATCCATTATCAGCCGATTTCTTCCATATTAGGCCATGGTGGCGCCCTGACATAAAATCTGAGGGATGGTTTATCATTTACCCACCTCTCTCACACGCCCATTGTTATATAACGGTCGCTCAATAGCACCCTTCTCATAAAGTCAGACTAATCCCCAGTCTCTCATATAATATAATAAGGCCTAGCTCTGATCCGACTGTTACTGGAGGGGCAGCAAGAGTTAGTTGGCCCTTTAATCCTACAGCATGTGCTGAGCATGTGGCAGTGCAAAGTTCATCTGTTTACACATGAGGCATATATGACAAGAGTAGAATTATCCTACCCAGGCAGGGTCACTATCGGTGCCTATCTCTGCCTCTCTAATGGTACAGCGTCTTATCTCCCTGTCCAGGCTCTCATATCAGTCTGTCTCTTATTATGTATGGGATCAACGATCACATGTAACAGCACTGGTCAGAAATTATACAAGGGTATGGATGTGGGTGTGGACATTGTAATTGACGACTATAGATTTGTTATCTTTATAAGATTCAAGTAATGTATACATGTGTAATAGGAACATGCACCTAATTGTGCAATATCTTGTTATATTATTTAATGCAGAAGGCTTGATTGCCTTTATTAACCATTGGGAAAATGCTTGTATCAACACGGTCTGCCAGGCCAGATATTCCTGCCAGGAAAAATAAAATAAATTCGAATCAAATCAAAACTTTTAAATTAAGTAATTCTGACGTTGTATAACGTGTTTTCTTGTTTATCGGGTTGGATTTACTACCTTATTCTGTACACGTTATATATACCCCTCTGGAGTTTGCCCTCCCTACGTTTTCCTCTATGGAATTTTTCATGCTGTCTCTCTTAGAGAGTGCTCATTTTTTTATGACAGGGGGTTGGTGAGTTTCAGTTGGGGTGCACGCTCGAGCTCCTTTGTAGCATAATAACGCATGAGCCTTTTCGCTCAAAACAGATGGAGTTTTTTTAACCCTCCCCCCTCCCAAACGGGATCTGAAGTTTTGCCCCCTTCCCTCCGGTCAAGGGGTCCAAATGTGTAACCCCCCCCCCCCGCCAATCCACCACACCCCCTTTATTAAAAAAATGAGCACCTTATAAAACCGCCCTGCCTCCCTCCCAAATAAGCACAGACATAGACACAGCAACCCACAGTATTACCCTGCTATCGGTGAGTCTAGATTAGATAAGGGAATCCTCCTTGGGGGGGGGGGGGGGGGCAGGTAGGATTAGGTAAGGTAGTGTCCAACCCTGTACGCCGTGCTGTAATCCGTATACTGATAACAGTCTGCATCATGTGGACCATGTTCCCGGACACTGCAGGTATACACTGATAGTCTAAATACTCTGGGCCTTAGTCTGAAGTGGCTATCTGAGGTTAGTCATAGGGATATCGGTCATAATGACGAACCGACATTCAAAAATGACTAAGGCAAAACTAAGGCCTTACCCTAAAAGACCTAGCCTTATGCTCATAGAAATGGAATGACTAAGGGAGCGTTCATTATTTATGGCAGGGGGGGGGGCGGGCGTTTGGCAAAACGAATACGTCAAAAAAAAAAGACCCCCCCCCTCTGAATGGGTCCAAAAAAAAAGACCCCCCCCCCCCCTCCGAATGGGTCCAAAAAAAAAGACCCCCCCCCCTCCGAATAGGTTGAAAAAAAATGAACCCCCCCCTCACCATAGACGTTTATAAATACTTAATAATGGCATCAACGACATACAAAGTCCACATAGTCCTATACTATACCCTATTATAGCATGTGCTTAACCATTATTTGAGGGAGTGGTTATAGGGCATAACAATATGGTGAATATATTTATGTGGAGAGCGCGCATTTTTCTGTTTCCGTGGCACGTTTGATATTTTTGCTAAAAATTGGTGTGATTATTTTGGTCCCCACCTACAAGTCCTGCTAATACTGTTCGGTAGAAGTACCATGAAATGGCCCAGCTCAGGGGCCGCGGAAGGTGGATAAAGTTGGGGGGCCCAGCTCCCAAAGCCAGCTGATGAGGGTTGGTTAGAGGGAGAAACAAATGGTTGTTTTGGGGCCACAAGCCCCAGGAAAATTTGGGAATTTGACCTTTATATTAGTGTATTCAGAGTGGTCTGAAGTCTACCATATGATCCTGGGAAATTTTGTAATTTTACATTGAAATTGATGTGTTCTGAGGGACTTTGAGCTTGTCTTTCAAGAAAGTTTTAGGAATTTTACCTCGAGATTAGTGTATTCTTGGGTACTCTGAGTCTAGAATGTTCATGTTTCCCAAAAAGATTGGCTCCCCCACTTTACTAGGCCCCCAGCCCCCCCCCCTGTTCCGCGCTACTGCAGCTTAAAACAAAGATGTTTGATGAAGGGATGCTCCGGACATTATAATAGTGGCAAACCTGAAGAAAATTTTGAAAATCTAGAGGTCAATGGGCCCATTTTAATGTATCCTGGTATTATAACTTGCAGTTAAAGGAACAAGATCACTATTTAAACCTAGTTTGGTTTTCCAAAGGCTAGGATCAGTAAGAAATAGGGAGCTGAGGGTGAGAATTTGAAGTTGAATAAAGAGTCACAGGGGAATGTGTCTTTGTTATATAACGGCACGGATCAATTACAATCGCTTAAGCCATCAATGGTATGCATGGATGTTACGTGCACCATAGTTGATAACCTTTATTTGAGGAAATGCCATAAGGTACCTGCCTTCAATATTCTAGTGTGTGGTCAGTATAACCAAGCCATGGGAATGCATTGACTCCAAAAAAAATAAAAACTTTAAAATAGTGATGAATAACTCACTGATAACCCTGCAGAGCATCGGAAGCAACTTGACCATAACCAAATATAGAGCTCTAAAAATTCTGATGAGGCCAAGTAGCGATGAGTAGCAATGATTATTCAGTGCCTGATTTCTGTTGAAGCCAAAGATGAACTTAGAGGGAGATTTAGAAATTGGCGACGGAAGGAGTGGCATCCGCAGCAGAAAACTCTGTGGATCTGGTGGCTATTTGCTACATTTCAAGGCATTCGGTACACCGATTTATAGTGGGATGATCATGTCTACTCTATGAGTCTGCTGATTTTATAAGTCCTAGAATCTGTGAGAAGCAGGCAGCTATCAGGGAGATGGTGAAGGTATTCTAAAAATATTGAGAGCTCTGCAATCAGAACGCTCTGGCTCATTTAGCAGGGTCTGGTACAAGATACCAAGGAAAAGTGTGTATCATGACTAGTGTAATCACGCCTTTGACTGGTGGAGTGGACCTAAGCTACAATGTATCAACATTATATGAGGTAGATCTGCATCTTGCATACTATGCATCTGCTCCTCTATTGGGAAGAAAGGCAGGGTCTAAAAATGTAGGCAAGTTCACCCTTGCATATGGATGCCAAAATGTGATGGGCAAGGCTAAAGTCCAATTAACCCAAACTATTTTGGATACAGTACTGTCATATTTCAGTGCCACAATAGCATTCATCTAACTGCACACTGATAGCTTTTCTGTTTAGACCCCCTACATTCTGTACTCTTCTCGTGTTGATGCTCTTTCTCCAGTTAATTATTGTTGCTTTAGGAAAAGAAAAGTAGTGAATCATTAATGTGTTGATTGGTAGGCAAGAAATTTAGCAAAGTTCTACTGTCTTTATGACCCCAATTCGCGACATGTGTCGTGAAATTCGCGTCACGTGGTGTCAAAAAATACCCCCTCCCAAATAAATACCCCTAAAAAAAATGACCCCCCCCTCAGAATAGGTTGAAAAAAAAAGACCCCCCCCTAAGAATAGGTTGAAAAAAAAGACCCCCCCCCCTCCGAATACCCCTAAAAAAAATGACCCCCCCCCCCTGATTTGCACACCCCCCCCCCTGGCATAAATAATGAACGCTCCCTAAGGTGGGTTGGTCACTACGGTCTATACCTGATAGTATTAACTAACCATGGTTGGTCGAATATGGAACCAAAGAATGACTAACTAGGTTCGTCGCTATTGACTAAGTTCCGGAGTCTAAAGTTTACCTGTGTAGGTAGATATAACGTATAACTGTGAAGTACACAGACAATCTAAATGTCCAGGCCCTTAGTCTGTTGTGGCTATCCCTTGTTGGTCTTATATGGACATTGGACATGACCAAGTGCTATTCAAGAATCACTGAGGCAAAACAACATATGACTAATGCCTTACCCAAAAGGATTTAGTTAAAATGGAAAGACTACACTGTAAATAGTGAAACAAAAAATATGTCCTTTTAAACTGTAAACTGACAGTATATATTCTACTGCCCATGACCACAAATGCCGTTGTATATGTCACGCGCGATATCGGAATTTGCGCAATATCGGAACTCCTACATGGTCATAAAATATATTATAAAGAAAATCAATATACCCCTCAAACAGAAAGGTAGGACAAGAAAAATACCTGCAAGGGGGTTATTTTGTATCATCGTGGGCCCAGACAGCCAAAGCTGAACAATGTTTTATCAGAGCAGAGGCATTTCTGCCACACCTTATTCACAGCTACATACAGGTGTGACATGCATGTGGATTCTCCCTGACTGTTTTCACACCTCCAAAATGCAGTACAGCATCCTCAAACATCATTGAAATATATATTTATATTCTATATATGTAGGTAAGGTAAAAACAGGTAGGAATTCTGAAACTGTGCAATCCAACTATGGTGCAATTCCGGAATTGCCCTGCGCAGTTCCGGAATTGTACAGGGGCAATTCCGGAACTGTACAAATTCTGATTCTGCGCCTGACATATATAATGCAGTATATCATACTGTGCAGCTAACTTGGTTAGGCACTAGTGACTGAGAGATTGGTTGTATAGGGAGCCAAAGAATATCAGTGTAGTCTGAGAAAACACAACTCTGAACTAGACAGCAAAGAATACAGTTAATTACTCTTGGCTTTAATTTAATATTTTCTATTGTAAAGTCGATGTACGGCTAGCTATCTATCTAGACATTAATTACTATACTATAGTCATAATTGTTGCAAATATGGGAGTTTCACGTGAAAATGAATTCCAATTTACATTGGAATAGATATTAAAAAGATCTTAAAACCTGATGATTACACTGAGTTAAGTGATTATTCAATTATTTACGTGAAACTCCTATTTCCCAATCATGTTGTTACGGTTTAATTTGTACCTTGATGCTTGCTTGCAAATGTGGGAACTTAACGTGAAAATAAATTCCAATTTACATTAGAATAGATATTTGAAAATGTGGAAGCCGGATGATTACATTGAGTTATGTGATCATTCAATTATCTACGTGAAACTTCGATTTCCCTCTCATATCATTACGGTCTAATGTATTTTATAATGAAGATGCATGTGATATGTGCTATATAACTAGTCAGGTTGCAGTATATATGTGACAGCTAGCCCACAGCCGGGCAATGGGAAGGACTGACCTATGAACCCTACGAAGAGAGAAGAAACCGCGTCAAAAGGGAGTCCCGGTTGCCTCCAGAATGACTCCCCTGTCTAGGGGGAGGCAACCTGGACTCCCTTTTGACGCTGTTTCTTTTCTCTGTGTAGACATGAACCGCAAGAGACATTTATCAAAGTTATATGCAAATGAAAATGCATGTTCCCATGAGACACATTTCTTAGAGTGTAGTGGCACGTAAAGTAAGTAAAACATGTAATAGGGCAGGCATGTGTACATACTTATAAACCATTTGATTACACTACACGTCTGATCACAGGTTAGAATATGTCCCAAATACTAAACTAATTAAACCGGGAATTACATAAAGCCCACAAAACGGCATTTGGAAACAAGGAAATTCTGATCGGGGAATTACCATAGAGCTCACCAATTTGGTGGTGAAATTAAAGGGGGAGAAAGAATCTTATGAACTTAAACTACATGTACTTTTGAAAGCCACCCCTTGCTGCGTGTGTACTGATTTCTGGATAAGTTACACGATTAAAAAAAGGGGGTGGCTTATTGTTTTAAAGGTCCCGCAAAAAAATATATATACATAAAAAAACTCAAATTTTGGACAAAAACTCTAAATATGCGCCTGCCTACCTGTGTGTTTGTGACTGTGTGCGTGTTCCTGTCCCGTCTCTGTCCGGCAGTGTGTCTGACCACGCCGTACCCTCCCACCCCCCTTTATACCCCGCCCTTATCTCCCCTAACCCCCCCCCCCCCACACACACACACAGCCTACAGCCGTCTACTGGTCACTGCCTGGGCACCTCAGTCTCGGACTCCCAGCCCAACACGGCTCCGTTGCCTATGCTGTGTATGGTCTGGGAGCAGAGGTTAATTTCACTTGTTTCTCATTTGCTCTGCATTGTTGGCGCAAATGGGTGTGTATTGGTTACTACACATCCAACTACAGACTCATTTTTATTTCATTTTTATTTAGGGGTACCAGTAGTTGAATTAGTGGGAGGCTACTGTGTAAGCAACACCTATACTTGACAGAGGGTATGGAAATATGTGTAATGGGATGGAAAGACAGCCTGCTCCCAGACTATCCAACTGGTAAGATAGATGCTGGCCGAGGCTGTAAGTACCTGCACTGTCCAGGGGCGTGACGTCACAGGTCTGATAGCTGCATCCTGATAGTCTCCAGGATGTGTTAGTATCTGTGTTCCATAATATTCCGATTTATTTTTCTTACTTTCTTTCTTTTTCGAAATTGCAATCCAAGGTTTTGCCTTTTTTTTTGTGTCTGTTTAATTTCTCGAAGGCTGTGGTTTAAAAAAGTATTTTAAAATGCTTTCAGTCTGTCCTTCAATATTTTATATTTAAATATTAACTATCTAAATCTTATTTTACTTGTGGAGTATCCGATTAATTACTACTACAATGGATAGAGGGCGTCCCTCCGTAAATCTGCTGATATTGCTATGCTGCAATTTCACCCGAGGGAGTCTAATCATTATTATACATTGCCGAATGTTAGATTCTAAGAAAATGATGTTACGATTAGCATATCATGAGGCTCAAAATGCAAACGAATTGAATACTTAAATTGTGTTTCTTTAGGGGGAAAAAGCCACAATTTCTGGGCAAACATTGTGCTTTAATGGTTGAATTCTTTGAGAATGTAAGCCATCTGGTACCTACTGACCGGCACTATCGTTATCTATGTATAATTACAGGTAGTTTCAATATTTCTTATCTGATAATTATTCAGACTCTTGCAACTGTTGTGGGTTGTTGATGATAAGAAGGCGTCTGGTCGGTATCTTAAAGGATGCCTTGGATCCGGCCTATATGTTGTCAATGCCCCCCCCCCCCTGTCCCGCCTCAGGGAGTGCTCATTTTCTCAAGGGGGGGGCAGGTGAGATTTGAATTATTTTTTTTACCCCCGTAGGCTTTTTCGCTCAAAACAGGTGGATTTTTAAAGGTCCCCACCAAGAGGGGTGAGAATCTGTTACCCCTCCCCCCCCCCCCCCGCAGTTAAGGGGTCCAAATCTCTTATCCCCCACTCCCGTTGTGAAAGAAATGAGCACTCCCTTACTCGCAGCTGCGGCTTGCTGGCCAGCTATATGCATCCATACAATTTACCACTCCATTTGCATAGATCAGCATTAATACAACATCAACATATATTGCACTATACTATGTTGACTCATTTATACGTGTGAGCAATGAAGCAGATTCGAGTCTGGCTCCACCCGCTAACCACCCAACCCCTCCCCAGTAAACGTTATACAACCTTTTTATAACGTTATACAACGTTTTATAACGTTAAAAAAACTTATATAACGTTTCTCTAAGGCTCCTTATCATGGCATAACGTTATATAAAGTTTTAAAACGTTATTTTGACGTAAAATAACGTTTTCTTTGTTAGCTGGGTCTCCGCTTAGAAATGACCACTCCCTTTTATATAAGCAGTAGTCACCATAGATGTGCGTCACGACCACTGCTTACATACACGTACAATACTTTCACTGATGTATACCCTTGTGGTCAGATGTACGGCTATTTTATGTAATACTGATAACAAGTACGGACCGCCATGTTATCTTAAACTGGAGATAATAAAGTGGTGCTCTCCGTCACAAATCCAGACAGGCAACGTGAGCCACACTCACCGCTCGTATCTAACATAATCTTTGTATAGGCTATGCTGACCTTTGTATTCAGCAACATTTGCAAAAATTATGCATGGGGGTCAGGATGGGGTGCGGGGTTAAGAAATTGCCATATCGCTCCGCCGATTTTAAGAAATACATGTACTCATAATGTTTCATGTCACTATCTCTGGTATTCCTCATGTCACATGTCACTAAGCCCAATAATGCCCATGTTGCTGTGGTATATATATACATTTATGAGCGATTTCTGGCAAACAGTGATCTGAATTTTGCGATAAAAAGCAATTCCATCTCGAAATCACCGTGATACATGTACAAGGAAGGCTCATTTCCTTACCCCTACCCCCCCTCCCCCACACACACACCCGCCCCATTCAATTCCATATTACCAGAGTGCTGTTTCTCCGCATAACACAGACGTCCGCATGATACGGACAAAATATACTCAATACTGTGGAGGAAAAAACTAATTTCTTTCACCAAAAAAAGTACTGTTGCATACCATTAAGGATATCCGCATTCGAATGCAAATGTCTACATCCTGTGGGAATTGACGAGAAACCTTTTAGGCCAAATCCTAAAATAATAAGGACCCTTTTTTGACCTTCCGTATTATGTGCAGTAACAGCAACCTGGTAGCAAACTCGCTCAACCCTTTTCCACCGCAAGGGCTCCAGGTGGGATTGGTGGAACTGCTATATTTGGATTGTTTTGGCCTGTATGGCTGTGCACAGGAACTGATGTATGGGGGTGCAGAGGGGTCCCCCCTAAGGTAGGAAAGTCGCCGAAATTAAGGGCCCAAGGTCGCAAAGTCGCTTTTTTAGACCATTTTTACTGTAACTAAATTTGTCCAAAAGTCGCCAGGTCGCTTTAATTATGGTACCAGGACGCCAGGTCGCCTGGAAAACAGCCCAGGTCGCTTTTGGTCAATTCCTGAAGAAAAGTTAGTACAACACGTTTTTTTAATATTTGTATTATTGAGTTTGCCTAGACTCTGAGACTGTATAGTAGATGAAGTATTCTGACTCTCACAGCGAATCCCAATATCATATGCGGCTCAGGTCATGCTTAGCCAGAGAAGCTGCTGCCATCTAGTGTTAAAGGGCTATCACTCAACTGCATGGGTCTGCTGTGTGCAGGCCTCCTGTGTCGTTTAAAGCTGGGCCGTCAGGGAATAAATTCAGCATTTTCCATACATAGACTAAAATAACAGTTCCACCAGACGGCAGCAGTGTTTGGACAGGGGACCATGAGCATTGTCCAGCTACATGTTCACCCTATCTTGTGCCTGTAAGAGCTCAGCTCCCAGCCCTTAAGAGCCCTCTTGTGAATCAAAATTAAACTATATCCAAAAGTGCTTTTGGCCTCACTTCAACCATGACGGTCAAGCTTTAAGGTGCCTCATGTGAATGAGACTGAATGGCAGCTTTAAATTAGTGAGTAGTTAGCTCAGATATTTGAAGCCACAGTGTTGTAATTCTGTTCTAGTGGTCTCCTTTCCTTTTGTAAATATGTTCATTTGGTATCCTTTAAAGTTTGATCATATTGAGATTACTCCAACCGAGAGTAGTTGAAGTAGTTTTAAGTGAATTTTCTGTATTTCAGTTATCAATTTGGTCAATTGTAAGACTTCTATTTCATTAATACAAATTAACATAACCCATTGATTTACAGTAATGCAAGTTTATTCAAATAACAAAACCTTAACATATTATACATTGGTTTAGTATCATAGTTTGTTACATACTACCAGAGTATGTAGCAATTATATATTTCAGATGATTATTCATGATTATGAACTCGTCCATAGCTATATTATGTGCTCAGAATACAATATTACAAATGGTATCACAAATTGAAAGGCAAACTATATTTGAGTATTTAAATATAATAATGTCAGTCCCCGCCACCATTCTCCAGTTATCCTAGAATCCCAGTCCGCCAGGAACTGGTTTACATCGTTGAGACTTTAGACCTTCTGGAATCCAATGTTGAAGATGTCGGGATCGTTATCGGGCCACTGCTCGGGGTTGACGACAGGCTTGATATCCTCCAGGAAGTCAAGCACCTCCTGCAGCTGCTTGTAGCTGAGGAAGTTGCAGACGGTGCAGCGAAGTACGCTCTTATCACGGGGTGAAGCGGGGAAGAAGTGCGGGCTCGGGTAGATCCCTCTCTTAATGAACATATCGTATATATCCTTGGCAAAGTCCACTTTGCCTACAACGAAGGGGATGATGTTGGTTAAGCTGTTCTGCACAAAGTACCCGTTGTAGCCTCGCTCCATGGCACCCTTACGGAAGAACTCGGTCTTCTCGCTCAGCTCGTCTCGTCGCCATTGGTCGGCTTTCACCATCTCTAATCCGCGGATGTGTCTTGCAGCGACACATTCCTGTGGGGCCAGACTGAAGACCGACATGGAGCTAAGATGGGGGATGATCTGTTTTCCTTCAGCCATTTCCTCCGAGAAGATCACCAGGCCTGAGCCGGAGCCGAATGCCTTCCCGAGAGAAGTGGTACGGAAGGGGACTTCCTTCTCGAGGCCTTTGGCTTTTACTAGACCTTCTCCCTGCTTGCCGTAGGTACCCAGGGCATGGGCTTCATCAGCGATCAGGATGCAATTGTACTGCTTGCAGATGTCGACGATCTCATCAATGGGGGTGATGGTGCCCAGGGCACTGTATATCGTATCAATACACACCACACCTCGACCATTCTCCTTGATCAGCCTCAGTAAGTCATCCACACTGTTATGCTTGAAGAACTTAGCATCGTTGCGGCCAGAAGCACGGGCCCCGAGCACAAAGGTGGCATGGGCATACTTGTCGATGTAGATGGGCAGAGGGTTCTCGCACAGGATGAGTTGGAGGACGTTGACGTTGGACTCAGTACCGGAGTTGGTCATTATGCAGTCAGCTGCTCCAAGCCACTCAGATGCCTGGGCCTCAAACTTCTTGACGATGGAGTTGGAGTCACGCGGGTAGGCACCGGACCTGAGAACAACAAAGTAGACAGCATATATAAATATTTGATTAAACCTTTAGGGACATGTGTTGCTAAAAGATGACATTAGTTGTCATGATAAACCAATGCAGACCGGCAAGTAACTCACCTTTGCTGCATTGGTGTATCATGCCGACTCTCCCAGAGTGTCTCGACACCGTGCAGTTAGCATGATGCTAAAATGTAACCGTGGCAAGTTACTTGCCAGGGCTGCATTCATGCATCATGAAGACCAAGGGAATGATGCATTAAGGCATCATGCCGCTCAAAGGGTTAAATGATGTAATAGGAGAGGTTGTTTGTACATTTGAATAGATAATGTATAAATCTGATATAAGAGATGCATGAGAGAACAATATTGGTGTGTTTTAAGCCCCTTTACTCCTCAAATAAATTTTGTAGAAGAAGATGAAAAGTGTAATAGGCTGTATCTCATATAGTGTAAAGATTCTAATGTATACATTACACTGGAGTAGGTAGGGGCAGGGTGGTGAGCCAGAGACCCTTAGCCCCTCCCCCAATAAATATTTGCTTCCTATGACCCTGCTGTTAGATTACATTCTATACGTAGAGCAATATGCAGTCATGAACTATAGTCGGAGTATTGTTTCAAAATATCCTTCAATCCTGTATACAGGTTGTCTGTTCAAGCTATGGCCCAATCTAATGAAGGAATGCAGCCTTGGTGAGTAACTCACCAGGGCTGCATTCAAGCATCATGCCGACCTTGTGACACTCCCGAAGGGTCGGTATTACGCACCAATGCAGCACTTGCGAGTTACTTACCAAGGCTGCATTGGTGCATCATAATGACAAATGTCATCTTTTAGAGACATCCCAGCCTTCTTGAGTGTCTCAACCCTATAGGATCGGCATGATGCTTAAATACAGCACTGGCGAATCAGGGGTGCATTCATGCATCAGGATGAACAAGGGCATGCTGTATTAATATATATTAATGCATTATGCCGTCCTTAAAGGGTTAATAAAGAAAAATAGCTCCTACCTGTTGAAGGTGATGCGCCCATTGTCCCTGATGTACTCCCCCTCAATACGGTTCAGTTCTGGGTGCTCAGCGAGGGCGAGGTAGTCGCAGCTGCAGAAGTCAATGTCTCCCCTGGGGGCGTGGTAGAACTCCTTAGCCGGGTCCTCCTGGTGGAAGGCTGCATTAAGGTACTGGGTGAGGTAGCGCTGTTTGCCCTCCGAGTACAGGTCCCGTTTACCGTCCTTGTCGGTGGTGGTGGATGTGGACTTGGAGCAGACCGGCTGTGATACCTTGGCTTGCCGTGAGAGGGCAGCACCCAACTGACTGCTGGGGCGGATGGCGGTTCTAAGTGCACTAAACATGGCGTCTGGAATATAAGGATTAAGTAGTAGTTATAGGACGAGTACCAAGCTGTATGCGAAATACAGTGAAGGCAGCCTTATATTCAGTGAAGGGAGCCTTGTACCCCTAAAGCTTGGTACAAGGCCTATAACTTATTTATATCATTAGCTGTATGCAGTATACAAGAGGTGTGAAATGCTTTATTCTCCGTGCCCGCTGTGGTATAAGTATTAGATATGGTTCAAGTGACGATGGGCCGTGCCCCCCACCCCCCCAAAAAAAAAAAAAAAAAAAAAAAAAAGAGGAAGAAGAGAAGAAAGGAGAAGAAAAGAGGGAAAGAGATAAAGAGATTGTGGAGTGTGATCTATAGGGCCTGACTGAGGGTCCCTGACCTGGTTGGGGGTCAGGGGCTGAGTCTTAAAATATTGTGTCCTAAAATGCGTGAGAATGCACCATTTCAAGTCTAGATCAACAAAATTTTCTTGGGGGGCATGCCCCCAAAACCCACTAAATTAGCTGATGCGCTTCACGCCCAGGAAACGTCCGGAAACAGATGGTCACTCGAGGTTGGCCAGGTTTGGGCCCCCCCCCCCTCTAGACAATCCTGGATCCGCCACTGGCTCACCTAGCGGACTTTGGGGTCCCTCAGGGGAGGTAAACAGCACCCTTTGGGACTATTGGAAATTAGAGGAACTAATGAAATCGGTGTGGTGCGCAGAAGACCGTCCCCTAGGGACGATTGTGCATCAATAAATTTAATAATAATAATGGTTCCCTGTGCCTTCTGTGGGATGTCACAGGTGAGCAAAGAGCTGTGCCAACAGCTCTGTGATGCCACCTTGTGGTGATAATAGAAACTAGTTTGTTGTATGAATGTACTGAAATTCACACATTCTCACCTATAAACCTTCTGTCTCCCTTCTGTCCATTGCTAATACAAGATTTGATAGAGATCCACTGAATAGTGTATAGGATCTTCTTAAAGTTAGCTAACTGTGGGCTTTCAGCAGAGCAATTTCCAAATGAGATCACTGTATATCCCTATGTGTATATCTGTTTAAAGTTTATCAGACACATAGAGGGTAGTTAACTCAATGTCTCTCTATAGACTTGTTGATTGTCAGATGTGGTACTATTGCAGTGTGCTGAAATATATATATATTGACACGAAAATATTTTGCTCCACAAGACCAACTTAAGTTCACATGTTCCTCACTGCATGTCCTCGCGCTGTATCCCTCCTCTGGGGTCACCTTAACTTATGCTGCCAGTCACATGTATCATATCTGACTCACACTCACAGTAGGACCACATCCACATTGAGCATCGTTCTAAGGGGCTACTAGAAATCCCCATGTGTCAAGCATGGATACCAAAGGTGAGGAATAAGTAGAAAGTTAATTAACCCTTTAGGGACTGCATCATTTCTCAACGCTTCAGGTTTGTGAGAATGAAGTACCGATGCAGCGCCTGCGAGTTACGCACTGGCTTGCGAGTAACTCATTGGTTCTGCATCATGTCGACCCTGCCAGGGCTACTACACTCATACTTCATCACATACACAGAGAAAAGAGGTAGAGTCACGGTGACTCCCAAATGGGAGTCTGGACTCTATCGCTGCTATTGTCAAGGCGTCACTTTAGAGTCCTGGGGAGAGTTACCTCAGTGATCAGGTCGGGAGTCACAGTGATTCTACTTCTTTTCTCGGTGTACCCACAGGCATACACTCTAAAATATTGTGTAGTGGGAACATGCATTTAAAGAGCAACACACTTTGAGCAGTGTAACAGAGTAACACACTTTTGAGATCAACACACCTTGAGTAGCGTGTAGTGTGTTACAATACAAAAGTGTGTTGAAAGTGGCTTCAAAAAAGCATGTACACATAACACACTTTTTTCTTAGAGTGTAGAGCATTACAGCAGTATGTAGCCCTTAAACTCTACACTGTAAATGGTTAAAACAAAAAAACGTCCTGCTTTACTGTAAATTCTACTGCACACACTAATATCGAAGTGTATACTGTAAAGTTACAGTGGACTCAACTGCAGCTACATCAAAAGCTTGACTGTCATGGTTGAAGTGGGGCCAAAAGCCATTTTGGATATTGTTCAGTTTTAATTCACAAGAAGGCTCTTAAGGGCTGGGAGCTCAGCTCTTACAGGCACAAGATAGGGTGAATATTTTGTTGCTGGACAATGCTCATGGTCCCCTGTCCAAACACTGCTGCCCTCTGGTGGAACTGTTAATTTAGTCCATGCATAGGAAATGCTGAACTTATTCCCTGACGGCCCAGCTTTAACTTCTAACAGTGTAGGTATAGCAGATCCTCCTGCCAATGTACACTAATACCATATTATAAACTGTCATGCTAGGACTCCACTTTCCAATTTTGTCATATGATCGGAGCTCATAAATCGAACCCAAACATATGTAAAAAAAACAAAAAGAGATCTGATCGTCTCCCTGATATAAGGTCCTCTAAAGAAATAGGTAGGGGTACCAGGGTATAATCGGTTCGTGAGAATTGCCCAGAAATTCGGGTAGTGGAGTCCCAGCTTAAAACTAAGTCGCCTCCACTGCTCAGCTACATCAATATCACCAAGGGTATTCCACTTACAATTCTAGTACTGTTCTATTCTACTATGTGGTTAAGAGCGAGTGGTGAGAATGCCCCTTTAACTTCTAACAGGCACTCTATACGAAAACCTGCCGGCCACCGGCTATAGCCGGCAAAAAGCCTGCCGGTCCGACAGAAAAATGGCTACTGCAGGCCCGAATAGCTGGCTGTATTCCAAAGATTCTTGTCTACATGCCATTTTTTACGGCTTGTAAATCGGACCATTATTAAGGTTTCTACAGCACAAAACAGAAAATGTGAATATTTTCTGTATTGTTCTTCAATAATTTACACATTAAAGTGGTTAATATGATTGTAACATGTAGGGGAAACCCTATCTATTATCATTGCTAGTACAAACACTTGCTTTATATTTGATTTTTAAATAGCAAGGTTGTACTCCAATATCCAGGCCTGCTATTCTGAGCGGGCCCTGCAAAGAATAAAATTTGCAGGTACGAATGTCCTGCATGGTGAAAAAGTTTTTGTATAGACTGTTTAACAGTGTAGGTATAGCTTACCTGTATGCAGTTGTCTCTAGGTGCCTGGTGCTTGTCGTGTACCTTTCTCCAGATGCCTGGTGAATGTGATTGTCCACTCAGTCCAGACTCCTGCCTTATAAACCAATCCTTATCTCCTCCTCCCCTCCCCTCCCCTCCCCCTCCCCTCCCCCTCCCCTCCCCTCCACCATCCCCTCCCCTCCCCTCCCCCTACCCCTCCCCCTCCCCTCCCCCTCCCCTAACCCCACCCCTCCCTCCCCCTCCCCCCTCCCCCTCCCCCTCCCCCTCCCCCTCCCCTCCCCTCCCCTCCCCTCCCCTCCCCTCCCCTCCCCTCCCCTCCCCTCCCCTCCCCTCCACCCTCCCCTCCCCCTCCCCTCATGTCCTGTCCCAGCGCAATTGCATCCGAGCCTGACTCCGTGTACAACCGCTATCTGTATCATAACCACAATCAGTGTCAATAACATATTCCGCACTAGCGAGTTGCAGTGATTCTCCTTTGTGAGACATATAGCTGAAGCTGGTTCCTAGCATTTCTACAATGGACAGTTTTAGTGGTCATCACTTTTTGAATTGGTGATAGTAGAGTAGTTCTTATATGCTGTATATCAACTGTTCAGATTGGGGGAGTGGTTAGGACATTGGCAGTTCAATACAAAGGTCCTGACTTCGAACCCATTCCAAGGCCGCATGGTTAAATTTTTTCCCAGTTGGTCAAGAATAATAATGGTGTTAACATAGAAAAAATAAATATGCATACACAATCATTTTAGGCTACCCTATAAAAATGTATATTCTGTAAAGGAAATTTACGACTGAATTGTATACTATCACAATTTTTGACTAACCAGTGTCCTAACCACTCCCCCATTCCATTGGCGGATCCAGGGGGGTGGCCCGACAGGCCTTGCCCCCCCCCCAAAAAAAAGGGGGGAAAAGAGAGGAGAAAAGAGGGGGGGGGGAAACACGAGCTATCAGCATTTTTTTGGGGGGAGGCATGCCCCCAAACCCCCCTAGTATGGCTTCTGTAATTTTCTTGTGTTGCACTTTACTTGCCCTGTGCGCTAGAACAAGCAGTCACTCCATGATTGGCCAGGTTTGGGCCCCCCCCTCTGGAAAATCCTGGATCCGCAACTGCAATCTGAACACATGACATAAAGACCCACAATAGAGGGCTATAACTGAATGGTTTATGGCCCCTAAAACTCCAAATTTTGGACAGGAACCAGCTTCAGCTAACCAGCTGGTTACTATAGTTAGCAGTGGAAGGGCACTGGTACCAGACAAAATGGCGCTGTACAGTGATAATCTTGCTAATGCTTATCTTGATTACTTTGTCTTTGTTGCAAAATGACCATCTAACCAATATTGACATGTAGGATGAGCAGGTGACAGCTAACCATGACTCCCCCGTCAGTGCTGAATATGGAACCGTAGTGTTATTGACCATAGTATACACTGATATATACATTTAACTCGAAACACTTTCTCTGGGTTAACTATGGGTCTGGTTAACTCTTGGCTTATTGCTGAAAATCTTCGTATGTCACAAGCGCTTTGTGCCAAAATAAAATGTACCAACAACAACAACGTAATTTTTGACACATATAGCAGTTGCATGGTCAGCCTCTATATGTTATTGACACAGATAGCGGTTATGACGGATGGCGGTTGTACACCGCTCCGCAGCCTCATTCCAGGACATCACCTGTATTCTAATCTTTAAAATGCATCGTTAGGCCACTCAACAAAAAAGTTGTTTCTCACCACCCGACATTGAGAAATATGAAGAGGGCGATTTCTATTTAATTTTTGTTTACTGTGGCCTAGAATATAAAGGAAAATTAAGACTTTTCACAATTTTAGTAGTTAAGAGTATATTGATCCGCAGAAGTTGTTATAATGCAAGTTATTCATAGCCCACTGCGTCCCTGACAGTCAAAGCTTCAATTTGATACCAACTATGCCAATGTCTTTCAATTTTGACAGATTTTTCATCAAAAATCTAAAAAAAGAAATCACGATTTTCATGATGCGCGCCTTTTTTTTGAGTGTCCTTATCCAAAGTATTTGAGGTGAAAGATTCCCCCCCACCACTGAAACAAAAAGAATAAAGACACCGATTTCCCAGAGGTTTAAAAGCACCCCTTTTTATAGGAAACAGGAAGATAATTTTTAGTCTTACGAAGACAAAATAAAACGCGGAGCAGTTTGAGGAAAAAATAACCCCCTTTTCAAATAATCCACTGAGTTTGAGTTTTGCTGGGTAAATTTTTATTTCTAGATCTCCAAGGAGTTTCTTCAATGAAAGACCCTTATTTTTGAATCTAAGGACATTGTAAGCGCAAGGAGAAGGACCCTGGTTTAGCTTTCTTTTTAGAACGCAGGTGAATGTAGGTGTTAAGTACGGGGCCTTGGTCTGACCTATCCATACTGACCTCCTCAGGGGAGGGGGAGGGGGGAGGGGGAGGGGGGAGGGGGGAGGGGGGAGGGGGTCTGGGAGGCGAGTAGGCGGGGGTGCAGGGGGGGGGAGGGATGATAAGACACATGCCAGTGCCAGCGGAGGTATCGATTGTTCTTTGTTCATGCTTAATTTTCACTCGTGCCGTGTCCGTGAGATTAGATAGTTCTGCAGGGTCACTCTGGAACACTTGTTGCGAAATGCTGTATCGAGGAAAGATTGGGAGGTAATTTTACTAATACTATATTACAGGTAGATACATGGGGTGTAATCTGACGAATATTTAAAGCTGTTAATTTACCATATCAAAGGAAAATGTTTAGGAAATAATTATTTAAGTCTGCATATGCGACTTATCCTTACGAAATTTAGCTAGGGAATTAGAGCATCATTACATGTCTTTATGGCTATAGGAACTGGGGAAGTATTTCTAAATTTTGCAAATTAAACCCTGTCAAAACGTTTAAACCATTATCTTATCAGAACTATTAATTGTTGACGAAAGTTGTTAGCACTCACCTCCTAAAACTAGTACATACTAAGTCAGAACCATGGTTATCATAAAATGATTAGACCTAATATCCCTAATTAGGTTAATGGTCCACTCTTGCCATATAACTCTCTCCGGTTCTTGTAGGGCTTTCTACAAGTTCTAAATTAGGGTTTCCGGGATAGAGGCTCCCATTGGTGTAGGTTTAAACTGCCTGGAATAAATTGTTGTGCATTCACACATGTAAACCTTAAACAAACAATGTGTATGTCTCGGTTTCGAGCAAGTTCCGTGGGACAGAGGATAAAATGGATGACGCATTAAGAGTAAAATGGCTAATGTCGAATGCATTGCCCGCATTCTAGACGTTTACTATATGCACCTAACTAATACTCAATAAAATATCAATCAACAATAGGAGCCACACCTATTAGGCAATATGCTGAATAAACTAATGGAAGTCTACATCAAATGATCTGCTGGCACTAGAAAGAGTGTCAGTCCAAATCGTTTAAGAGTAAATGGCAGGAAGCTATAATTAACATTGTTTTGATGGCTGTGTCTCAGGAAGTTGGGCTAATGTTTTCGTCTATGACCGGGTGCCGTCTATGACCGGATGCTGTCTATGACCGGGTGCCGTCTATGGCCAGGTGGCGTCTATGGCCAGGTGCCGTCTATGACTGGGTGCCATCTATGACCGGGTGCCGTCTATGACCGGCTAGCAAGGAAGCATACATCTTGAACTATAGAACGGTACACATTGATGTAGAGCTTAGTAAAACCTTATAAAAATTGTTAATAAAAAAAATTAAAAAAAATTATTCCTCCAAACAACTTTTTTTAGATAGCCAGTCATAGACGGCACCCGGTCATAGACGGCACCCGATCATAGATGGCACCCGGTCATAGACGGCACCCGGTCATAGACGGCACCCGGTCATAGACGACACCCGGTCATAGACGGCACCTGGTCATAGACGGCACCGGGTCTAGACGAACACATTGGCCCAAGGTTGTGAAACACAGTCTGATGAGGGTAGGCACCTATGTTAAGTTCTGACAAACTCCCGATAGTTATGTGTCGCTAATCTCATGCAGTTTATCAAAATGCAGTCACACGTATACGATCTATCAATTTGGTTATGAGGCCATTGGAGTCATCACCTATCAGTACTAATTATAGTGTCATACTGCCCCGTGGGGGGGGGGGGCACTGAGGTATGTTTTGGATAACAACTGCCGCACCTCTCTCGGGAGCGGTAGCGATGGGTTGAGATATAGGATTAAATGTAGGGGCGGTCAGTCCTTCCTACACTGAAAAGGAGGGATGGTGACCCCCCTCCCCTGCCCTAAATCATCAAAAGTAGGGGGCCTAGGATGAAGGTGTCTGTGTATTAACAGCAATATTGGAGCACAGACATGTTATAAAATGCTAATTGGTAAGTTTGCCATCTGATGCTCAGATGGGATGAAAGTAGGAGGCTATGATTTCATTTAGTCTATTTAGGGGGGCGGTCACTCCCACAATTTTCCTCAGCATGGAAAAGGAGGGGCGGTCAGATACCCTCTCAGCTGACCAAGCTTGAGAAGGAGGGGCTGTACCGCGGCAGTTGCCACTTACCAACATAGAGCCAGTGCCCACCCCCGGGCATACTGCCCTTCTTGCGGAAACAAAACTTCACAATAGGGTGGCTCACCCTATGCCCATTTAACAAAAAAAAACGTTATACAACGTT
This sequence comes from Harmothoe impar, assembly GCA_947462335.1. Lineage (NCBI taxonomy): Eukaryota > Metazoa > Annelida > Polychaeta > Phyllodocida > Polynoidae > Harmothoe > Harmothoe impar. The sequence continues at coordinate 58,139,312 of OX381718.1, read as the reverse complement.
ATATAACGTTTCTCTGTGGCTCTTTACTGTGACAAAACGTTATATAACGTTAGAAACGTTCTTTTGACGTAAAATAACGTAGTTGTGTAAGCTGGGTGGCCTATTACGACAATGCTATGATTGACACAGGGGTGTCTTTACGACAAACGGGTTAATTCTGGGATGGATTTACGTCGTTTTGCATTCAAACTCTTCATAGTGTGGTGTGACGGGATCCCTATCTTAAAAAAAGTGTTTTGTTAAAGTCCCTCTAGTCTCTTTTTTTACGACGTTGGTTTATTAGGGGAGGTAGCACTTTTACCGATCAGCAGAGAGTCTGCACTCTATCCACGACTCTAAAGTGACTCCCAATCATTAGGGAGTCATTATAGAGTTATCATAGAGTACTGCTAATGTTAGGGAGTCACTTTAGAGTCCTGGGGAGGGTTATCTCAGTGATCAGGCCGGGAGTCACAGTGATTCTACCTCTTTTCTCTGTGATTGATAATCCTTAAGAAATTACATAACGTTATGTTGAAAGTATTAATTATATTTTAAAAGAAAAAATAACTTAATTTCCTAGATATAAGCCGGCAGCTATTGTTTATGGAGGTTGGTGTCGCAGAGAATCATCAGTAGGGGGAGATGGCATTTAAGGTCATACGATCGTGCAGGTATTATCACAATATTGTAGGAGTGCCCTCAACATGAACTGTGTGTTGCCTTTGTAACATAATATAAAACAGATACAATGCCCCCCCTCCTCACAGAGCCCGCACTCAGCTCTAAAAGGGGACTTCACCTGCGTTCTGAATCAAGGAAAAACTGAATGAAACCAGATTGATCTATTTGACACTTTAAGGACGGCATGATGCCTTAATGCATCATGCATTTGGTCAAGGTAATGAGCTAACGATCCAATGAGTTCCATGACCTCGGGACCTCATGGCCTATGCTGTAAATGGTTCGTGTAGGTACATAGTAAAGTCTACTGTAGATCTACAGTATAATTTATTGTAGAATGAATCTACAGTAGAATCTACTATAGATTTACAATAGATTCTATTGTTTACTTACAATAAACTGTACACCTACAGTAGAATCTACTGTACACCTACAAAGATGGCCACCAACATTTTACAGTGTATTGACCTCAATTGATCAATCAAAGATCAAAGAACAACCATTCAAAGTGTGATCATTTCATGTACTTAATCTGTTGTAATCTCTATAATGACATTGTCTGAAGAAGATACATTAAGAGTATCGAACAACTCAAATTGGAAACTACTTGTTTTTTTTGTGATTCCCATCTACGATATACATTTCTTGAGTTTCAAAACGCAGGTGATCTTCTTTATGTCATGAAGTGCAGATATCGGAACCTGTAGCCCCCACCCCTACCCTCTGGTGCCGATACTATTCTACTATCACCTGCGGCAGGGGCAATCACAGGTTACTTCAGGTGAGCATTCCAACCTGATATAACAGGCACTATGTGGCGTTAACCCTCTAAGGATAGACTTAAAAAAAACAATATCCACCTTTTTTGATGACTGGGATAACAGGCCAGAGAAGCAATTTTTTTTTTTTGGGGGGGGGGTGAGGGGAAGAAAGAACAGCTGCCCTTCGGGGGGAGCTGGGTCCTGAAATTTTCCAGGGGGCAGAATACAATTTTAAAAAAGCATCGAAAAATCTTCTTTCTATGTCTCGAACACTTTGTATCTGTAAACACACATTTTAATTAGATTCAAGTGATTGGATCCTTTCTATTTTATCAGTTAATAATATTGTGATTTTTCATTGCCACTAATTTCCATGGCGGTCTTTTTATTTTTCCTTAATTTCATGTGCACTTGTGTTTCTGTTTGATTTCAATCATCTTATTATACAAATTATAATCATATGAAACTGGTTGTTTGACTCAAAGAATATATTTGTGATACCGGCCGCCCGTATAGCCTGTAGTGTCGAAGTATATCTCTCTTTTGTAAAGCTACAAACACTTCTTTTCCAGAGATAATGAAAATATTTAAATCTCCACAAAGGTTGTTTGCCTCCTCATGCATCTCACAGTGTTCTTGGTGTTCTGTCCGCAAAGGGTTAACTCTTTAAGGACAGTACAGTGCTTTTTGCCCTATGCCCTTTGTCGTCATGATGCATGAATGCAGCTCTGGCGAGTAACTCGCCAGTGTTGCATTCAAGCATCATGTTGACCATACAGGGTTGAGACACTCTTGAAGGGTCGGTATGATGCACCAATGCAGCCCCGGTGAGTTACTCCCCGGGGCTGCATGGGTGCATCATGATGACAAATGTCATCTTATAGCGACATGCCGTCCTGAAAGGGTTACGAGATAAGGTTATGGTTGTACGCAGCAGTAGTAGGTGTGATTGGTGTTGCATATTATGGGTTTATAACGATTGGACGGCCGACAGCTATTGTGTAGCAGAAATGTCATTTGAGGCCACCGGTGCCTGATTCCACGTGGTGAAAAAATATCTACCCCTATGGTGCAGATAGTCTGATAGTAATCTGAACATTGGGGATTATGCATATATTCCACTAGCACATGCTATGTGGTAGACTGATATACAAAATTGATTTGATGTACTGGTGACTGCTGAACTCTATAGGCCTACACATATATGTATAATGGTTGCAAAAGTAAACATAATTTTGAAAGTATACATGATGGGGATAATACTAAGAGAATTTGATGATAAAAAGAATAACGTTAAGCAAAATAGAGTAAAGTTGGAGTTACATTATGAAAAGTTCCACAATTTTGACTATTTCAAAAAGCTTTTACAGAAAAAATCTTCCTCTCTGGGTTCTGGAATTTTTCATGTATGTTCTTATATATCATGCCTACCTGCCAACGCAATTTGGAATGACTGTGGCATTTTTTTAGTCATATTTAGGAAAATAGATCTGACGGACGTTACACAATATTCGTAGCCTTTGGTTGATAATGAATAGATACTGACCCCCTGGGATTTAGTCAATCCACCAGGGGTTTTCATATTGCCAAGATCTGAGGCTTTGAATATAATAAAGTTGTATACATTATTGTTAAGTTTCTTGATTTTTTCTTTTGGAACCACAATTGTACATTTACAGATGGTCTCACCCATATATTTGACCGAGTATCAGACCCAGTACGCCCAGTACGCCAGCACTGGGACTGAGGTCGCTTAATAGTATGAAAAGTGGAGTGAAATCAGTAAAGCTGCTTGTATGCCTAGTTCACTACCTGTCAAAGTTACCTCCTGTTTGACAATAAAAGGATTACCCATTTTATTTTTAGGAAAAACAAGATGTCCTATGCTTTAGCACTGAAGGGCCGTATTCAATGCCCCGATTGAATACAACATGGCCGTATTCAATGGGCTAAGAAAAAGTTGGTTTTCATTCATTAAATGGCTTTAAATAAAAAAATAAACACAAATGCCAACCACATTAATACCGCTCTGATGTATTTCACGGTATCAATGGGTGTTGGCATTTGTCTATGTCTCAAACCCTAACTCCACCCCATTCACCTGCTTGGAGAAAGAGTTTGCACAAAAGTAGACAGGATTTTGGGAGTTGGAAACAGGTAACATTTGCGGGAGATAGTCAATTATGAATGGAGGCTACACATATATGTGCATGCGGTTGAATACATTTTAAAGATGGTCGTATTTCTTTCGTATAGTTGGACTTTTCCTTATAGTCAAATAGTGAGGCCATTAAATGCAATTTCTATGCAACACCTTTCATCCTAAAACTATTTGAAAAATGTAAGGTGAGATCTTTTGTGAAAACTATTTTCCAATGATTCATGCTTACTTTTATTACAAAGTAACATTGTTATCGATACAGGTGTAATCTTATATACAATATACTATCATGACAATAACTTACAATGAAAAAGTAATCAGCTTTCATGGTGAATCAAATCCGCCATAACTTGAAGTATATTCTAATACTTTCTTCAACAATGTTTTACACCATTTTGTAATATCAAAAGGTGCTGTGGAGTCTTTAAAGGGACTCACTACTTGTTGAAGGATTTGTGATGTTCTATTGACTTTTGCATATAACTCAGGATTATGTTAGTTTGATTCATTATCTAATAGAAAATCAAAAGAAATTGCCATGTCACGGTACTAACTTTCATGATACGGCCATTTGAGCAAGGGAGTACCTTAACTATAGATTTGAATAGGAATACAGCATTTTCATGGATAATCCCCTTCTTCTATTGATATTGTAACCAAACCTTGGGAAATCATAATGGACATCTATACAAACATGTTAGGACCAATAAAACAGGGGGTTACGGATGAAATGAGAAAGGCATAAATTTTGGAAAAATATTTCTTTTGCCTTAACTATAGGTTCCTATGGGTGTCCTAGCAGTGAATATATGAGAACAATGGAGGTATACTGTCAAAGAAGCAAATACAAATAGTTGATTTAGGGAAAGTGGTCTATGTAGGAATATAAATAGAGCTTAAAGAATACTCTTCATGAGCTTCGATTTTTGCCACCAGGTGGCTTCTGTGTAGGAACCAGTGATTCCCTTTAATAGTCTCATCACATTTCCAGTAAATTAGTGTGAGTCTGTGCCATGATGGGTCACACAAAGTCAGGACTGTGTATCGTTTGTAGGGCTTGCTCTATGCAACATCCTGCCACAAACGGCAAGTGTTTCATGATGTCTGGGAACGCTTCAGAACTGTCTATGTTGTCCCCATCATCAAACACTATCACACTAATTTGTTGGGTGGTAACATTGTATCGATACAGATATCATCTTATATAATTATAATAGCATGGCAATAACTTACAATAGATAGTAACCAGAGTTCGTGGTGAACCACACCCTAAGAAAAGTGAGAGTCATTGTCGCTAAAACTACCCTCACCTGAGAGTCAGGCAGTGACAATGACTCTCACTTTTCTGTGTGTGCATATCCGCCGTACAGAAGTATCTTGGACGTTCTACTCTATGTTAAACATCATTTTGCAATATTAAAGGAGTTATGAAACCTATGGTATAATAGACTCATATTGTGCCTTGGTGGAACACTGTCTCATGACATGACTGTGAAGTCTATTATCAAGCAGTTTCACACTGATTTGCTGAGTGGTTCCATATTGAAATATACACTCTTTGTACAATACTGTAGTCTTTTTCAGTATTCTATCAATAGGCCTCATGTTGCACTCGACTACTTCAAAGTCAGTAAACTCCTCCAAACTAGGAACTCTCCAAGTCAAAGATGTCCTCCGCATCACCAAGAGGGTCCACAATCTGTCCCGGGATGCGCAGATAGCGACACGTCTTGAGCTTTTCAAACATGGCCGCCAGAGTCTCTGGTCCCTGCGTGTCCTCCATGAAGGTTTGGTCATCCATGACGTCATCACGATGGTAGCCATCACCATGCTCTGCAAGAGCCTTCAATTTGCGAAAGCTTCGGGGGCTATTGCTCGTCGAAGCATGTTTGGTCGACTTAGTATGTGTGCTCGTGGGCTGGCTTTTGGCATCAGTGGGGGAATCGTCTTGTTGGGAAGTAGTGGGTTGGTCATCCTTTGGGGTGTAGACTGGGGAGTCTATCCACTGGGGTTTAGCTTTGGGTTGTTTCTTAGTGGCACCCTTCTGAACCTTGTCCACCTCGTCCTCAGCCTCCCACTCTGGCAGGAGGATGGTCATGAACCATCCGCCTTCTTCGTCTTCCTCTGTCGGCTCACCCAGTTCGGCTTCGATGTCTGCGTATAGAACCTCAGCCTTAGGGCAGTAGAGCAGACTGGTGGAGGAGGACGCTGGTGAAGAGTCACGTGACAAGATGGCCACCTGGCGGCCACAGGAGGAGTCTGTAGAGGAGTCCCGTGAGGTGGCAGCACTGTCTGCAGCAGCCAGGAACGCCTCCCTTCTGGAGCGTCTCGGCAGGAGCGGTGACGTGGTCGGTGACGGACTGGATCGGCGCAGGTTCGGAAGTGACGAGCTGCGGCTGTGTGCGCGCGCCCGACGTCCACGCACGATGACGTCACTTCCTGTCTGGGCCGGAAGTCCGATTGACGACTTCAGCAGAGCCTCTCTGAGACCTGGGGCTGCGCTGCCACGCCGTGACGTCACAGGGGAGCTGTCACGTGACCTTACTTGACGTACATCCGGGGCACTGCCGGCCACATCACGTGGTACACCCATCAGGCCCCCATTGGCTGGCAGCAGTGGAAGTTTAATGGCGTCGACACAATCACCGCTCCCTCGGCGGTGCGGCGAAACGGAAAGATGCTGATTGCGCACCCTGTTCTCTTTCTCTCGTTTCAACTGATCTGACCTCGTCTTCATCTTGGCCATGTCCGCGTCGAGCCGGCTGAGCCTCTTTTTGAGCTCGACGTCCAGGCCGGCCTTCTCTTGGTGCAGCTGCCGGTCGGAGCGCTTAAGGTAGCCGTTGACTCTACGAGCCCTGGAGGCCCCCATCAACTCAAAGTCCATCAGCCAGGACTCGGCCACCGCACCCACACTGCTCATAGCACTCATCACTGCAACGAGTTGATACTTTAGGGACCTTGTGAGCAATGCAGTGATTTGATGCTTCCACTAGTGTCCAATACTGTAGAAACGTACTCCAGCCAGATATTACTAACAGAATTGATACCTTAGAGACCTTGTGAGCTGCTCAATGGTCTGATGCTTCCACTGGTGTCCAACGTTGTAGAAATGTGCTCTAGTAGATATTGCTACACAATGGCGTACAACCTTAGAAGAATGTAGGCTCAATGAAGATTAGAACTTTGATTCTAACCCTTGGTCTACTCTTTCACTCCTGGTGGGCTTTCAGATTTTCTCTACTGCTTCTTGCTCAGTGACAATTTGAATTATGATTACCATTCTCGATTTCTTGGGGTTTATATACTGACTTTCTATTTACTGCTGTCCCAATTAGACCTAGAACTAGAACCAGGTTAGTGCAATAACATTGGCACCCCACACTACTGACCTCCTATTGCCTGACATAGTTATAACATTGACGTGAATGTGGTCACTGACTGACTTGGTGTTGGTGTTAGCCCTTTAGTCCTTTAAGGACGCATAATGCATTCATGCATCATGGTCATGATGCATGAATGCAGCCTTGGTGAGTAACTTGCCAGTGCTGCATTCAAGCATCATGCCCACCCTATGGGGTTGAGACACTACCGAAGGGTCGGCATGATGGACCAATGCAGCACCGGCGAGCTACTCGCCGGGGTTGCATTGGTGCATCATGACGACAAATGTCATCTTTTAGCCACATCCGTCCTTAAAGGGTTAAACCCCAGCTGGAGGGGTACTGAGATCTGGGCCTTTAAGGGCCGCATAGTACCTTGATGCTCTATGCCCTTTGTTAGCATCAAGCACGAATACAGGTCTTACCTGTCACTTTTATGTGTTATGCATGAATGCAGCTTGGGCGAGTCTTTGATGTATGTGGTTGTGGGCTAGAATTTCGGGGGAGAATTGCCGGGTCGGAAAGTTCGAAGGGTAAAATTCCAGGACGAGGGAGAGTTCTCGGCGGTGGGGGGGGGGGGGGTGTGACTAGAAAACACAAGAAAACACTATGTAGCCTTAAAGGGTTAGGTGAGGCACTTTTCTGTGGGTAGAACCTCATTTAGTTATTATGTTGGCATTGAGTAAATATTATCAGGATTCCAGCCAGTCCTTTAGCTTAGATCGGTTACCCCCGTGGACTACCGGGATTAACCTCTCTCACACAACTAAGGCCACTCAAAAAAAAAGTGGTTTCTCATCACCAAGGTCTGAGAAATCTGACGAGGGAGGATTTTTCTTTCCTTTTTTTTTTCACTCGCAGGCCAAAATGTATAGGATAATGTAAGGGCTTCTTTGGCCAAAATTCTCATTTTTTTTGTTAAGAATTAATTGATCTTTAAAAGTGGGGAAAATGTAGGTTATTTCTATACCACTACATTGCATTATTAGCTTTAATTTGATACCAAATATGACCAATTTTTTACATTTTGATGAGGTTTTTCATCAAAATTTGGCAAAAAACAGAAAAAAAAGGCTTTCCCCAAAAGCTGATTTTTATGTGATGAGAAACCATTTTATTTTTTTGAGTGGCCTAATGGTGAAATTTACCCAAGACAAAGAGGGAATAACCTTCATAAGCAATATGTATGTCAAACAACCTAGCTTTTAAAAGAACCAGTTTGCAACAACATGATGTGTATAATAGGCGTGGCCTGGAGAAAGTCTGCATAGGTTCATTGAGGCAAACATGAGGGTCAGCCCATGTACCCATAGGACTCTCCTACACGGGTCAGGCACTACTGGACTATAAAAAATGGGTCAAGGCCTTTTTAGTGAGGGTCAGGCTATGCTGTGCCTTCAATAACAGGCTGAACTATTGCAAAATTGCTTGTGAGTCGGGTCATGCTGGACCCTCATGCCTTTCCCCAAAGCCCACCATTGCCAAACTGTGGCATGAGGACTCTCGGGTTTTTTGGGTGAGTCCAGCAATGCCTGACCCTCATTCACATAGGTCAAGCAATGTCTGACTCCCCGACAAAATGCCTAAACTTGAAGGGGGGTCCTTTTGACGACAGTGGCTGTGTCTCACGAACTTGTGCCAATGTTTTTTGTCTATAAAATTATGACCGGGTGCAATCTATGACCGGGTGCAATCTATGACTGGCTTGAAAGAAAACGGTTTATTGAGGGCAGATGTAGGTAGAAATGCAAATAAAATGAGTGATATAAAGTCTTAAAACACCCATTAACCTTTTCCACCATTAACATCTTCATCTGCCCTAAATAAATCGTTTTTTCTCAAACCGGTCATAGATTGCACCCGGTCACAGATTGCACCCGGTCATAGACAAAAACATTCGTGAGACACAGCCCAAAGCAAGTGTCCAGCTGACTTTTTTTTTTAAATTTTCTGGGTGTTGTTTTAAACAACACATTCATATAGGGTGTAACATGGTCCGATTTTTTCATATTTTAAATCCTGATTTAATGTGCTTCAAATGGTAGTACACTAACATATTTTGAGGATAGGGCCTGATAAAATGTTATCTATGGGCAATAAGAGCCCAACTAGAGGTTCAGATGTGGCCCAAATATAGGATTTTACTGTGTATTTTCAATGGGGGAATTATAGCGTGCACTCCAAAATTAGTAAATTGAGCCATAATTTGATAATTAGTCGAATTCTAAGCTGAGTTATAAGCACTGAAAAATATGACGAGGGCATTTTTCAATATTTTTTTTTACTGAGCGGCCAAAACGTATAGGAAAATGTAGACGTTTCACGAACAAATTTCACACTTTAGTATTTAAGCGTTTATTGATTTACAGAAGTTGGAAAATGCACAATATTCTTAGGCCACTGTATTACTGATAGTATAAGCTTTAATTTTGTTGGTGCCATCCAGGGGGGATCGGCAGATGAGGACAGTTGTGGGCGACCCTGTTGCTAGACCAAAAATATGACACAGACCAGGGTGAGATTCACCTCCACAACTTCTTCTGTACCATGTGACACCACCAGGACAAAGGTATCCAAATACACTGATATTCCTAGGCTCCCTATACGCCCAACCTCTCAGTCACTAGTGCCTAACCTAGTTAGTCATTTTTTGGCTCCCTATACGACCAACCTAGATTAGTTATTATTGTCAAGTTGGTCACTACTGACCAACCCACCTTAGTCTTTTTAGTTCCAGGGGGAGCCACTGAGTGGTCATCACAGGTGGCCCCAACTAGTGGTATACAAATACAACACACCAATGATGGACCTAGGTTAGCGACTACTGACTGACCCCTTGGTCACTTTTGAATATAACTTTGTCATTGTGACTAAAACTCATATGACCAACCTAGGTTAGTCTGTGCTGACTAACCCTTTCAACCTATGGATTTTCAGTGTAGGTGTTTGTCAGTTACTAAGCTGTGTCCAGAATCTAGGCCTGTGGTTGGTCTTAGTTCTGGGGCAAGGTCAAGGCCAGGTGAGAACGTACCCAGACACTAGACCTGCATAAGTCCTACATTGTTTGAACTTATGGAGACACCTTCAGTGTGTAGACACTGTTAAATATATTGGACTTGTACCAAAATATTTTTAAAGTGACTTCAGCGTTTCGGTTCCATCAATTGATTCATCAGCAGCATTCTAGTGTGCTTTTTTGAAAAAATGAAAAAATAAATCAAGACCTCTTGTTAGGGATAGTATTGATATTAGTAGTATAGTATGTATCGGAACGGGACTATAGTTAAGTACTGTTTATTACTCAATCGACATGCAGCCAATCAGAGGCCTCCATTTGGTCACGTGACCGGAAGTGACCTACTTAGGGGATTAGTGGTGACGTCACGTGACCTAGTTAGCCAATCAGAGGCCTCCATTTGGTCACGTGACCGGAAGTGACCTACTTAGGGGATTAGCGGTGCATTCTGGGTAACCCTGCAGCCAATCAGAGGCCTCCATTGGGTGACCGGAAGTGACCTACTTAGGGGATGGTGCATTCTGGGTAACCTACTGACCTACTTAGGGGACCGGAAGTGACGTCATATGACCTAATTTAGGATCACGTGATCGGAAGTGACCTGATGAGTCACGTGACCGGAAGTGACGTCACACGACTTAATGGCCAATCGGAAGCGACCTGATTGATCACGTGACCGGAAGAAGAAGAAGTTTTTTTTTGTTTAGGATCCCGTGACTGGAAGCGACGTCGTCACATGAGTGACGCTTTAAGAGACTGCGCGACTTACTAGTAAAAGAAGCCGTATGATAATAAAAACACAACAATATTTTCTTTTAATTTATTTTTATTTTTTTTTCAATCTTGATAAACACTCTATTTTTGAAAAGATGCGCACGCTTATTTTTTTTTTTTTTTTTTTCATATCTCTAAAGGACTCGTTGTCACACCGTCAGAATGCACGCGACGCTTATAATACAAGTAGCGCACGCCGTCTTTCTCTATGGTGTAGGTGACCATTTTGTTTCGCACCACTTTGAAATTTCTATTTACAGCAATGAGAGTTTTTCGTTGGCGAAGAACATCCAAGAAGGCGTCTGGTTCCTGGGGGTTTTGTTTCTTCTGTACGCCTTTTGCACTCCATTTTTTGGATTTTCTTTCACCGGTGTCGCTGACTCGATCGTAGCAAATGTAAGTCTTAGGGTTGAGACTTAGGATCCCGTCACCTTCCCACTCCGCTTTCATGAGCCCCGAAGTTCTCAGATCGTGAAGGTACCGTCTCTCACAACATCCGCCGGGCGGCGCACACCATTCTCGCACTCTTTCCGTTTTTGTCTTCACGAAAAGCTCTAAGTGCTCGTCGCACACCGCTGTCGGAAGCCACTTTCGTTTCTCTCTGAAGTACGTCTCTCTCAGGCGAGGTTTCACTAGGTCATCCAACGTGGCACCGCTGAGAGCCATGTAAAGACTGTCGGTGTCCATTTGACAAAGGGCATAATCGCGCCGATCGACGAATCTATCCAAGAAGTCGTATGTGAACTCTAACATTTTCAACTTCGCGTACTGGTATACCATGAACCCTATCTGAATAGGGAGGTTGTTCTTGACCGTTTTCGGTTGTAGTTCGACTTCAAACAGATCGGAAGTCAACTCGGACGCCTTTTTGAAGCGCCACGAATTGGCCAATAGTTCGAACTTCCGACTGTCAGTGTATCTCACCGCCGTGTGTTTTTCTTTGTTGCAGATTGTTTTACCGTACGTAGCGTTTCCCATTAACTTGTAACAGTCTGACAGAATTTTCTCGTTCTCGTTCACGTCGCCACGTCTTCGCGCCGCCGTCACTTCGTCCGCGAAACCGGCAAAGGAGCGTTTAGGTAGGTATTCTACCACCAGCTGCACTTTGGTGACTATCAAACCGTGCTCTAAATACCACTTGAGAAGCGGCGTTCCCAAGAGAATATTTTTTCCGTGGTAACTCCCTATCAGACATCTCTGAGGCGTGCTCAACAGCTTTTCTTCCTGCGCAAAGTCTGACATGTGAGGGCCTATGTCCGATTTTGAAACGGTCGCGTTCTTGAAAACGGGGGTCATTTCTTCGAAGTACTCTCGTAGGTGAGGCGGCGTAGTGATGTCCACTTGAACTAAACCGAACATTTTCTCCTCTTTCACAGCGGAAAGGATGTCGCTCTCGCTCATCGCGTTTCGAGACACTTTCAAAGCGTCAACCTTCCAGCGTTGTTGGGAGGCCTTGACCCGCTCATCTCGACGCTTCATCTCTCGCCATTCGCACTCCCACACGACGACCAGCTTGTAACCTAACGCTTTCAAGTAAGCGCTTACTCTGGTCGTTCTGTCGCGTCTCTCCTCTCTCAGTGAAGCGCACTGATATCGGTGCGACGGTATGCACTCGTGAGCGTGGAACCAACACCCGTGAAACTGGAAAACCGTATTAGAGGCCGCGTGAAATCCGTCCACGCGAATTCTCCGACAGCCTACCGCCATCTCGCCGCCGTTCAGAGCGTGGCGCAGTTTCACGTCGCGGTCGTGCTCTACGAAGCGTAACCACTCCAAAGCGCTGTGAGAGTTTCTTTGCCTGATTTCGGGCTTGAACTCGGTCTCGGGCCGTCTCACCGCGTAATAGCCCGTGCAGTGCGCTTCGCTCATGCAGCGCAAGTACAGAGAGTTAGCGTCTAGTCCTAGGATGTGTTGGCACGGTCTCGCTTCTTCGCCGTACTTGTGCTCCCTTATCCGCGTGGTGCCCTTCTCGTGAAATCTATGGAAGATGATGGAAGGACCGCCGACTAGATTCTCTTTGATCAGAGCGTGGAGGACGGCGTCGAACTGGGGAAACGTTGTGAACGCGTCTTCTAGGTTTTGGAAGAGGAAGCGTAAAGTCAAACCGGCGAGAGAAACTCCGTCTTTCAACATGTCGATGCCGCGATCTTGGAAAAATTTAGCGTGATTTTTCAGAGCTTCTATGAAAGGTTTCACGTCTTTGTTGTTGTAGTGGATCAAGTAGTCTTCCATAGTTTGCATCTTCTCGTCGGACCAAACTTTCTGACATGCGGCGTAGTCGGATTCGGACATTTTGACGCCCGTCAGCTCGCTGTCGAAAGCCGATCTCGGCGGCAGCGTTCTGTTTGCCAGTTTCCTGGTAGACGTCATCCATTCGTAAGGAAAGTGACCTTTCTCTTCGTTCCTGGTGAAAGCTCGCAAATAGGTCGCGTAGTTGTAACCGGGTGCCAAATAGTTGACTACGTCCAAGAAAACCGTGTGCTGTGTGTAAACCGCCAAGTATTGATTGCTTCTCTTTATGACGCTGAATTCTTGGTTTCTTCGGTCTCCGGAGGCGAAGAACGAGTGAAGGCGTATTTTGATCAGGTTCAAGTCGTAACGCCCCGAGTTGAAGCCCACCACTGGAGCTTGACGGATGTATCTCAGAAGACGCTTCTTCAGTTGAACTAACGGGTGTCTGGTCTGAGCCGCAGCGAAGCCGCCTGGAGAAGGGGTGGTGAACGTCGCCTCCTCCAGCAGGAGAGCTTCACCTATCGCCGCATCTAACTTCGCTAACGTCGGTCGGTAAAGTTCTAGCACAGCTTCCCCGATCGCTTTGGCGTTCTCGTTTATGTGATTTAAAACTCGGTCCAACAAGGGGTCGGAATCTGCGTCGGACGCTCTGACGAAGCAGACGGGCCCCTCCCACCCCGGAAAGTCGGATGCGACGCTAGCCGACAAAGGGACGTGATCCCACAGCAGGGACACGTGCTCCGTCGACGGTTCTTTGCACGGTCTGAAGAAAGCCTCGAAATCGAAGGCGATCTTGTAAGGGTAGATTCCGGAATGTCCGTCGGGGGGAAAAATGGAGAAGTCTGCTAGCGCTTCGAAAATCGTTCTCGAATTTTGGTAGATGCCACCTACGTAGCGCAACTTGACTTGTCGGCAAGAGGAAAGCTGGTTCCTGTGTCTCTTCAGCAAGAACTCGGTGGTGAACGCCGCCTTACACTTGCAACATTCGTATATGCCCGCGTACGCGTTGAAGTCCGTGACGAGAGAGACGTGCAAACCGCCTTTCGCCGTCAGGTGTAGGTTGACTTTACCTCGGGCGGCCACAGTTCTGGAAGGCGGTCTGATCAGAGTAACGCGTCTTCTCAACTTCCGCCCCGGCACTTGACGCGACGCGGTGTAAACCGCTATTTGTACGTCAAACAAGTTCTCTAACGCGGGTAAGTCGCGGATGTTCAGACCCGGAAAGGATTCAGGTGTGGCAGCGGGACAGAACTGACGTAACAAATCTGAAGCGCGCTTGCTGGTGTTGTATAAGTGAAAGGAAATGCAGCGGAAGATGCAGAGGTTGTCCTTGTTGGGAAAATCTAACACGCCGCTTCTCTTTCCAACTCGACCGGCCTGAGTGATCCTACCGCCTATGGGGAATTCCCCCGGTCCCATGTAAACGCAGATGTTCAAATTGGTAGGAAAAAGAACGTGCCACTTGGTGTCAGCGTCGCAAAGTTTCCGTACCTCCTCGCAAGCGACGGTGTTTTGCATCTTTGAGAGGAGCTCTTCCAAAGTTTCTGAATTAGTTACAGTAGGGAGCGGTTGTATGAGAGTTGCGTTGTTCTGGGAGGCGTGGAAGTAGCGCAGTTTGCTCTTGTCTTCTCTGTGTTGTAACAGTAAGCCTACCGAGAAACCCACTTTGTATCTGAATCTTTGTGTCAAGTGAATGCGACGCATAGTATCTACAGCGTCACTCAACTCGCCGGTTGGTAGCCTGAAGTTTGTTACACTCACGCGAGTCCCGTGCATCCTGACGCCCGTTTGTATCGCAGGCCAATTCGCCGTGAACGTTTCCTCCCCGTTCGGTACAGCACATATGCGCGGAGGGACGGTCACCCCGTCCAGAGATTCGCGTCGACAAGCGCTCTTTCGGCAATCCCCTTCGCCGCATAGAGGGCAAAACTTAGCTACTACTCTACAATTTTCTACGTGTCTCTCGTGGTTGTACGCTCTTTTAAACATTTTGAAACACTTTTCGCATACGTACTGTGTCATGTTTTTTTTTCACTCGGTTACCAACTACTTAGCCGTCTAACTATCTATCTATCTATCTAGCCATCTATCAATCTGTCGTCTATGTAACTATCTTTCTGTCTGCTGTCTGTGTATCCGTCTGTCTGTCTGTCTGTCTGTCTGTCTGTCTCATACAGCGTACGTCAAACGCTGTGTGTGTGTGTGTGCGCGCGTGAGCGTTGAGCGTCTCTCATTCCGAATCTATGCCGAGATATTTCAGAATGATCTCTGTTTTGTCATCCAACTCTTTGAGCGCTCTGGCGGACAGCGTCACCCCCTGCTGTGTGGGTTTTTTGTCAGGACCTTCGTACTTGCGCACGTGGACGAGGTTCTTACCGCTGTAGTAGCTCACAGCTGCGTACACTTCGCCCGCCTCATCCAGCACTGCGAACCAGGGGGTGTGATTAGGTTTTCCTTGCGCGGCCGCTGTGTCGCGTATGCGCACCACTGCGCGGATATCGGCGATGCGTGCTATGAGCTCGCGCAGCGCGTCGGCCGTGAAGTGCACTCGCTTGCTTCTGGTCAGAGACGCCTCTTTCACCTGGCCGTCTTTTGTGTAGCGCGGCCTCCTAGACAGTCTAGCCACGTCCTCCCAGATCTCCAGCGTCAAAGCTCCGTCTAAGCAGAACTCTAACCCGAGTGGTTTCTCTGCTTCTTCTCGTCCATCTCCTTCTTTTTCTTGTATTTTTCTCTTCTTAGTGGGCCTTGTTGTTCTGGAACTCACCTTAGAACGTTTCACACCCGCAGGATGAGTAACACCATCAGCGTGAGCTGAATCAGCAGCAGAACCGATAGCAGGAGCAGCGTCAGCGCTGGTGGTATCGGAGGTCTCGTTGTTGGAACAGCGCAGCCACACGCCGTCCGTGCTGTGTGTAGCGGTAGAAGATGAAGCGCCGCCGCCGCCCTCGTAAGGTGGCGGTGAGGGCAGTCGCCACGGACTGGACGGGGGGGCGCTAGCAGTGGAGGAAGTGAGGTCGAAAGGTCGAAGAGGGAAGCCGAAAAACGTACCGCTCACCCCTTGCCCTTCGGGTTCTTCGTACGCCTCGTCGTCAGCGTCGTTCTCTGTCTCACCCTGTTGCTGCTCCTCCTCCTCCTCTTCTTCTCGGTTCAGGGGCTGAGTGTCCGAATAGCTGTAACTCTCAGCGCGAGCGGCGTCGAGGGCGTCCGTCGATGTAGTGGTGGAGGAGAGGGGCTGTGCAACGTGCGGCAGGTCATCAAAGTCATCAACAGTAGTGGGGAGGTAAAAACCCGGTTGCCAGTACTGCGCTGTGCCAGGAGCGTTGTCGTCAGTAGTAGTAGCAGTAGCAGCAAGTGCAGCAGAAGCAGCCGCAGCAGGCGCAGCCGCAGCAGACGCAACAGTAGCAGGCGCAGCAGCAGCCTCAGCAGGCGCAGCCGTAGCAAGCGCAGCAGTAGCAGGCGCAGCAGCAGCAGCAGCAGCAGCAGCAGCGGCAGGCGGGACGGCGGTAGCAGCGGCAGCGCGCTTAGCAGCAACGTGTACCGTCGCGAGTGTAACAACGTCGCTAGCACGACGACTGCTACCAGTAGTACTACTAGTACTACTACCACTACTACTACTACTGCTACTACTAGTGCTACTGCTACTACTACTACTACTACTACTACTACTGCCGCGAGCGCTCGCTACAGCAGGAGGGTGATAAGACCAACCGGCTGCGGCGGTAGTCTCATGTTCAGTAGCAAGAGCAGGCACTGACGCTAAACGAACGCTGTTCCGCGTAGTCTTCTTGTTCTTGAACGCCGCTAGCTGTTGTCTTTTGCTCATGGTGGTGACTGTAGAGAGCAGCAAAAAAGAATGAGTGAGTGAATGGAGGTTTCCAAGCCCCTTATATACGCCTTCTCGCTTCTAGAGCTAAGCTACTTACCGACCCTGTTCAGCTGCCGCCGGCTGGCCGGCGGCCATTCACAAAGAGAAACAAAAAGACATAAGGCATGACGTTTTCAGCTGGATCCCTTTCCCCCCCCCTCTTTTGAGAGATCGACTGTGATGATGAGCTAAGCCGCTTACCACCCTGTTCAGCAATTCAACGCGCATTAGCTGTATAAAGGGTTAAGCGGTTGCTGCCTGCCGTCGACTGACCGGCGGCGGCCATTCACAAAGACATAAGGTATGACGTTTTCAGCTGGATCCCTTTTTGAGGGATCCACTGTGGTGAGCTAAGCCGCTTACCACCCTGTTCAGCCATTCAGCGCGCGTTAGCTGTATAAAGGATTAACGGTAACGGTGATGAGCTTACAGTGTGTATACAAAAAAAAACTACAGGAGGCGTGTGGCGTGAAGCAGGACCCCCCTAAGACGAACGTGTCTGTCTGTGAGTAGAGGCGTGTGCATGTGGTGAGCGACTTAAGTGTAAGACAAAAATCGCCACCTCCTGCCGTGGTGAGTAGACCGGGCCGGCCAGGCGGGCGGGCGGCCGGCTAGTTCAATAGGGAGGGGTGACAGCTGCCTAAGGCTGTGCATGAAAAAAAATCCGATTTTCACCTGACCTCTGACGTTTGTTACAATGAATGTCAGAGGGAGGGAGACGTCCTCGGGTAGGGGGTAGGAGGTATTAAGGCTATGAGTGAGGAAAAAACACCGTTTTCAGCTGGTCTCCACGGATAGCGATGCCACACCCCCTCGTCATCTAAGCTCTTAAGGAGCGGAGCGGCTGAAAAAGCGTCATGCGGACAGGGTGCTAGACAGCTGGAGCGCTGTTGGAAATGGGATTAAACTCCCTCTGTATAAAAAGCTCTCATTTCTGTTGGAAAAAAAACATATCACCTCTGACCCCAGTAACGGCTACTACCACCACCACCGCCACCACCACCACCGCCGCCACCGCCGCCGCCGCCGCCGCCGCCGCTGCCGCCGCCGCCAAGACGAGACGAGATGGCTCAAGCTATTCCACTTTCAAGCTCGCCTTCACCGCCTGGTGCGCCTGAAAAAAAGTTAATGCGGCTTGACGACGTGAGACGCGGCGCGAGGCAGCAGACCGATGATGGGGAGACCCGACAGGTAGGACAGCGGCGGTTAGCCTATAGCGACGCCTTGCTTCGTCAACTAGGTAAAGAGTTGAGCGGCTGTTGGAGAGAGTTGGGCAGTAGCTTAAAAGTCAGCGCCGCCCGTATGGATGCTCTAGTAGAGCGCAGTGTCAAGACACCGGAGGAGCTGTGTACGGCGATGTTCCGAGTGTGGTGGGGTGAAACCCCGCATCGTCATAGATGGGGCGAGCTCGGTCGCGTCTTCACCCGCATAAGACGCATGGAACTGTTGGCTCAGTGGATGGCCCTTCTCCACAGACAGGGGTTGGATTTCGAAAACCCCGACTCGCGCGCGATGCATAAGCACTTGGGCACCCTCGGCAGACGTCTGGGTAGCAGGTGGAAAGAGGTGGGGGACCATTTAAAATTGTCGCCTGAGAGGTTAGATAAGATCGCTGAAGAATGCGAATACGGAGGAAGTCCCGCTGAGTGGGCCTTCCGAGTGTTGAAAATGTGGCAAGATGAAGCTGACGGCGCCGGCGGTACGCCTTTTGAACTCCTTCGAGTGTTGACTGAGGACATGGGAAAGTTTGGCCTCGGCATCGCGATATTACTTGACTTTATCAAGCAAGAAACAACGAGAACGACGGACATGTGAATTGTTGTGTTTTATTTTCATACGTCTTCTTTATTAGTAAGTAAAAAAAAAAAAAATCATAACAATTAAGACGCGCGATCTCTTAAAGTGTCACTTCCTCCAGTCGCAGCTGATCGCCTCATCGCAGCACGTGATAAACAAAAAAAAAACGAAGAGACACGCTTCTTCCTCTCGAGAGGAAGAAGCGTGTCTCTCGATTGAAATCTTTTTCTTTTCTTTTTTTCTTAAAAGAGACAAACGCCCCTTAGAGTGCTCCCCCACCCCCCTAGAGTGCCCCCCTCCCCCCTCCCCCCCTCCCCCCCACCACCCGCCCCATGCATCCTAAAAGCGCCCCCCTCCCCATGCATCTTAAAGGGGCCCCCCTCCCCCCCTCCCCTCCCCTCCCCCCCTTATACACTCTAAAGAACGCTTCTACCTAGTTCAATAAGTCACTTCCAGTCGCTCGTAAAACAATAAAAAATGAAAAAAAATGAAAAAAAAAACTTATATCGTAGTGTTTTTTATTAGTTTACCGAAAAAAAATAAGAGACTCGCCTCCTCCTCCAAAAAAAAAAGATATCACATTTTAAAGCCCGTGACCCCTTAAAGACGCTCATCTCTTCATTAAGTCGCGTGACGTCACTTCTTCTTCTTCTTCTTCTTCTTCTTCTTCTTCTTCTTCTTCTTCTTCTTCTTCTTCTTCTTCCGGTCACGTGATCAATCAGGTCACTTCCGGTCACGTGATCCTCAATGAGGTCACTTCCGGTTGGCCATTAGGTCATGTGACGTCACTTCCGGTCCCCTAAGTAGGTCAGTAGGTTACCCAGAATGCACCATCCCCTAAGTAGGTCACTTCCGGTCACCCAATGGAGGCCTCTGATTGGCTTCAGGGTTACCCAGAATGCACCGCTAATCCCCTAAGTAGGTCACTTCCGGTCACGTGACCAAATGGAGGCCTCTGATTGGCTAACTAGGTCACGTGACGTCACCACTAATCCCCTAAGTAGGTCACTTCCGGTCACGTGACCAAATGGAGGCCTCTGATTGGCTGCATGTCGATTGAGTAATAAACAGTACTTAACTATAGTCCCGTTCCGATACATACTATACTACTGATATTGGGTTAGACTTGCACTGCGTGTTGGTCAGTAGGTCTGGTATAGCATTAGTACCAGTAATGCCCTGTACACAGCCAAAAATAATTTTCTCATTTTCAGAAAATATTTCTTGTAATAGGTAAAATGAACTTAAAACAAGTTTGTCCGTAGGATAACAACATTTTACTTGAAAGCATGGTTGAGTTTAATATACTTACAGTAAGAAAAACAAACAAGAAAAACAAACAAGAATCAAATTCTTAAATCAAGGATTTTATACTGGAATCAAGATGATATTTCCTGACATATTTCTCAAAATAAGAAAAACTTTCTTACGGAATGGACCTTTTTTCTAGAAAACCTTTTTCTTAAGTAAGTTTTAATTTCTTGTTCGAGTAAATAAACAACATTTGATGTTCTTGCCTGGGAAAGGGGTATAATTATATTTAATTTTAGTCTTAGAGAGAATATAAGATTTTTTTTTAGCTTCCCTTTTCTGAAAACAAGATAAACGTAAAAACTCAGAATGAGTTCATTTCTTGAATCGAGAAAATTTAATCTTGATTCTAGTATTTTCTTGGGGTAAGAAAATTATTTTTGGCTGTGTATATGTGGGTTAATGGGTCTGTTAGTGTTACTGTTGTTATAATACACTGAGTGTTTGATATAAGTATAACTTGTACCGTAAATTGTCACGTATAATTTAAGCCGTACACCGACTTTGGTCCAATTATATAAGCCGCACTGGTGATTCGGTTATGGTGAGTGTGGTACTGAACCATAGTAGTAAAAACTCGTGTATAAACCGCACCCCAACTCTAGGCCGATCCTATAAACCGCACTGGCGATCTTACTCGTGTACTAGCCGCACAATCTATGAGAGAATATACGGTAGGTAGTATAGAGAGGTAATGTACACACAGCACTATACCTGACCTAACCTGAACTATATACACTCATAGGGACTCGCCATTATCTCTTTAGGGATAAGACATAGACGTTTTCTATTATGATGCATGAATGCAGCACTCGGGAGTAACCCCAGTGCTGCATTCATGCATCAGCAGGACCGTACGGGTTGATACACTCCTAAAATATCGGCATGATGCACCAAAATAGTACTTAAGTTCAGGTACTAACCTGTCTTATATTGAGGCTGAAGTATCGGCAATCTCCTGGATTAAGTCGCTATTCAGAGGGCCAGAATGATTAAGTCGCTATGGCCAGACAGCTAAATATAGGAAGGCACAGGTTAGGAGGAAAAAATGGAATGTGTAGGAGGAAAAGGGAAGGGGCTGCCATAGCGACCTAATCCGTTGGGGTGCCCAATAGCGACCTATTCCATTTGGGGTGCCCAATAGCGACTTAATCTGTAGGGAGTGCCTCCTTGCATTAGCTAACACACTTCCTTCCTCCCTCCTACTGAATGGTTGTCTTTTACTGAATAAGGGTATCCCTCCCTGCATTAGCTAATACACTCACCCTCCTCCCTCCTACTGAATGGTTGTCTTTCACTGAATAAGGGTATCCCTCCCTGCATTAGCTAACACACTTCCCTCCTCCCTCCTACTGAATGGTTGTCTTTCACTGGATAAGAGTCTTCCCTCCTTTGTGTGTTAGCTGATGCAGGGAGGGAGACCCTTATTCAGTAAAAGACAACCATTCAGTAGGAGGGAAGAGGGTGAGTGTGTTAGCTAATGCACACAGGAGGGAAGACCCTTATTCAGTGAAAGACAACCATTCAGTAGGAGGGAGGAAGGAAGTGTGTTAGCTAATGCAGGGAGTGAGACCCTTATTCAGTAAAAGACAACCATTCAGTAGGAGGGAGGAGGGAAGTGTGTTAGTTAATGTAGGGAGGGATACCCTTATTCAGTAAAAGACAACCATTCAGTCTTGGGGTCCTCCCCTTCCCTCCCACTGATAATGAATGGTTTTCTATCACTTAATAAATCCAATGATACCATATAGCGACTTAATCCTTCTAGCCTTTAATAGAAATCAAATGATGGCCATATAGTGACTTAATCCTTCTAGGCTCCGAATTTGAATGTAACACACTTCCCATAGCGACTTAATCCTTCTAGACTACAAAATTGAAGGGGATACACTCCCACAGCGACTTAATCCTTCTAGCCTTTAATAGAAATCAAATGATGGCCATATAGCGACTTAATCCTTCTAGGATCCAAAATTGAATGTAACACACTTCCCATAGTGACTTAATCCTCTAGACTACAAAATTGAGTGGGATACACTTCCCATAGCGACTTAATCCTTCTCAGCAGCTCTCTCAGCAGCTCAGCTCTTACAGGCACAAGATAGGGTGAATATGTTGTAGCTGGACAATCCTCATGGTCCCCTGTCCAAACACTGCTGCCCTCTGGTGGTACTGTTATTTTAGTCCATGTATCGAAAATGCTGAACTTATTTCCTGACGGCCCAGCTTTAAGATCCCTATGGTCAATACAGACTGGCAAATCCTCGCTAATACTGAATTACTATGGGCTTGTTACTAGGGGCTATGTTCTTTTGTTGTTGTTTTGGTGTTTTCATTTCTAGTTAATGCTTTACCTGTTTAAAAAGGGGGGGGGGGGAGGGTAGACGCCAAATATTGTCAGCAGGAGAATGAGATGAACTATTTGCTCTCAACAAATAATCAATAACCAAGTCCTCCCTGACTAGCCCTATGGATTGACTAGCCCTATGGGTACCCTATATTGATTAAGGGTACCCTATATTGATTGTGACATTAAGGACTCTAAATAACCTATGCTGTCATCCTTTTCCTTTAGCTAATCAATGAAAAACTCAGAAGATATTTTAGCCAATAAATATTACAAATACAAATAGAAGCTCCTCATGTACTGACACCAATCTGAAAAGATATATTAGTCAACCCAAAAAATGTAACTGAAATCACCGCCAGCAACTTAGGGAAGGGCCTAAAAGCTTTTCAGGTATGAAAAAGACAACATAGTCTGAAACATAAAAAAGCCAACAAAAAGCAAGCCCACATGACTTTAATGATAAACACTAGGTGGACCCTATTAACGCCGTTGGAGCCACCTACTGGACGGATTCATAACTACAAAGAGTTGTACGCAGTTCCTCACCCTCAGGTTGTTTACTAACCTCATGACAAGAATTTTGGAATTTCCATGGATGTTTACACAAAATGTGATGAAATCTAGAGGAATAACGAACCAAGCGTTCCTGGATTATAAAATAGACCCTCATGGTCAGATCAACCCTGGGATAACTGGTGGATGAGGATATATTGTCACATTATGGTGTATAGGTAAGTGGGCTTACTACGTGATATTATTGTTATATAGGTGTAGTAATTTAGATCAACACTAGGGTCAGGGGAGAGGTACTTAAAGGTGATGATTCATGTGTTATCAGTATACACACCCCTGGCGCCATCTACTGTTAAGGGGACATTTGTAAGGTACCTTTTCCTGCTCTTGGGCAAGCCCCAACGATAGCTTTCTAATTTCTTTTTACCATATCCAATGCCCCCAGGTTTATTGTTTATACTGGACATCATAGGATTAAAATGCCATGGTTCTGATGTTGTGACCATTGGCTTTCAAAATGTCTTTGCGTTCATAATGTCCATTTGTATATTATGTGTAACTTTAAAAATCTAGAGAAAATCTAGAGAAACCCTAGTTGGTTGACCCGTTTCTATGCTATAGGCGGCTGCCATTGATCTATTTTGACCATGCTTTTATCTCAATTGTGTAACTGCAAAGTATAATTCCACCCTAAATCAACTCATAACCCATCTTTTAGTTAATTAGTTTTTTTTAACTTAACTTCTTTCACCAGAAGGTTTAATTGGTGACATAATACTACTCTATCTAGTTGTTTTACTTTGTTTCATAATGGAAACTAGCATTTTCAATTTAAATTCTTACTTAGCAGGACTTAAAAGTGCTAATGGCTAGATACTGAAAGTAATGAAAGCTTAATGATGGACTCAAGTCAATGTTACGATTTATCCGTTTTTTTATTTTTCGATTCTCACAATTCCAAATTAGACACTCAGTTTTACTATATACACACAAGCAGAAATGACATCACATATGTAAACATATGCAAACTGAAACATCACAGATGTAGGGGTTGAAGCCATGCTTTTCTCTACAAATTGACCCTTTGTGGGGTGGCTTTAAACAGATGAGAGGTGATGGGGTAGGTGAGGGTGATGGAAAAACTCATTTTAATTCCATTATTTACAACTCAATAGAAAATACCAGCCCAAGATTACATTTATGAACTGCTTCTACTCAACAATTCCTTTACACCCGCCTGAGCTATTTAAGTTACATGTGATCCTCAAAGACAATATGTTAAATACAATACAATAATTGAGGGATGATATTGAAATGATTATTATCAAAGCATGACTTAGTGAAACTATAGATGATTGCAGTGAATTGAATATTTTTTTACATGATATGTGCCTGGCCTTTTCTCTCAGCAACATACGATGAGGGATAAAGGCCAATTTAAAAAAAGGTTTGTCTCAGGTCACCCGACCAACCCTATCGAAACATGGCCGACCCTACGTTTTTTTATGCAATTTTGAAGAAATGCTCATATTTTTACCCTTTTTTGGTCAATTTTAGCGTTTTCGGAGAGGCCGAACAGTACTTTCATGTTTAAAAAAACAGTTAAAAAAAACAAAAACCGACCTACCGACCCTACTTTTTCTTGCCGTGTTACCTGAAACAAACCTTTTTTTTTGGCCTAAGTATGAATCAGAAAACATTATGATAACACATTTACAAACTGCAGGAAATTTATCAATCAACCATATATAATATATACATTGTTATTGCACTGTACACCACACATACTTCATTCACTTACTAACAGATACCATACATAGAATTAATAATGCCTTTATAAATAATAATAGTATCATATTTACATCTTTATGGTATACTGGCCCATCAGGTATAGAGCATTGAGAGTGACATCATTCTCAATATTAACATTTAGAGAGTTAAAGTTCATATGAGACCTACTTGAATAATTTACATGCAATATATAGTTCATCCAGTTTTAATTCTAATGTTACATTATAGGAATTAACACCAATCTGAACATCAGCTATATTGAACACACATACACCTATATCTTTGGTATTTTCCATCATCTGCAAATACTCTGAGTGGAAGAAAACACCAGGGACATATACATGGTGTCAGATGTTCTCATATTAACACTATGGACAATAATTATTATTAAGGGTAATATCTATCAAGAATAAATAGTATGAATCCTAGAAACTGATTATTACTAGAACTTATCTAATCACCTGTTATACCATATCTACAACAACAGCAGGTGATGAAGTATAGCACCAATTGGAACCTCTGACATAAGCACGAGACGACACCGCGTCGCGTGGTACACCAAATTTGATGACGCGCATCCTGAGATGGGTACCTATAAGATAATTTTACCCATAATACACTGGGGGTTACTTAACATTGGCTGCAGGAGCAGATACACTATAAAGGGGTGTTACAAAAAAGACATATATTAATATATATCAATATATATCTACATATATTGATATGTATTAATATGATATTGGAAGATATATATATATATATATGTTATCAATCATATATATGTATACAAATATATACATATATATATACATATATGTATACATATATATACACACACATATATATATATATATATATATATATATATATATGTTTATATATATATATATATATATATATATATATAATACTCAGGAAATGGATGAACCATCCATTAGAAAACCAATAGCTATGGCTTTTGCATGTGACAAGTAACAACACATTTCACATTTTGCGTAACACCCCCTATAAGTGTCATATTCTAAAAATCTATACACATGTATAGAGATAATGGCCTTATACTGGAGCAGCACAGAGATACTGATACGTATATTTATCTAAAACTATCATGAAAATACCAAGGGTAAAACTACGACTGGGAGGAAGCCCGAGCAGGAATCCGTTGTGCGTACAGGAAGTCTAGCGGCATCGACTGCAATGAATTCTGCCAAGTCTCTAAAAAAATCACATAGATTATGAGATTTTCCTTCTCCTTTACCCAGTCATAATTGGTATACTGCAGTAGCTTTTAAAACTTGCGTAGTTATAACCATTTAAACATTATCTAACTTGTCAATAACCATGTAGCTCAAAGGGCCATCCATGGTTTACTCTGTGCGTTTGGAGCTGTCCTAAACATTTTACCCTGAATTTCTTTCATAGATGACCTATCTCACTCTGTCTTCATTTAATAACAATAACAATAATACAAGAAAATACATGACTCCAAGTCTGCAGGATAATAATTCTTAAGTTTTGTCGTGCTTCCCCCAATAATAAAAACGACGGTGGGGGAAGTACTTAGAAGCGGTAAACGTTGCCTGAACCGTCGTTTTCCTGAGAACGTCTCGAGTCGCGCCATGCCTCGTGCGCCATCGAGACGTCACGTCATATTAAGCATGTACACTTTGAGGTAGCGTTCCTTACCCAGCGTCCCCACAGGGGGAGACACTGTGTCGTACACATAACATGTATACATTGTACATGTGTACTATCAGTCTATGCACTAGTTGTGTATATGCACTTCCACATATACTCAGTCTTTGTATAGTCTTAGTGAGGTACACTAGTAATGTGTAGTAGGTTTTTGAGGTATGACGTATTGGTTTGTATGTCTTTGACGTTGTTTTGTCGTCATGAAGGTGACATTCCCTACGCTAGATGATTATGTGAAGATCATTGTAGATTGTCGCGAACACATTTCATGCCCTGAGGTTTGTAGTCCCCACAACACTCGGGGCCACATGGCCTGCAAGACAAGGAAAGCAAGATTTAATTAAGTATTCTACAAACAAAATATTTGTCTGAATTTTATCTTACAACTTTACAATAAAGGCGATAGAGTGACATTTTGTTCGGAAATCTTTTGGTAAATGCAACTGAAAGAACGTGCAATTGAGATTTAATTGAGCATTCTACAAATAAACACTTTTACTCATTCAAAATAAAACAAAACAATTTGTCTGAATTATATCTTAAATCTTTACAATAAAGGCGATAGAGAGTCTCATTTTGTTCTGAAAGCTTATGGTGAAAGTTACCTAATGTCGTTGATTATCTGTTCGTTGTTATACATACATTAAAATGTATTTTACCATAATGTTGTAAGATAAATAGCCTAGATCTATATTAGTGTAAATATATTGAATAGGATGAATATTTGGTACTTACATATAATAAACTCTAGCAATGTACATAAGACACCAGCCCTGACACTTCTTGTCATTACAGGGCTCTTCACGAGAAGCTATCCTGAAGAAAGGAAGGGAGAAAAATTAGTTCGCATTCCTTTAAAGTTATTCTAATGTAATTACAGTTGGACACATTCGATAATTTTTATATTCATAGCTTTGTGAATCTATAAATTCATTAAGTGCAAGAGTAAATTTATACTCATTGATATTGATACTATTCTACAGTAGTATATGATACAGTTTAGCACATTTTAATTGATATATATTCCAAGGCATACTCAAGCACTGCAATCATGTGTAGGGCAGTATCATCATAGTCAATCATAACAGCATGGCTATAGCTCAATTTGGAGAATATAAATCTGTTATAAAACTAGTACACTGTAAACAGTTCTTTGCCATTTTTGGAAGTAAACAGTAGAAACTACTGTAGATCTACAGTAGTTGCTGTGAAACAACAGTAGACTCTACTGTGTACTTACACTTACTATTTACAGTGTAATTTCTACTTGTCTGGTTTTGTGTGTCAAAAAAGTCCATCAAATAGATACTGCTAGTTTTACTTACTCGTTTTGTACTCCGTTCGGCCGGGTACAGATGTATCTCCACCGCTGTCTCCCACAGCCTCCACAACTCTGTGAGCACTCGCCCACCTTCTCCCACAAACAAGTCTCTACATTCCCACTCCGGCCATAGATATAGAGCTCCGGCTGGGATGTAGTTGTTGTGGGTGTTGTCGTTGTTGTTGTTGGCCGTGTTGTTGTTGTTGGACGTGTTGTTGTAGTTGTTCGTGTTGTAGTGGGCCTCCTTGTTGTTGTTGTTTTTATTGTCGGTCGTCTTGTCGTTGTTGTAGGTGGCCTTCGTGTTGTTGTTGTCGATGTTGTTGGCCTCCTTGTTGTTGTTGTTGGCCGACGTGTTGTTGTTGTTGTTGTTGTTGTGGGAGCTGGGCGGCGATTGATTGTTGGTTGTCCATTTTTCACTGCAACACAAAAGCAATAACAAAATGTACTCTCCCATGTTTGATAAAGATATTGCCTCAACAATATTGCAATGACTTTTGCCTGAATACCGATGATGGATAAGGCTATTTATCTATATTATTGTTACCTGACAATATAAGTTAATCTATACACATTATTTAATTCAATAATACTGTAGAATGGATTTGCAGTAGAATCTACTGTAAATTTGCAGTAGATTCTACTTTTTACCCCATATAGACTGTACACCTACAGTATCATCCATCGTACACCTGGCAAAAATGTTGAATGGCTCACTAATCACATTTCATTGATCATAATCCACACTCACCTATTTCCCTGACTCGACGGAAGATGTTTTCGGCATGACGGGGATCCCGGAGTTGATTGAAGGGCAGCGTGAACGAATTAGACGAAGGACCCGCGAGTGCGTCCAATGTGCTTCTCCTAACTTGATCGCCGATCCCGACACCGACTATCCTGATCCCCGCCTCACGCGCCTGCATAGCACCTTGGTATATGATACCCTGTGGAAAGTTCTCCGGGAAGTTAGAGTCTGTGACAATGATGGCAACATCTGGGATGTTCGGCCGGTTTCGTCTCCGGTCGAGGAGAACCTCATGCTGCAGAAGCCATAGTGCCTTGTATGGGTTTGCGTCTTCTGGCTCTCGCCGGATGCCTTGGAGGATGTCAACAATGCCATCAGGATTGCTATGACCACCAAGGGGCACGCTGATATTGGCATACTTTGCATAACTGATGACACCTACTCTATCCTGGTCATTTCTTAAGTCAACGTGGTTTAGAAGAGTCCGGACGAAGTGTGTCACTTCGCTCCAGGGTTTACCCAAGTTGCTACGGTCCAGGAGTATAACAATATCAGCACGTTCGTTATTTGCGACACGAACACTTGGAGAAGACGAGTCCGGGACAGTCCGGCGAGGGGGTGGTGGTGGGCGTCTTGTTGTTGTTGTTGTTGTTGTTGTTGGGCGGGATTGCCGCCCGTAGCGCTCACAGTAAGGCCCGGAGAACCCGGGACGGCACTCGCAAACCTGAGTACTCGGAGACGACTGCCAGCAGAAAGCTCCATTCCTACACGGACTGTTCGGGCACCTCTTCTTGACGGCAGTATACTGGAACTTAAAGCCACGTCTGTTGTTGGTGAGCAGGGTCTTGGACATGGACTTAAAGATGAGCAGCATCTTGTTGTCCTCAGAAAGCAGCTCATCTGTTGGCGTTCTTGAGCAGCAAAACCTGAGAGGAAAAAAGAAAATAAATAATTATCATTTTATAAATGATGTTCAAACATAACTACAATTCTAGACATAAATTTTCAGGTGGCTTTTACTATCTTTGAAAAGTATAAATAGTTTGGTGTTATAAGAAAATAAACACTTCAGGGGAGCTTTTCTGATTGGGGGTGCTGTGTTAGAAACTGTGTGAGCTTTGCCATTAACACAATATGTAAGATTCTATAATAACTGTATTTACAGCATGTAAATTTCCGAACCTTTTAAATACATTGTGTGTAAATGGTAGAACTCATGCAGTGAAATACCCAGGTAGATATTGCTAGTCCTGGGTGGATCGCCCCTGTCTTACTAAGACCCTCACCCCCCAAAATTCCAGCTATCCCTGGCATGTACCACACTAAAGGTACACAGAGAATTGGTAAATCTAGCTATATAACTAAACGTTTCCCAGATCACAGCCACACTGACAACACAGAGCACATACTGTGAAAATACTTATTTTCACGGGTATCTTGTTTTGATGGAAAAGTGAAAATCAACGAATCCGCGCGTAGTTTTCCCACAATGTAGTGCCTCTACATGGGTAAAATTCGACATGGCGACAAGGCCCGTTTAGGCCCTTGTAAAAATTGACAGACACAGAAAATTTGGGATAAAAATCGACCTACAGATTTTTACTATTAATTCCTATATATATGTAAATATCGACACAGTGACATAGCCCTTTTTGCTAAAAAACGATTTGGTGACACGGTCGAAATTGTGGGGAGCCATGTAGAGCCATGTAGAGGCACAACGTAGCAATTGGCGAATTATGCAAAAATAATGTAAACCCCGCTACTAGTATCACACAGTGGGGCATCATGTGCAAAATCCAGGTCAACCCTTCACCAATACTGCACATAAATATGTCTACCACTTTACACAGCAGGCTCCTCCCAGCGTAGGCATTTTATAATGGCTTCATGGTCAACCTCTCAGGGCACTTAACACTGACAATACTGCAACAACCCAACACTTCCTCCATATTCCCTTCACACTGCATGTATACAGGGCTATAGCGGTGTAACGTGTGTTAACTTGTCCCCGTGACCACAATGATTACCATGACACCAGCAATCTCCTGAGACATTGGTTCTGCTCTCGCAATGTAGCTTGTTTAGTCACTGCCTAAGTCTCACGAGAACTTGCGAGCACAGAACTAACATGGCCACGCACACAGAGCAACCCGAATTGTCGCCATAGCCCTCATCTTATCACCCCAGCCTCCCACCCCACCACTAGTCTAGCACACACAGTCCATACCAACATGAGACATGTCTCTGCCTACAAAACCCTTTAAGGATGTATGTCACTAAAAGATGAATTTTGTCGTCACGATGTACCAATGTATAGCCCGGGCGTACTGTGTTGGTGCATCATCCCAACCCTTCAGGGGTGTCTCAACCCCATAGGGTCAGGATGACGCTTAAATACAGCACTGACGAGTAACTCACCAGTGCTGCATTCATGCATCATGACGACCAAGGGCACAATGCATCAATGCAGTATGCTGTCCTTAAAGGGTAACTAAGGGAGTGATCATCTTTTATCAACGGGGGGGGGGGCAAAAAAATTTGGACCCCTTGACTGGGGGGTGTAAAAAATTTGGACCCCTCGGGGGGGGGGGGGTAAAAAAAATTTCACCTGTTTTGGGCCGAAAAGCCCGCGCATTACTATGCTTCGAAGGGCCCGCACGCGAGCCGATTTTCGACCCGTAGGGGGGTAAAAGTTTCGACTCGTTGACCGGGGGAGTGAAAAAAGTTTTGCACGCTCCGTGCAGAAAACCAGCCCCCCCTGTTGTTAAAAAATGATCACCCCCTAAAGGTACGTAAATGTAATGTGTCAGGTGGTAATGTTAAAGTGTCATACCTTGGTCCTGTGCTGCCCAGGTCTCCGTTATAGCGGACCTCCAACCAGTGGCGACATCTGTCGGAGAAGCAGTAGAGCCCAAATTTTCCCGTAAAGCTAAGTTTCACCTGGTAGCCCTGTGGTGCCTGTGGGAGATAAAGATGGTGGTTTTTGTTAGCAAAGGGGTTCATGGTTCTCATCTTATTCAAATGTAGTACATACATGTGAATATCATATGCAGGCATGCACTGTAAATAGTGAGTGTAGGTAGACAGTAGAATCTACTGTAGATCTACAGTAGAATCTACTGTAGAATGGATTTACAGTAGAATCAACTGCAGATATATTGTAGAATCTACTGTAGAATGCGATTTACAGTAGAATCTACTGTAGAATGGATTTACAGTAGAATCTACTATAGATTTACTGTTTACCTACAATAAACTGTACACCAACAGTAGAATCTACTGTACACCTACAAAAATGGCAACCAACCTTTTACAGTGTAAGATGTAAATAGCATATGCAGGCATGGTGACATAAATATAAGTTGGCTATATATTCATTCCCCACAAATTAGACTCCATCGATTAGTGCTCTTATTTTATATAACAGTAGGTAAGATAACATAAATACCTCTTTTTGAATAGATAGTACTCCTGATAGTATTTCTAATAAATATGCTTAATAGAAACACAATATGAATCCTCCTCACTTCCAAGGCAACCAAGGTGGTATTTTCAACTTTTGAAAATCGCAATGTAAACCGTGAACCGTGTTTAGGGAGTGTTCATTTATTAGTTACGGGGGGGGGGTGGTGGGTTTGGGGGGGCGTAAAATTTTTCGACCCCTCTCGAGGGGGGGGGGTTAAAAAATTCTGACCCGTCTTGAGGGGGGGCATGAAAGATTTAGCCCCTTTTTAGCAAAAAAAGCCAGTGCGTTACTATAGTTCAAAGGAGGGGGGGACGAAAATGTTTGCCCCTTTCGGCGCAAAACACTCCAGCGCTCTCAAGGAGGCGTAAAAAATCTTCGCCCCTCTGCGCGAAATCTCACCACCCCCACTATAATTAATAAATGAACACTCCCTTAGCAGACTATGCATACACCTATACACCACTATTGGTGTCGGGGCAGTTAGGTACCTCATAGGGGTACAAGCATGCAGTACAGGTGGGCTGTTGTACAGGTGGGCGACCTCCTGTTAGGA
This sequence comes from Harmothoe impar, assembly GCA_947462335.1. Taxonomy (NCBI): domain Eukaryota; kingdom Metazoa; phylum Annelida; class Polychaeta; order Phyllodocida; family Polynoidae; genus Harmothoe; species Harmothoe impar. The sequence goes on along the minus strand of OX381718.1, from coordinate 58,106,915 downwards.
ACACCTGAACCTAATACCCACAACCAGGGTGGATAATACTATTTATGTGGCAGAAAATCCTTGATAGTGGATTTACTATTGCATAGCATCATCAATGTGACAAATAAATCTTCATTATGTGCTGCATAATGGCATGTGGCAAGTCACAGTATATATACCCTCCTCCCCTATACACAAATGCCCTTATTAGTACTCATCATATAGTAGGGATGGGATTGTGATAATACTATATATAAGGCAGAAAATCCTTAATAGTGGATTTACTATTGAATAGCATCATGAATGGGACAAATAAATCATTATTATGTGCTACATTTTGACATCTACAGTATATACCCTCCCCTATACACACATACCCTTATTAGCCCTGATCATAAGGTAGAGGTAGCATTGTGATATCAAAAGTAGGCAACTCCTCCCTGTCTCCCCTCTATAGTGGATATGAACCCTTGACACCTGGTAGCCTAGATACACAAGAGATGCATGTAAGCCCTACCCTCCCAGCCCCACACTAACACGTATACACGCACAGAGTGCACTGTTACCCCTCCCCATACACCCCCCCCCATGTCCCACCATGCCCATCTCCTGCTGCCCTAGTTGTGTTATAGACATACAAATCATCCTCTATATATACTGGTTACTGAAACCATAGCCTACCTACCCTAGCAAGGTGTTACCAGTTGGTTAAGTGTCACAAGGGCCTGTATTCTCACCTAAAGGCTGTCCTTTACAGAGTCCTTTACAGAGTCCTACACATACAGTGTTGCCTTTATTGGCACAAATTTGAAATTCTATAATGTTGATAGCCCTCGGTCTGTATCTCTTCCATTCTCTAGCCCCATCCATCACTCAAACTGCATCTAGAGTTCCCCAGTTCTTATAAATTCTGTTTTAATTTTGACTTAGCCTATATAATTATATACAGCATTGTACGCCTGCTCGATGCTACTGGATGTAAATCACCAGTGCTGCATTCAAGCATCATGCCGACACTACAGGATTGAGACACTCTTGAAGGGCTGGCATGATGCACCAATGCAGCCTCGGCAAGTTACTCGCCACAACTGTTCCACTGATAGACCTGCTGACCCCACCGTTGGCCAATTGTTGGCTTTAGTGGATCTACAGACTGATAGAACCTACAAATCAACTAATGGAAAATGGGCCTAAGATAACAACTAAACACTTACAGTGATCCTCCAGCTGCATTCGGTGCCTATGTCGTAGTAGCCGCGGCTGTACCCTGGAGATGTGACCTCCTTAGGACGCCGGTCGGTCTCTGGTTGGGCGGTCAGCTCCCCTCCACACTGTCCTAAGGGTGGACAATAGTCAGAGGTTAAGGATGTGATGCATGTATTAGATATGGTACAAGTGACTTGCTGTATGAGTGTTATAAACCAAGGACAGGGTGATTGTCCAACGATATGATGCATAAGTTAAGAATATATGATACATAAGTGCATAATGTAGATTTAGTTTGATAAGTATTGCTACATTTGACTTATTTTTATCACTTTTAGCTTCAGAGAATTGCCCTATAAAATTACTAAATGTTATGTATTAGAAATGGTAATTGTGACTTGCTGTATGAGTGTTATAAGCCTTGGACATGGAAATTTCCAAAGCGCCAGCCGGGGATAATTATCAGTTGTCCAAGGCTTATAACACCTATGCAGCTAGTCACCCATATCATATCTGGCCTACACTCACAGTAGGAGAGTGTGCTCAATGGACTGTATCCACATACAACTATGCATTTAAAATGCAGTCAGACCATTTATTTTGTTCTCTCAGCCAACTGTGGTGTAAAAGTGCATAATGTATATTGGCTTTGAATTGATCTGTACTGCTAGACTTTACTTATTTTCATCACCTTTGGTGTTGGATTGAATAACCTCAGGAGAATAGCCCTATAGCATAGCTGCATGCTCTGTTTAATATACAAGCTTGGAGGCATATGTAAGATGTCTTACTATTGGCTTTGACGTCTTGACAGTAGGTGCCAGTAAGTCCATCCGGGCAGCGACACCGTCTGCAGTTCTTGGGGTCTTGGTAACCCCGGTTCTCACAGGGACGGGTCAGTTTAATATTGGCGCAGCGGTCTATAGAAAGAGGAATAATAAATGACAATTATCATTGTGATTATATACTAATTATATTGATTATTTCATTTAAATAATATTGCGTATATACTAGGGGGGGTATCTGTATGGTTACATTGGGTACTGGTAGGCTAAATGATAATGGGTGAAGCTTATGAGTGAATTGCATTATTACAATAATTATGTGATAGATGAATATAATTATGTAATATATTGAGATTAACTAAGTGTCATCATTTCTTTAGCACACTGTCTATAATTGCCCCCTCTCTCTCTCCCCCCCCCCCTCTCTTCCTCTCTTTCCCATCTCTCTCTCTCTCTCTCTCTTTCTCTCTCTCTCTCTCTCTCTCTCTCTCTCTCTCTCTCTCTCTTCTCCTACTCCTCTTCCTCCTTCCCCCTCCCACCTCCTTCTCGTCCCCTACTCCACCTGTCTTACTTCCCTTTTCTCCACTCCCTCTTTCCTTTCTTGTGCTTCTCCCCTTTCCCCAGCCTTTAACTTCTAAGAATACAACGTCCCATGACAAGAATACGGTGCCTTTTCAGAGACAGTCCTGATCAGTAATTTCAGTCATGTCCTGGCTCAGACAGACCCCCAACCCCCTCCAGAACCCACCCACTTCATCAGAAGTTGATCTGTTTCCTTTAAGCTAGGACTGCCCCCAGGCCTTTCTTATAACTTGTCTGGAGCTCACTTTGCTTAATGACTCACTATGAGAGAAAAACTAGCATGCAGGAAGAAAACTGTGTTCTCTGGGAAGTCATGTATATGGGATTCAGGGGTAGTCTGGTGCCGACTACATACATAAGGGAAAGGTCATTTCTTAACAACAGGGGGTCGGTGGATTTTTGTGCAAGCAGGTGGAAAACCTTTGCGGAAACATTGAATTTTTTTCAGCCCCCCCCCCCCAGGCAGGTTGAAATGGAATGCGGCCTTTGAGCTATAGTAATGCACAGTTTTTTTTCGCTAAAAACTGAAAAAGACGTGCATTTTTTCGGTCCCCCTATAAGAGGGGTTCAAACTTTTTTGGTCCTCCCCTTCAAGGGGTCCGAAACAGTTTGGTTCCCCCAAATTCACCAACCCCCTGTTGTTAAAAAATGACCACTTCCTAAAAGTGTCTTCACCTTCTTCAAGTCTCCCCATACCTTCTTCCATGTCACTTGTGAATTAGTGAAGAGGGTGCAGGATGCAGTGTGTACATAATACATGAACATTTTGTGTATGGGGATGGTACCACACCTAAAGCCATCTCCTACAGCCAGATGACTGAAGTCTCTCAAAGATCCCCAATCTTTAGGCATTACCTACATTTTGGTGTCAGTCCCATCTCTATAGGTTATGGATTTTATCTTCAATATATATAAAGGCCTTAACCAGTATATGCTCTGTTGGTTTTGCACCATAAGGTTGCAGATCTAGGTGGTATGTGGCTAAATATCAAGTTTAAATTCCAGCTATCCCTGGAGCAGAAGATAGTGTATTTAGCATAAGAGAGGAATGAGGCTATAGCATTATATGACCCAGAATCTTATGACTGAGATGCTAGTAATATGGATGGGAATCAGATAGGGAAAGGAGTAAGGGCTGGACTAGCTTGACCAAGGATACAAGGGCAGGGTGAGGGATTAGGAAAGACTGAGAGAGGAATCAAATAATATCAGAAGGGGGAAGGGCCAGGTAAGGTAAGGTCAAGAAACCCTTTTAGAGACTGCATGAGCATCAGCATTTAAGCAAAACTGATCATTCAAGTGACACTTTCCAGTAAATACCATTACCTCAATATCAAGGCAATGCCATCATGGCTCTGCATGATTTTCTCTGCTCAAATGTCAATGTTCATGCAGTGTGCAAAGAGTCAGTAGCACTAAGAAGGTACACTCACCAGCACAGTAGGCCAGGTTGATGATCTTGATATCAGCGAATGACAGCTCCACGCGTTGTCCAATGGTACGTTGGTACAAGGGGTTTGTCGTCTCCACAGTGTTTAAACCACTCGACGAAAAGGCCTGCAAGATACAATAAATTGGGATTTGGTAAATATGAGTTCACACTGAGACTACTCTCGTCTGTAAATGGTTATTTGATGCAGATGCTCTGAATTCACTAGTTGTAAATGCATATATGTGTACACGGCACTAGCGCATTAGGCCATGGGGGCCGCCATCTTGACTCAGAGCAATGCATTCTGGTTAGGCGCCCGACTCCAGGGGAGTGCATTATGGGTAAGCTTCCTATCACTCCCTTTGTTCCAGGTGTGAAAGGAGGGGGTTAACCTGATATGACGACCTAAAGTACTAGGATATGCTACCATACATGTACCAAGAGTTTCTGTTAATATTTCAATTCAGTGCCGATTGATATCCAGTTCATAGGTTTTATCTTTATTGCACTGAATTTCCATAAACTTTAACCTCATATTATATCTCTTCTGATGATCTCAACCTATCTGTCTTTGATCCTTAGAGGCAATGAAAACTCCACTGTACGGTTTTACCTGTTACTGAAATGGCTAAGTGTTTTATTGTATTCGGGGAGGGTGCCTGGAGTATAAAGTGATTGTGATACAGAGCCAAGACAAGATCACAAGAGCATCTTCTGGTGCCATAAAAAAGCAGTATTGCTGGTACTAAGGCCTGGGAGGTGGGCCAGGTATTGTAACTACACTCAGAGTGTGAGAGGCCTATAGAGTGGTCACAGATTGGGATCTGGACTCAAATCTCTGTCCCCTTTCAAGGAGCCACCCTTATCACCACTAGAAGGACAGGTGTTATAGAAACATAATAGAGACATAGTGCCTGTGTTCCCCTGCTGGCCTTGGTATGGTGCTGGCGCCGTCAGATCTTTTTATTAGTACGTGAACAGGTCTATTCCTATGTCTATAACAATCATAGGCCCTCATATTGGACAGAACCCCTTAGGGTCATGCAAAAGTGGGCCAGGACTTTCTTGACCTTTATGAACCATATCACAACTTACAATCTAAGCCATTGATAAGTTAAACTCTTTAGTTGGAAACCCTGAAAGGGTAATAGAAATGCCTAGGTATATATGATACAGCTAGTTATTTTCAGAGACTGACAACTAATATAATACAAAGAATACCTATATGACAACCGTTAAGAGGAGGGACTACAGGTGATATACTGAGGTATAGGGGTCTAGAGATGTCAAGGTCAAGATGTGGGCTTCAGTCTTATTCATATGGAGACTTAGCTATATACAGGGAATTCAATGTGATATGAGTGTCTATCAAGACTAGGTCCAGGCCTATGTACCCATTTGAATTGTTTTTTTGTTTTTTTTGATTCCAGTCTCCACTGTGAATAGGGGATGGATTTGAATGTTTTGATGAGAGATATACCTGTCAGTTTTATGAGGTACTTCTCTGCAAAGATATATACATGTGTATATTCCTACTGCATGGCTTTTAACATAGGTTGTCATACATGGTGGCTGTCAAGAAGGATGCGCTAAAGTTATGGTGGCTGTTCTGAATAAATACATCTTGTGGAGGAGGGACACTGCCTGGGGGCACCCTCACTGTGTCCATGTGAAGAACAATGACGGGGGGTACAGCTTGGGGTGTGGGGAGGAGCAAGGCCTCTGTCTACACTGATATCCTTTGGCTCCCTATACAACCAATATCAAAGTCACTATAGCCTAACTAAGTTAGTCGTTTTTAGGCTCCCTATACGACCAACCTAGGTTAGTTAATATTGTCAGGTTGGTCAGTACTGACCAACTAGCCTTTTCTTTCTAGGTTAAGCCCTTTTGGATAAGGCATTAGTAATAATGTTGTGATACCTCAGTCATTTTGAATAGCACTTGGGCATCCCTGACCAATGTCCCTATATCCAACCTGGGATAGCCACTGCAGACTAACGTCCAGGGCTTTTAGACTATCTGTATGTGAAGAACAATAAGGGTGGGTGCAGCTTGGGGCGTGAGGAGGAGGAGAATGAGGAGAAGGAGAGGAGGGCGGAGGGGGAGGAGGAGGGGGAGGAGGGGGAGGAGGGGGAGGAGGGGGAGGAGGAGGAGGAGGAGGAGGAGGAGGAGAAGGAGGAGAAGGAGGAGGGGGAGGAGGAGGAGGGGGAGGAGGAGGAGAAGAATAAGGAGAAGGAGGAGGGGGAGGAGGAGGAGGAGGGGGAGGGGGAGGAGGAGAATAAGAAGAAGGAGGAGGGGGAGGAGGAGGAGGAGGAGGGGGAGGAGGGGGAGGAGCAGGAGCAGGGAGGAGGAGGAGGAGGGGGAGGAGGGGGAGGAGGGGAGGAGGGAGAGGAGGAGGAGGAGGAGGAGGAGGGGGAGGAGGAGGAGGAGAAGGAGGAGAAGGAGGAGGGGGAGGAGGAGGAGGAAGACCTGAGTCTAGGAGAGATGACAGCAACATTACCTGTGGACATATCGTCAGCCTGTCTCTGCCCCATGTAATACGGCCATTTGTTATGGTTGGAGCACTCTAGATATGTGCCCTCCAACCCTTTAATACAGGGTCCATATAGGGCCCAGCTAGAGATGAAAGGAGGGAAGATGGCAGGTGTTCCAGCGGGTTTAGCCCCTATACCGAGAGAGAAGTCTCCTCCTGAGACATTTTTCTTCATATTCAAGAATTTCTGCCTCCCATTGCCATGCATGAACAACGTGAATTACCTACAATTACCATGAAGATATTCTGATGACAACTGCCTCTCAATCAGAATGATTCTAGTTCATCTCTCCAACTTGCCACACCTATTTTTATACTGAGCCCTCCTGTGGCGTCCACTACTGTGAGGATCTTGTGTCTAAGATTAAAAGGCAGGAGCTCGGGTTATGACAGTGGGTTGGGATTACCAACCCACTGTCATTTATGACCACCATTTATGACCACCGTCCACTGGGCTCTAATTGGCTGATGCTATGTAGGAAATGTATGGGCTTAGTCAGCCGAAGTTCCCTAGTGGACGGTGGCCATTACGGCAACAATCTGTAGTGGAAAGGTCAGCCGACCCAGAGCTGGATAGATCTTCCTAAAGTGTTTCGACCTGAGCTTACTACAAAAACAGACACCAAAACATTGACATGTCATTACCCTCTGTGTGAACAACCTTAGAACAGTTAATTTAAAACAGCCTCTGTTCCACGAAGCTCCACCCATAGACCCCTGGCCATGGGTGCTACAACTAAGATAATAATGCTCCTCCTTTTCTTCTCAATGCCTACCTTTGTACTGCCACCCCTTTGATCCCACCTCTACCTGCTCTAGGCCACTATCTGTGAGTCTTGCCCTCTAATTGGTATACAAACCGGGACAGGGGGGACAAGGGGGACAGGGGGGGGGGCACATCACACCAGGTAAATACAGGTGATTTGTCAACCACAAAAGATGATTAGCCCTTTAAGGACGGCATGATGCCCTAATGCATTATGTTCTTGATTGTCATGATGCATGGATGCAGCCCTGGTTGAGTAACTCGCCAGTGCTGCATTCAAGCATCATGCCGACCCTATGGGGTTGAGACACCCCCGAAGGGTCGGCATGATGCACCAATGCAGCACCGGCGAATTACTCGCCGGGGCTTCATTGGTGCATCATGACGACAATTGTCACCTTTTAGCGACATACCGTCCTTAAAGGGTTAACACACTAAGAGGGTTGCTGAATAGGTATGGATTCATTAGGGTGTTTCATGTGGTCTGACACTGGGGTTAAATACTGGAGCATCAGGAATATATTAGATTAGTTTTACTCTCATGTTTTATGTGTTGGTGTAGACACTGGTGGATAAGTGTGTGGTATTGGAAACAAGGCTGACTTTGTATACATGGTTGGGAACATGGTGTACTAGGGTTCATCAACCCTAAAGACCTCCCATAAGAATTAGTGATTTATCTACTCTGAATGGCACAAAGGCATCTATTGTTTTACTTGATTCCACGATCGCTCCAGCGTACTATACACCCTCAATATATGCTATGTATAACATGCCTTATTATTCACGAATCACTAATCTGTAACTTTCTACGGGATCATACACTTGTTAAATATCTATATACATTGTCATTTAGATGCCACACTGTCGGTGGCAGAGAAAGGATATACCTTCCCTATATATTTGAACATGTTATACCGTTTGGGCTAGGTGTAACAGTATGCTAAACAGTGTTTTTTGTTAACCGATATGTCACTTATGCCCCTATATATGGTGTTTCCAGCAATACCAATCTCGTACTGGCCTTTCCAGCCCCTATGACCCCCATCATTTCACCTTTGCAACACATTCCAAAACAAATACTTACAAAACCATTGGTATTGTGTATACAAGAGCACTCAACAAGAGTCTACAACCAAGATGAACACATCTACTTGCACTTTCTTGCTCTGTAAGGTCTTTATGATATAAGCTATGATATTCATTTAAAACGAAACTGAATAATATCATACTGTCTAAATTCAATTAGCTAAAATAATATCTCAATTTATTTAGAATTATACATAATAGTATGTATTTTACCTACATTTTAATTAATCATGACTAGTTTCCTGTCAATTACAGCCCAAAACTGAGGATGTCTTGAGATTACTTAATGAATGGTGTGACTACAGGAGGGCAGGGGTATCACCGTTGTACCATAATAAGCACGGTAACTAAAGACACATAATAACTCCCTGTCTGTGTCATTGACAAACTAAACGCCCATTGAGACAGTCAGTTATGGCAACCAGCCAGAACCTACTCTGCTGAAACAGGTGTCGCCTGTGACACAGCCAACACACTCAGAACTCCCTACTCCTTACTGGGCAGGGCTCCAGTGTAGTGTATACACCCTCCACATGCTATGTATACCATGCCTTATTAGGGAAGTGTATCAATATGAAGCACCCTCTTAACAATGCACCCCAGGGAGTAACTGGTCGGTGCTGCATTGCTGCATCATGGCCACCCTTTGGGAGTGTCTCAGCCATGTAGGGTCGGCATGATGCTTGAATGCAGCACTGGCGAGTTACTCGCCAGGGCTGCATTCATGCATCATGACGACCAAGGACATGGCACATCAATCCATTATACCGTCCTTAAATTGTTAAGGGGTTCAATGTCCGGTGTTACAGCCGACCCACTCGTGTGAACTGTATTAAGAGGTAGACCTGTATATATAACAGTGGCTTAACACGGTCACCCAATGTCACAATTGAGACTTTGTTACTCAATGTTCAGCCAATTGGGCAATTCTAGGACACCCTGCATACATAACACTCCATAGGTATACATCAGAGGCGAAGGAAGCAAATCTTCATAGGGGGGGGCCTGTGGGGGCCCACTCCAACCAGTTTTTGATCATTGGCTTTCATGCATGATTGCGCATACACGCTTATATAGGAAAGTAGTATTTGAGCCCTCATTAATTCTGATTAGGGGCCCAGACCCCTGTACCCCACTTTTTCCTATGTGGGAGAGAAACAATTTGGGAATTTTGTGTATCATAGTATAGGGTCCTGACACATTTTGGGGGGGCCCAAACATATTCAGACCCCCCCTCCTCTGTGATTGAGGGGGACCGGGCCCCCCTGACCCCCCCATTTTCCTATGCCACTGTACATGGTTTGTATTACAACTATAAGTATATACCTTTTACTCTTCGCTTCGTGATATACTTCATAATGGGATATGGTCTTCTGGAGACATGGGAAGACATGTTTTTTTATTCTTCGGCCATTGGCAAACTTGTCGCAAACGTTGCAACCGCGCAGCAATTGCTGCAAGATTGCTACTCCCAGTGAACAAATAGGGGCCAAAACCAGAACCAAACAAATCGTTCTTGCCAAAAGATGAAAGCATGTTTTAAGGCAAAAATAAATCACATCATAAAATGAACATTTAAGATTTAGCTCACCTTGGCTCGGTAGTGCATAGCAGAGCCCATGTCATACGGTACATTCTTATCCTCAATAAACTTTGCGAGCACCATGGCGAAGTTTCCCTCTGCCCCGGGGGAGATGTTGTCCTTGAGGATTCGGATGTAGCTGTCCCTGTCAATCCGCTGGTGCTCGTGGAACAAGCCTAACGAGTGGCCGATCTCATGCGCGATGTAACCGACCTGATGATTGGGAAAAATAGAAGAGAATTTTCATTAAAGAAATCAATTGGTAATGCATTAAACCTTTTTTAATTTAATTTATTTTTTAATTTATAATTTCTAGAGGTAGTAGAGAATATTAGAGATTTTCGACTCGATTTTTCATGATCTAGCCATTCTTATACAGATTTCGTATCTCTTGAGGTTCCCCATTTATTTGATATACCGCTGCATTGCTAGACAGCGCTCGGGCGCTCTTCAATCAGGAGGGGCTTTTACAATATCCAATACCCCTTAACCCGGGTACTGATTCAAGAAACGTATTTTGAAACCGATGCTATATCCTCATTGTATACGGCAGGCCAAACTGAATGATTTTAATGATATTATCCTTTAGGGCACAATGCAAATATAATAAAACATAAAAAAAAACTTACTGATGAGAAACAATTATAGGAGAGATAGACGGGTTGAGGCGTGACGGATGACCGGCCGATATAGGAATAACACCTGGAAATACAAAATTTACATTCTCATTTATTTACCAATTTATTAATCCATCTCAATATCAATGTTATCTAGCATCTCTCTGCCCTAGCGTTTATAATGGCCTACACATACACCCTGTGAGATATATGAGCTGCTTATGAAGGCCGGCTGCACCGTGAGTAGTATAAGAGTTGCTCATGGGTTGCAGGGTTATCTAACTGCTCTAAGTAGTATAGGAGTTGGTCATGGGTTGCAGGGTTACCTAACTGCTCTAAGTTGTATAAGAGTTGCTCATGAGTAGCAGGGCCATCTAACTGCTCTAAGTAGTATAGGATAGGTGTTGTATGTATGTAGTATTAGAGTTGCTCATAAGGTGAGGCTCCACTAGCTGATTTTGTCCTCAAATCGGGACCATTCTCACAAATCGGGCTCAAACCAAAAAATCATATTTGTGTATACTGTAAGTAGGGAGGTACTTCAGACCCTGCCATCGGTTCATGTTTATAAACATGTTGATGTTTATAGAAATTCCATGCTCAAGTGGAAATTAGACTTGCCAAGACTATATAAACAGGATCTATGACCCAATTAGGGTCCCGATTTCTCATCTGAGGCTAATTTTGGCTCCCTATCATTTATCAAACTGGTTTGATTTTGATTTATCTAATGCTCCCCCATTCATAAGGCTCTAATCGGCTGATTTATACACAATAATAGATAGGAAATATGTTTTTGTTTTGACCTGATAAAACTGTAAAGACTTATATGATCGATTTGTGAGAATGACCCAAAAAATCGGATAGCTTTAATATTCTCATGATTTACTCACCCATATCCACCGACCTTGGAGAACAGTAAGTGAGGGCCTGTGACCTGCTGATTGACTCTCCTCTCTACATATTCCAAACAGGTACCCTTCGTCCACATAGCTATGGCTTCGCGGATTATCCTAACCTCATGGTCACCTAGAGAAATTAAAAATACATAAAGGTTAAGGATATTTAGCTTTTGAGTGATAAAGACATGTGATAAAACTAGATTTAAACTATCAAAAGTTTGCTGTGTAAGCTTTACAAGCCAAGCGGTGTAATAATTATTTAGTACGTTGTCTCCTCGGTCTATGTGATAAATGGTCGTTAAATCTTAAATATATTATAAACGTGCTGATTAATTGAATTACCCCTACATTAAAACTAACCTCAAAACAATCCCATGTGCATTTACATGATTTTTTCGATTTTTTACAGTGAATCTTTTTACATTTAAATGAAAAAAAGGGAAAACTCACGTAGCGTGCCGTCAATTTTGTAATATATTTTAGTGCCCCATTTGGTGACAGGGAAGTCCGCGAAGCGCCTGATCTTCCGCTTGACCCTCCGCCTGCCTCCCCCACACATGTTGGTGATCTGCTCCTCGAGGACGCTGATCTGTCCTCCCTCCATCTTCATGTCTGCCTCGATGCAGTTCTTACACGTCTTGCCACCCGCCATCTGGTGGTGAAACAGATCATTAGCATAAAGAGAGGAGATATAGCATAGCATTAGTACAATATCTTATGCCTGAAGAAGAAGAGGTCAGGGAATATCTTATTCTTCATGCAAAGATCGGGGATGCTTCCAAAGATAGCTAACCCTAAGCACAAACCTAACTGCAATCAGAGAGAACTAAGCTAACCCTAACCCCTACCCTAACCATTGGGCAGAAACCCAGTGTCGCTGGGTTAGTTTCTTATGAAACCCCTGCATCCCCTGGGGGACAAGGGTGGGGGGGGGGGGTGATCAAGCATGGTGGTTTCTTACAAAGGATCCCCTGGGGATACAGGGAAGTCCTTGTCTTTGGTTGAAGTGTAAGATATCCCCAAATATCTTATACTTGAAGAATAAGATATTATACTAATATGGTGTTCCTATGGCATTCTTAGCTCCCTGTGGACGTCAAACTTTAAGTGTGTTCTTATTTGATATATGTCCAAATATGACTTATAGCTGCGCAGAATAAGGCAAAATATCCCCTCGAGATAGAAAACTGAGTAATAAACCATTGCTATCACTACAGCATCTCGAACCATTTCTCATCTAGCTTAACCTTACTCAGGGATGGACCTCCTGATAATACCTTTGTCGAGGCATCACTTGCAGTACCAATGTATTGCCAATACTGTGTGTAACCTTGAGTCATGCTGCAGGGTTCACAGCATGTGTACCCACTATACATCATATACATTGCCATGTTAACCCTTTAGGGGCCGCATACTGCTATGTCATTGGTCTTCATGATGCAAGAATGCAGGCCGAGTTACTAGCCAGGCTTGCATGAATGCATCATACTGATGCTTCAGGATTGTATCAACTCCTTAGGGTCGGCAAGATGCTTGAATGCAACTAAGATGCGCTACTCGCAAGGGCTGCATTGATGCATCATGATGACAAAGGACAAAACATATAAAAGCAGCATGCGGTCCTTAACGGCTTATAGATCATACAGTTATCGTGTTAACACTATTGTCCTAAGGGAACCAGTGGAAATTGAGATGGCACTGATAAGGGGGTGATAAGGCATGCCCCGAGGGCAGGGTTCAGCACTAACCCTTTAATGACCGCATAATGAGTTAATGTGCTATACACCTGGTCGTCATGATGCATGAATGCAGCCCAGGCGATCAACTTCCAGCATCATGAGGATCAATGCTGTGGGGTTGATACTCTCCCACATAGGGTCGGCATGATGCACGAATGCAGCCCGGGGGAGTTACTCGCGAGTTACTTGCCAGGGTTGCATTCATGCATACATAGCACAGTAAATGATTATGCGACTCTTAAACCTTTAAGTACAGCATGATGCTTTAATGCATCACATCCTTGGTCGTCATGATGCATGAATGCAGCCCTGGGGAGTAACTCACCAGGACTGCATTCAAGCATCGTGCTGACCCTATGGGGTTGACACACTCCCGAAGGGTCGGCGTGATGGACCAATGTAGCACCTTGGAGTTACTCGCTGGGGCTGCATCGGTGCATCATGACGAGGAATGCCACCTTTTAGCGACATGTCGTCCTTAAAGAGGAGTTAACGGTTTGCTGTGAGATGCTACAGATTAGGGGGTAAGAGGGACTGACACTGAATGGCGTGCCTACCCAACAGTGCAGGGCGTGCTTTTTACTCATACTAACACAGGGGGCATTTGGAGGTCAAAGGTAGTGACGTCAAAACGTAATGAAATTGTCATGCACACCGTTAAAAGTTAATGTAGCTTGGCAATAGAATATGTCGTTTTACAGTATATACTACACAACTTGTGTACCTTGGCAATAGAATCGACTGTAGTTTTACGGTATAAATGGGCGTATTTTTGGTTTCACTATTTACAGTGTAAGTTCTACTGCATGAATATTGCCATTTAAGCAAAAGATTTGTCCAGTTGCCCAATTATTTTTTGTTCCATGTGGAGAAACAAAGTTACTATGCTTAAGTACTAGAATGGCCGTTCTCCATACCCCCGTGGAGAAACTGATGCTCATTCTCCACAGCTCCATTCTCCACGGTATAGTTGTGAAACCAATCTTTAAATGTCGTTTAAAATGGAATTGATCAACATTCACATGAAATAAACACAGAGATCCACTCAAATCAGTCTAAACTCCTTGTTTCTCCACTCGTGAGACCTTGGGTCGCATCACACTTGGCTGCGCCTCGTGTGATACGACCCAAGGTCCCACTCGAGGAGAAACCTGTTGTTCAGACAGATTATCGTGGACCTCTGTCTATATACTCACCATTGGGGGGATATCCTCTACGCGCCGCGCTGCAGCATTAATACAGTTAGCTGCCATGCTCTGGAGGGCCTTAACCCTTGCCGCTAGGGTCTCACAAGGCTGGCAATTGTCGCACTCAATGTATTGCGATTTGTCGCAGTCGTACCGTAACCGCTCTTCCGCCGTACTGTTTTCCGTTAGCATCATACGTGGGTACCATATCGGGCCACCAGCCTGGAAAATATACAAAAGGTATGTTGTTTGTGAGTAGGAAATATAATTATCAAATTTACATAATCATGATAAAAATGCATTTTAACACATGTGAATTTTATATTTCTAAATCAAACGGTAGGAGCCCTATCTTAATGTTTTGATCATTAATAATTAGATACCAAATTTTCTTAGTTAATGTCTAGGACATGTGTATAAAGGATTGACTTCTTGAAAAGGAAGGGTGGTTGAGGTTGAAAAGAGTGTCATTTGCAATTTTCAGATTGTAGTATATATAGAGAGACCAGCATATCATGGTAGTAGGACACACACTAGGCAGGAGACGCCAGATGATCGACTTGGGAGCAGGTCTGGCACCTGGCCAAGACTTGGGGAGACCCCAGGTCCCGGTTACACACCCCAGCCACCACAACTTCCGCTCCCAACAAGCCAAGTGTAGTTATAGTGTATGTTCATGCACTGTATATATAGGGCCCCAGATACAGAGGTGGAGGAAACACATCTTCATAAGGGGGCTTGTGGAGTCACGTTTTGTCCACAGGTCACAAAGTGTCCACAGGTCAAGGAAAGACACAAGTTGGTGCGGTTAAAATGAATTGTATTTTCACTTGGAGTATAATTTCTTTGCTCCATGGATGTGTTCACCAAAAAGGCAATTTTAGGACCCACCTAGACAAGAAATATCAGTTACAGTTTATTATGGTATAATTGTAGGCTACATCTTATTTTATTATGTACTATATGTATCACCAGGCTAGGAGATTTAGTCATCTAATGATATCTCTGTTAATGAACTTACTAGAACTTATAATAAACCTTGCAAATTTCTTGTCTGAAGAAATAAATTAAGTTTCTACAAAGAGTTTGATAATGGGTGTGGACACTTTGTAGCATGTGGACAAAACGTGACTCCACAGGACTCACCCCAACCAGCTTTAAACAGTGGATTTTAAGAATGATGGCGTTTATACACGTTTGTTTTGGAAATGTACAAAAAGGTAGTTTTGAGCCCCCTTTGATTCTGATTGGGGATCCAAGCAATTCTGAACCAACTTTTTCCTGTGTGGCAGAGGAATTATTTGCGACATGTGTTTATTTTATTATAGAGTATTGGCAAATCGGGGGGGGGGGCTATTAAAGCCATTTAAAGGATGTTTCATAGCATTACAGAACGAAGAGGCGCTTATAGGTCTCTTTAAGGCATCTTGATTGTGCTTATATGCAAACACTCATGCAGTTATACGTACAGATGGGATGAACCCTTCCAATATTGGAAATGATATTCACCTATAGTATAGGGATACTCGGGTAGTGAGAATATCATTGTACGATATATTTAGTTACATGGACTAACATATGTTTCCCCTGGTATAGGAATTAAGATGGAGAGGGAGACATGCAAATGGGATCTCAAAGCTGCTTAAAGAGTCCCTTTGAGGCATCTTGAATTTCCCTAAATGCAAACACTCATGCAGTTAGATGTACAAATGGGATGGGCTATAGGAAGGTGAGGGTGCAGTCACAGTAGTGTAGGGTATAGAGTTGTTTTTCTGTCTGGGTCCAAGACGTGATGAGTGAGGGAAGAGTTTTATTTCCCTTCTACTTATACACTGAAAAAGTAAACTTGTCTCCAGACTCGTCAAAGTGACTATCATAAAATAAAAGAGTCAAAAGTTGTCTAACCTATCAAGTTACCATCCCACAAATAAAGTCTGGAGCTGGCAAATGTTGGGTCTTGGGCTGGCACATGCCAAGTGCGTCTACAGCTAGAAGACCCGCTTCCTTGTCACATAGACGAGTTTTTTGACTCGTTTATGTTATGACCGTCACTTGGAAGAGTCTGGAGACAAGTTTACTTTTTGAGTGTAGTCAGACCATGGGGCAGGATGGAGAGGGTCTGGACATAGGTTAAGTAACAGCAACAATAGACAAAGAGGCCGCCAGACAGGCGCATGAATACATGCACACGTATACAGACACAGAAAGTAGACCCCACATAAAGGACAACCTGTCTTGGATGCACACCAACACTGCCCCAGCCTGCCAAACGCTGAATGGTGGGATCCACAGTGGGCGATAATGGGGAGGGCACAATGTCTCTCTCTCCAGCTTTCCATCACTACATCCCTCTCCCAGTCAACACCCCATTGAAACCCATGATAAAAGGAGCACCCAGAGATGGTTGTAGCCTTACATCCAAGGTGTATAAAACTGTCTAACCCTTTAAGGACGACATGATACCTTAATGCATCATGCCTTGGTCTTCATGATGCATGAATACAGGCCTCGCCAGGGCTGCATTCATGCATCATGACGAAGGGGTTGAGTCACGGTAGGCATAATGCACCAATGCAGCACTGGCGAGTTACTCGCCGGGGCTGCATTGGTGTATCATGACAACAAATGTCATCTTTTAGCGACATCCGTCCTGAAAGGGTTAAGGATACCTGTGCAGGGGGTAGTGAGGCAGGTGGGAGGGCTGGTAATGCTAACTGATTGAGGCTACCCAAATGGCAATCATGTGAAACATGAGAGTGATGGTAAAAGGAGGGATAGGAAGAAGGCAGAAATGTGATCATACCCCACTGACTCCGCTTTGATGGACGGGAAGCAGAAGTGCATTGTGGGTGTCCTACTCCATCACTTAGCACCTGGTGGTGATTCAGTGTACTATTATGGCTAAATATAGAGAGCATACTGTCTGCAGGAGAATTTTTTTTTTTCCCACTTTGCTAATAAACATAGATGGTACATGTCTGGTACTATATGTCTGGGTGTAGAGGGTGGTAGGGGGGTCAGGCATTACATCAATGTTGCTGCCTTACATTGTATAGAATCCTACATCATATTACCCATGTCTAACACCAGATGTGTTCAGAGGTATTTTGTTAGTATCAGCATCACTAATAATAGAGAGAGAGATAGAGAGATAGAGACAGAGAGACAGAGAGAGACAGAGAGACAGAGACAGAAACACAGAGAGACAGAGAGAGATACACACACACACATAGAGACAGACAGACACACAGACAGAGACAGAGGGAGAAACACAGAGCGACCGAGAGAGACAGAAATAGATAAATAGATAGATAGATAATTTAACAGATACATAAATGAAAAAATAGTGTGTGTGCGTCTGTGTGATAGCATTATAAATCCGGACTGCACTTTCTTGTAATATATCCAATAACAAATGGATGACTATGATCAAAGGTGGCCGGCATTTACTTGACTATACAGAAGTGATGGGGAGGGTAGAATGCTGCTTGATACCTATACATGTGTGTGGTGTACGGGTAGAGATTACCTGATGTAAAATTGATTGGACAGGTGGGGAAACTGATCCCTGTCAGGGTTTTGTATATAGGTGTTATATAAGGGTTAGTGCTGTCAGACAGGCAGGGGTGAAGTGTCATGGTGTGCATGCTTTAGCTAACCCTTTAAAGGGGCATTAAATTCACCACTCACACTTAACCACATAGTAGACTAGAACAGCACTGGAATTGTGAGTGTAATACCCCCACTTTAGAGGGGGTCTGTCCTCGCCAGAGTGCATCCATCTCGTGCCCTATGCTATGATTGGTAAACACCAAGACCCGCCCACAGGCTGTGTTATGGACCGCCCACCAACAATTATGCTTACCATAACGACCCCAAAGCGCCCTCACACCAGTAGTGGCATTATACTGAGCCCCCCCCCCCCCCCCCACTCGACCCTATGGATAATTAGCCAGTGTGAGGACGAGTTTAACCCCAGTCCAGGCCGCCACAAGTTGCTGTTCTCCCACCGTACAATTGGCCTTGGTCGTAGGACGACTTTAGGGAGTGTTCATTTATTAATTACAGGGGGGGTGGTGAGATTTCGCGCGGAGGGGCGAAAAAAATGTACGCCCCCCCTCGAGAGCGCGTGTAATGTTTTGCGCCCCCCTCGCCGAAGGCGCCGAAATTTTTTCGCCCCCCCCCTTTGAACTATAGTAACGCGCTGGCTTTTTGGCCAAAAAGGGGCTTAAATTTTTACGCCCCCCCCTCAAGAGGGGTCAGAATTTTTTACGCCCCCCCCCTCAGAAGGGGTCGGAAATTTTTACGCCCCCCCCAAACCCCCCCCTGTAAATAATAAATGAACACTCCCTTAGCGCTCTTGGAGTAAGGGGAGCAGGGGGGGCACGATAGGTCCGCACTGGTTGTTCTACCTGAATCTAACTATAACATAATAACATGATTGAAAGGGCACTCTATATGCCCTTATAAGGTGCATTGTATTGGGGCAGTCATAGGGGGAGGGCCAGGGGGAGGAGCACCTAGTCGTCACTGCAATGCCCTCTAGTATTGGCGAGTGCGAATACATTGCTAGTTTAAGGGTCTCATAAGCCTATATAATGCTTTAATCCAGCATGCCTTTGGACGTTATGATGCATGAATGCAGCCCTGGCACTCCATAATCGACAGGGCTGCATTAATGCATCATGCCGATCATTTGGGAGATGATCTAACCCGTAGGATTGACATGATGCTTGAATGCAGCACTGGGGAGTTACCCATGCATCATGACGACCAAAGGGTATAATGCATTAATGCACTATACTGCCCTTAGTAAGCAGGAATGACCAGAGGGTTAGTGCAATTATGCCCTATGCGGCTCCTAATTATCTAATACACAGAGGAAAGAAGTAGAATCACTGTGACTCCCGACTTGATCACTGAGGTAACTCTCCCCAGGACTCTAAAGTGACTCCCTAACATTATCAGGACTCTATAATAACTCTATAATGACTCCTATTCTAAGACTCCCTAATGATTGGGAGTTACTTTCGAGTTGTGGGGAGAGTTACCTCGGTGATTGAGTCAGTGTGATTCTACTTCTTTTCTCTGCGTAGATTGAGTTGAGGACCTAAACCTAAACCAGGGTTTGTATAGATTAACTGTATACATACATAGATCAATCTGTGAGCCTGGCCTTGACACTTAAGGTTAAAAAGGGCCTCAATCAATGATTCAAGGTCAAGGACAATCAGGGTGGCTGTGAAAGATATCCACCTGCGACACACTAGTGACATCAAACCCTTGTGTAATAGTAATAAATCACCCAGTACCCCTTTCCTTAGATTGGGACCTTGCTTTTCTGTGAGCTGTCTTCAACTCTTGTATACAGTAAATCAATCTTATACCCTACAGTTATTGTATCACAATGACGTCAAACGCAATATCTGAGTGGGGAACCCAGGCCAGGGGTACTTGTGCTAGATTATCAAGTTGCAATAAAGTTTCGTAAGTTAAAGAGGCATAATCACAGAGTGTGTCCCATTCAAAATTCTAATACTGCGCGAGTGGTGATATTGCTCCTTTAATTAACCACGCTAAGTTCACCAGATAAGAAACATATGAGTAAAAGGTTAAGAATGAAGGACATCTGAGAAAGTGCAAGTATGATACTGCCTCCTCATTCCAAGTCAGAGCAACTGAATGATAATATTTAGACTTTGTAGGAACCTTAGATTGGGAACCTTGCTTTCTGTGAGTTACTTTTTAGCTCTTGTATACAATAAATCAATCTTATGCCCTACAGTTATTGTATTCCAATGACGTCAAACATAAGTGGGAAGCCTAGGCCAGGGACATCTGTTCTAGATTATCAAATTGAAATAAAATTGCGTAAGTTAACCACGTTAAGTCAGATATTGAACATATGAGTGAAAGGCTAAGAATGAAGAACATCTGAGAAAGTGCAAGTATGATACTGCCTCACTCCAAGTCAGAGCAACTTAATGATAATATTTAGACTTTGTAGTGAGACTAATGTCGATGGGAACCTCAGGACCCTGGGCAAGAAGCCTGTGGTTGTGGTGGGTGAATCTTGGCACAGTTTGGCAGTAGACATAACCTGATAGGTGTGTTTTAGGTAGTGGAAATAATGCGGCCCAAGCAGTCAATGGTTCAAAGATAATGTGTTGGCAGGACATTACAGGGACGTTACATGGACAGGCGCCCAGCCGTGGAGGAGTCTCAGGTAGTTTGGGTAACTCTTTAAGGATGGATGTCTCTAAAAATTATGTTTGTCGTCAATATGCACCAATGCAGCCCTTGCGAGTAACTCACCACAGCTGCATTGGTGCATCATCCGAACAGTTCAGAGTGTCTGAACCCTGTAGGGTCAGTATGATGCTTGAATGCAGTGGGGAGTTACTCACCAGGGCTGCATTCATGCATCATTATGACCAAGGGCATTGTGCATTTAGGCATCATGCCGTCCTTAAAGGGCTAAGGAGGATGGGTAGGGCTATATGATATTATATAGGGACACAACTGGTGGGTTATATGTAGGCCGCCATCTTGTCCCTAGTATGGTATCACTGGTACCCATAGATTACTGCTTTACAGCTGCAACTAGCCACAACAAGGCAATCATCTGCAGGAACCAGCAAAAGCCATCAATAACATCACTTGTAGTTCCCTTTTCTGCCGCTGCTACCATGACTATGGCACTGCAACGAGCCTATAGATACAACAGCTTAACGTAAGGATCCAGGGACCTACTGGAAAGATGGGGATGAAGAGGATTCTGGGATCAGGGGATCACAAAGGATGATCCTACAGGATCCAAAATCCACCCAAAGGATCCACATCAAAGAAATACCACAGCTTTATGTACCTGACGACCTCTTCCCCTCCCGTGTAGCCCCCTGACCCCCGAGCCTCCTTGGCTGCATGTGTGGAGGTATATAGGTGTGGAGAGGAGAAGAAGCTTGGTTTTAACCATCTAAGGGCCGCATAATGCATTAATGTATCACTCTTTGGTCACCATGTTGAATGAATGCAGCCCTGGTGCCTAGTTCATCAGTGCTGTGTTCATGCACGAGCCTGGCCGTATGAGAGGGCATCAACCCTGTAGGATGGTGGACATGATGCTTGAATGCAGCCCTGGAGAGTTACTCGCCAGAGCTGCATTCATGCATCATGACGACAAAGACATGAGGGTATCATGCGGCCCTTAAAGGATTAACAACCAACCTCCTGAACCACACACCTCCCCACTTACCCACTCACCCAGCCATTACCTACAGCACATATCCAGCAGCCCAAACCTGGCCTCAACCTGCCTTATCCCTCCCCCACCATCACAACCACAGCCATACTTCACCTCAGTGTAATTGTATACCCAGGGTGTCTAGGCCTGGGCCTATGGACCTGTCTCAGCGCCTAACTAGTCTAAGACAGTGTTGTCAAGCATGGCCTATTATTATAATTATTCACTTAGGTCGTAAAGTTGTCCTCGAGTAAGATGCCTGTAGATTTACTGGGTTAGTATGAGGCTGAACTGGGTTAGTATATCTCCAGTCCCCAAACTCTCTCTCTCTCCCTCCCTCCCCCCCCTATATCTCCTTTCTTTACCATGACGGACGCTGGCACGCTCCAGTGACCACACACCCCGAGTCCCCCCCCCCCCCTGCCCATCAGACGACGGCGACCAGACGCAACCAGTCGATGACTTCCGGTCCGTAATTGTGGTGCTCGTTTGGTCACGCCTGGGTTGGGATGGAGGATGGGGAGAGAGAGTGTATAGGTGGTGTAGTGGTGTATAGAGGTCTGTCCCAGGCGCCTTGTGCACAGCAGTTCTGGTACATGTATAACATTAACATATACTACTGTTAGGGCCATAACCTATGAGTCGATATTGATGCATTATTGGCTGATACATCTACAAAATTATACTACAAAGTATTACATTAGGCCTGTTTGTTAAGGGTGTATCGGCCGATAAATAATTAATGCATTCAAATCGACTAATGGGTTACGTCCCTTACTGTTATATGGTTAAACATGAATGGATATAGTATAAGTGAGGGCTGGGGCAGATTAAAGCATATAGATTAGAGAATAATCATCATAATGCAGTATCATATTCCCTGACGGCATCTCCTGCATGTTAAATACAACTTCTCACTACTTCCTTATCACCATTCAACTTTAACAGCATGTGCCATTATGGTGATAGCAAACGATAGCACCTAGAAGCATGATGCATGAGAGTATAGGGAGATAATGCATTGGTGTTTGGTAGTTTAGTCACCAGGGGGTGTGCATGTGCCTCATGTGGGCGATAATGCACCTGTCCTTATCTGGTTCCTGGCATGCTGAGACTGCTGGTCATGCAGCATGAGGAGATTGCACTTGTCACACCTCTTCAATACCCCTACCCACTGTACACATTGCATGTGCCATGCATAAGGTGCAGTTTCCAATAGCTGATCTGGAGGTGCTGCCGGCCGCTACATCATCCAATCGGCAGGTGGTCGACAGGTAGGCCCAAAACAAGCACTCTACACAGAGTGTACTTACCGGTGCCTCCAAATCAGAAAGGCAGTTGCAGAGGCAGTGAGGGACAAGTTGGTGAGTGTTTGGTAGTGAGGGTCAACTGTATATTATGGACTATGCTAAATGTTTGGAAATTTTAGTGACTCATACATATACAAGAAAGATAATATCTCGGAAATAAGACATAGCTGCACAATCTTAACACATATCGGGTGCATTCTCTGTAAATTCAGTTTTTTGTTGTTGATAATTTGGCTGCTGAACGCTAATGGCATGCTGCATGGCTTTCAGATTCGCCTCTGGGTGTGCCTCACAATACCGATTATCCCTTTATCTTCTCATAGTTCTAATCACCTGCATCGCTACTGATAAATCAACTGTCACAAACCAGCAAGCCAGACATAGTCCGTCCTCTGAGGAGATTCCTGAGTTGACATTGGAGCTCTGGTGACTGTCACTGTATGGATGTCTATGTCAGACACTTATAGCTATAGACCAATGCCGCAAGAAGGGGGGGACTTCTTTCATAATAAAGTTGTGTTTATTTTGGTTTTAGTAGAATCGTCATAACATTTTCTATAATGGGGATTTTAGCAAACATATCATATCAGGAGATTCACTGAACAATTATCGTTCAAATAATGCATATTATAATGCAGGATTTTATGATTATATATTCTATGTATGTGTCGCTTATGCTTCAGAAGTGTTCAAAAACTTTATCAACAACTTTACTGAAAAGTCACTACTTCTTGCTGCATTGGTCTATAGTAGGGGCTTGAGGTTGTCTGTCTATCTGGGCCATAATGTAGCTCTACAACTATATCTCACCCTACCCTAGCTATCCTCAAAGCCCTTTAAGGACGGATGTCATTAAGAGATGACATTTGTTGTCATGATGCAACAATGCAGCCCTGGCGAGTAACTCATTGGTGCTGCATTGCTGCATCATGCCGACCCTACGGGGATATCTCATCCCCATAGGGTCGGCTGATGCTTGAATGCAGCCCTGGTGAGATAACCGCCAGGGCTGCATTCATGCATCATGACGACCAAGGGCATGATGCATTGAGGTATCATGCCATCCTCAAAGGGTTAAAGCCCTATTTAATCCCCCACTTTGTGAGAGTAGAGCCAGTGATGGACGTTAGGTGTCAGCACCTGCAAGTGGAGCCATTTCTTCCCTCCCATTCACCCTCCCGGAGAGCTCTTGAACTTGGACCTCATCTCCAGTTATAGCAGAAATAGTCGAAATGTTTCCTACTTTTTATATCAACCACCATATTATAGTACGGACCATACAAGCAATCAGAAACAATCAAAAGATGGTTGCCAACGATTTTGGACAGTGAGGACTCCAATTTGGGAAGATGATTGACCATGCAGTGTGTGAGAAACAGTTGGTCTGCTTGTTTCTCTGATGTTCCAACATCTCTGGTGCAGTCCAAAGCAAGGTCAACTCAGTTGACAAGGTAAAGCCCCCTTTATTATATTTATAGAATGAGACAAACCTAGCTAAAGTTATCTGCATTATAATATCTGATTGTGGGGCAATACAAGGACAAGGGTTATTAGGTTGGCCATGTGAAACTAACAATACGCAAAACATGATGCACAGGAAAGTGAGCACATCTGTAGGTAGATAATCAAGCTACCTTTATGCATCCATCAAGAGGTAACCATGGCAGTTAAGGCTGTGTCTCACGACCTTGGGCCAATGTTTTTGTCTCTGACCGGGTGTCGTCTCTGACCGGGTGCCGTCTCTGACCGGGTGCCGTCTCTGACCTTGTGTCAGAGAAGAGTGTTTTTCAATTGTTAACCTATACTCACATATATTAGGATTTGTAAAAACGCTATGGCAGTTGTTATGTAATCATAATTAGCCTCCTGCTGTTGGTAGAAGGTAACTAAACTCCCAAAGTGATGTCCGGTCAGAGACGGCACCCGGTCAGAGACGGCACCTGGTCAGAGACGGCACCCGATCAGAGACAAAAACATTGGCTCAAGGTCGTGAGACACAGCCTTAAGTCAACTTGATATGTTGGGAGCTTACTTCTGGGGAACAGCTGTGCTCCCCTCCATAACTCATACAATGATTATTCTACTGTGGTTCACGTATAATAAAAGGAGCCGTTAATCAAACAGCTGGCTACTGTAGATCTAAAACTATGGTGGAATAAATGTGGGGCTACACCCTCAGAAAAGTGAGAGTCATTGTCGCTAAAACTACCCTCACAACCTGAGAGTCAGGCAGTGCCTGACCCTCAGGTGAGGGTAGTTTTAGCGACAATGACTCTCACTTTTCTGTGTGTGTAGGGTATATTTTTCCTCAGGGTTGGATTTCTTACAGCATCTACGGTTGTTTTATAGCAGGTTCTACTGTTGATCTACAAAGACCTGTACACCTTCAGTCGATTATACTCTATACCTGCAAAAAAATCAACCAACTATTTTACCGTGTAGATCCAAGGAGGTGATTGATTACGTTTTGAATGATACAAATTTGAGAACTAGGCCCCCAGTGAAGATAGTATAGAGGAACCTGTTTCAGAGTTCCCAGTCAGGAACCTGGTTAGGCCTTCACATGGCACATAGGGTAGACTGCCCATGAGGTGACTAGCTGGTGTGTTGGTACCATGAGTAGACCGGTATGTCTCAATCAGGGTGTCATTGATCATGGGGCCAATCTTCCACAGGGCTATCATAGATATTTGGCTGATCATCCTCAGGGCCAATCGCCATAGGGCCTATTGTTCACAGGGCTCCTGATCTGTGTACCGGTCTACTCGAGGTACCAACAGACCAGCTAGTCATCTCATGGGCAGTCTACCCCACAGGACGGAAGGCACCGGTGGGAGCCGTGTTCCCTTGGCTCGTGGTTGGATTCCCTGGATCAGGGCCAAACCTTGGATCATATGGAGTGTCACAGGCCGTGGATCCCCCCCCCCTCCCCCACTACCCCCCCCCCACTACCACAGCGCCTGGTTCATTCATCCTCCCTGCTGGTCTCCCTGTTGGCTCTTCCTCTATCATGTGGTACATAACTGCCTAGGGCACACTGTCGGAAATTAGTGTAGCTGCACAGTGAGTTATACCGTAGAGTTACAGTATAAAAGGAGGTGTATTTCTTCTGGTATGGAAACAAAGAAATACATCTAGGAAATTTACAATATAACTCACTATGCAGCTACACTAACTTCTGAATCACCTAGTTTAGACCATCTACCTTGAGCCTAACACCTGGATTTGAACTCATTGATACTTGATAATCTCTCTAGTTGTCATTTCTTGGTATTATTAGTATTTAAAATACACAAAAATGTACACTAATTAAGAGCCTATATAACATGCTTGAATACATGCACATTACGATGTCCATCTCTATGGTCTACTCTTGGTGAATCTACTTTTTTCCAACCCAACTGGTTAAGTAGGACAGGACAACTGGTAGACAGATTGTGGTGACTTCATGCAACAATTGTGGCGCAGATATAATAGATTCATTACATCGTTTGCACACATTGACAAAAGTGAGGATCTGGCATTCGTTATAATATTATCTAGATCTCTTAGACCAAGATGCAGGCATGTCAACGAGTCTCTTCTCCCGGAGCCTGGTAATGCTGGACTCTGTTTCAAAGCTCCAACTGTCCAGCATTGCCAGATCCGTTTGTAGTCCGGCGATGTGGACTTTTATAAGGAGAGTGCAGCATTGCCGGACTCTTACCTTCCCCTCCCTGCACACATCTCAAATATTGTCACTGGGTAAACTATGGCCTTTCTATTAATCTATGTTAATAGTATAGAAACACAGTAATACTAGGGTTCCGTAATCAATAGGCCTAGTAAAGTTCGCAGTTCTTATGTATAAACTCTGATGAAAAACACACATGCAGTCAGTGACAATCAATATTAGCACGACTCCTTATAGACTTAAGAAGTAGATCAACAAATTACCTAACTCTAACCAAGAACACCATTAAAACTAGGTTATGAGGCTAAGGCACCGTAATCCCTTCCAACGACAGATTAATGAAGGTACACAACTGACTCAACAGAACAAACATTTTTCAATTTGCATGCAAGTACTAGGTGTAAATATACAGGGCTGAGAAAGTCATATAAGGCCCCGAGGAATTAGTTTGTGTTGATACTCTGAGGCTAGGATGAAAGAGTGAGTAAGAAAATACTTTGGTGAAATAGTTGAGGGAGACCTCGCACCAATTGGGGGACCTATATGCACCTACATAGATTTCTTAACGTGTTTTATTGGGTAATGGCACATGTATGCAAGACAATGCCTAGCATCTGCGCTTTGCAGTATTTCCGCTCAAGCCACTTTCGTTTCATATTTAGCAATAAGCTGTGAAACAACTCGGTATGGCATAGTATGCTATACAGAATGGATCCTTCACGTCCCACTTTCCATATGAAGTAACCCTCAGCACCTCGATACATACACATCTAGGTTAGCATGATAAACCACCGATAGGGTTTCAGCTCAGTTCTTTATTGCTTCTTTGGACTAAAGGTGTATTGGGGTGGTGTGTGTGTGTGGGGGGGGGGGGGGGCAACCATGCAAAGGCCCTGCTGCCTTGGCTTTGGTGCACTGAGCATAAGACTCCATGTATAAAGAGGTAACCCTGCATGGTGGGACTACCCTAAATATTAAGGGTTCATTTGACATGTATAGACCGCTGCCCAGTGTTACAAACGGCTGAAACCTGTATTACAGGTTGTAGCATAGCAGTAGTTATGATGGCTTTCAAATACAGAGCATGCATATATTTCATGTATATAAAATATAGGTCATATAAAGTGTAGATAGCCTTGAATTAAGATTTGGGCTTGGAGTATAGGTCAAACAGCTTTCTAAACTGATGCCATGATTAAATGCATACATGTATGTGCTACATAGGACCAGTGGTGATCGTACTCAGGGGTTTGATGATGGGAGTTGGAGGCGATGTGCATAGCCTGTTACAAAGATTAATTATTATCCGAGGAAGGCGTGGCCATCTTAGCCCTCCATCTCACGCGAGTTAGGCATATAGGTGGTGGATATAAACGATGGGATACATACACGATAATCAATATTTTCTGAACATTAGGGGAGGGAATGACCTGGGCAAAACCCCTGTCTAATCTCTAGCAGTATGAAAAGATGATGATAATTATCTAGATACATGACTATCTATGCATTGTCTGGGATATAATAGTATTAAAAGGTGACAACTCCAAATTGAATTGATTAAAATGGCTCATCATATTGTTCATAATTCCTTTTAATATGTGAGAGAAGGGCAATGGACATCAGGCGTGCATTTTCATGAATATGCAAACCCTGTAGTGTACTGGTGAGAAGGGTTTAGTGTCTGTATGTGTATAGTGTGTGTTAGTGTGTGTGTGTGTGTATGTGTGTGTGTGGGGGGGGGGGGGTACACCCCATGCCCTGGTCACGTGGCCCTATTTGCACGTACCGAGGCTCTATCCCTACGTACACACACCTACCCAGCCCTGGTCCCAGCCCAGAGGCCCGAGGGGGGAAGGGGGAACACAGATAATCTAACAACCCCAGCCCTTAGTCTCTAGTGGCTATTCCAGGTTCGTCATGGGGACATTGAGCAGGCATGACCAAGTGTTATTAAAGAATGACTGAGGTAAAACAACATATGACTAATAGCTACTAATGTCTTACTCAAAAGTACTTAGCTTAACATAGAAAGACTAGGATGAGTTGGCAATATTAACTAACCTGCGTTGGTCGTATCGGGAGTCAAAAAATGACTAACTAGGTTGGTACTAATGACTAAGACATTGGTCTTATAGGGAGCCAATGAATATCAGTGTACCTGTATGGAGAGGAGGGGCACCACCCACAGTAAGGGTAAAGAACCATCAGCACCTTCAGGCCTACCCCACCTCCCTCCTCCCCCAACCACCCAACCAGGCTAATTGAATCCATTGTACACTAGCCCAGACTAGTGTCTGAGTTTCCAGTGTTGCCATTTTCGACATCTCCATTCTGGTGTAGAATCCCACCACAGGTGTTCACCATGCAGCCTTCCTTCCTCACAGCTGATCCTCTCTACAGCCGGAGTAGGTCATACATGGGGACTTTTTTACTCCTCCTCCTCCTCCCTCCTCCTTCATGACATGAAACTTTTGTGAAGTTTTTATTTTCTGGTCTGCGGTTTTTATTCGGCTCGCACCGCTACGCGATGCTATACATGAAGAGGGTGGGCACAAAAAGGGGTCTTGTATACACGAGTAAGGTCATCCAGGTATAAGGGGCTGCGGACCAGACAAGGGGTAATCCTCCTCAGAGACGGCGGTGGCTACAATGCAGCCTACACTGAAAAAGTAAACTTGTCTCCAGACTCGTCGAGGTGACTATCATAAAATGTAAGAGTCAAAAGTTGTCTAACCTATCAGGTTACCATCCCACAAATAGAATCTGGAGCTGGCAAATGTCGGGTTTTGGTCTAGCACATGTCAAGTGGGTCTTCTATCTCCAACTAGAAGACCCGCTTCCTTGTCACTTAAACGAGTTTTTGACTCGTTTATTTTATGACCGTCACTTGGAAGAGTCTGGAGGCAAGTTTACTTTTTGAGTGTGCAGGGACCCTTCACCCTTCTATACTCCTTTCTCCACCTACCCCATTCCCACAGGCCTTCCTTCCTTCTGTGGGCTTACCTACACCCCACACTTCTTAACACTTTAAGGATGGCATGATGCATTAATGCATCATGCCCTTCGTCGCTATGATGCATGAATGAATGCAGCCCTGGTGAGTAACTCGCCAGTGCTGCATTCAAACATCATGGTGACCCTATGGGGTTTAAACCCTCCTGAAGGGTTGGCATGATGCACCGATGCAGCCCCTGTGAGTTACCCGGGCTGCATTGGTGCATCATGACGACCAATGTCATATTTTAGTGACTTGTGTCCTTAAAGGTATAAGGCTGCTTGGTACACCCCCACCACCACCAGGAAGCAGTCACCCAGGAGGAAAGAGGAGAAACAGGTCCACCCAACCTTCTCACCTCAGCTATATCCTAGATACCTAGAAACCCAGAAATGACAAAACCCAGAAGTGACTAAGTGACCTAGCCTCTTTCTAGTGTAACGTTATCTCCTAATGGCCCCTGCCTCTTCCCTGTTCGACCAACCTCCCGCATGGCTGACGCTTGCCCTTGGCCTTGTTGACCTTGATGTATTATATGGGTGACATGATCTTCACCCCCACTCGACCCCCCCCCCCCACTCAATACACCCCTCTCTCCCCCCCAACACCCTCACCTTTTTCAACTCTCCCCACCCCTTGCACCATACAGGATATCCCTTCACCTCCCTCTCCAGTCCATGTACCCATGCATTAATATGCCTCGCACACCCCAACACACACCCCTACCCTGTTTCAACATTTACCCCTACCCGCCTACCTCCTTGGGGTTGAGGTGGTGGGAGAGGGAGGAGGTGGGGGGGGGGGGGGGTCATAGGGGCCATGCTGAAGTCAAGGGTAGTTATGGCTTAAAGGTAACAGGTCAGCTAGGCAGCAGGTCAGGGGAGTGGTAATAGGTCAGGTAACTAATAGGTCACTCAGTTTGCTTCAAGGCTCCCTGTAGTAGTATGAGGATCCAGGTGTCTTGTCCCCCCCCCCACACACACACACTCTCTGTATGTGTGTATACTCACCCACCCTGTTGTCTGATCCTTTGTTATCCAGCCCCTCCCTTCAAACATACATTAACCCCTTAAGGGCCACCTGCCGCATTAATGCATCATGCCATTTGGTCGCCATGATGCATGGATGCAGCCCAGGGTTACATGATCATGTTACACTCCCAAAGGGTCAGCATTGTCTATGAATTGCCCTGTAGACACTGTAAATATTAATTGTAGGTACACAGTTGAATCTACTGTAGTTTTACAGCAACTACCGTAGATTTACAGTCGATTCTACCGTCTACCTACACCAAACTGTACACCTACAGTTGCTTCAACCATACACCTACAAAAATGGCAACCAACTTTTTACAGCATATGGCTACATTCATACATCGTGTCAACGTTGGCCGTAGCATATTAAAGCACTATGTGGCACTTAAATGGTTAAGCCCCACCCCTCCCTACACCCCCCCTCCCCCCTTCACTGTCTCTTCCCTCTTCCTATACCTACCGCGAGGTAACATGGTTTCTCTGGTCCAGTTCCCCTCTGTAAACCAAACCAGTTCGGCTCCTCTGTGTTTGCATCACCTCTACCCCTCAATTTGTGGCCGTCATTATGGCTCGTCTGTCTGCCAGATAGGGCATTACTGGATGCGGTTTATGCCTGTGGTCTGGCACTGGAAACTTACTTCTACTACTCTAGGTTTGATATTAATAAAGCAATCACTTTTGATAGAGCCAAATTCAAAGGAGCCAAATTCATAGAGAGATGTGTCTATTGAAAGTCAAGTTGGGATAAGTAGTTAGACTATCCTTTAAGGAATCATTCCTTATAGAGTCAGATTGAAAGGAGCCAAATTCACAGAGAAAGATGTGTTTATTGAAAGTTGAGTTGAAATGAATAGTTTGCCTTTACCTCAAGAAATCATTTCTTATAGAACCAAATTGAAAAAGGCCCACTTTTACAAAAAGGAGAAATATAGGTCATATCATTATAGTAAATTGTTAACATGTACATGTACTTGGAGTCCCAGTATAGATGAAGAAGTGAAACCTAGGCCAAAGATGTCTGATAAAGTTAAAATGGCGCTGTCTGAAGAAGAAGAAGAAGAAGAAGATGAAGACTCAGTTTGGAGACACCCATTATTAAAGGGGCCTCAGATCTATTTCCGTAAGGAGCTGGCAAAGTGCCAGAAGGCAGAGCCTACAGTGAAGGAAAGCTCCCCTTTGATCGGTGATGGGTGACGCTCTGACCCCTGACCCCAGTAATGCTAATGTCCAGCCCCGTATTCACTGATCACCCCGCCCCTCACCCATACATCACCCCTAGATCACCCCCGGCCAATCCCCATCTATCTACCCCCAACGAAGCCATCATCAGAGCACCGATTGGCCACCGGCACTGGTTTTCAGGGGATTGGCTGTATTGAATTGGATGCGGCGCACGTCGGTGCTATTTAGGCGTACGCCAGGGTGAAAAGACTTTGGGTTTGACCCATAAAGCATGCATGTATGACAGGTTGTGGCCAACGCCGCAATTATACTGTGATGCATCTTTGGTGGTCTGGGTACAGTAGGGCTGAATGGTGGATCACTGGACAGCTGGGTGCAGTGTGGTGTATAGGGACCACCAGCTGATCCAACAGGTCCAACTTGTCCACCCCTAATCTGGGCCATGATGGGTGTGTTAGAGATACAATATCAGTTAAAACGTCCCAAAAATTAGGTTATAAAATAACATTGCAATTGCTTTCATTATCTGTGCCATGATATGTGTTTTTGAGATACAATATCAGTTAAGATGTCCCATAATTAAGTGATGAGAAAACATTGCTTTCATTAACCATTTTCCTTTTGTTTGAAGCCATTCTTTATTGTATCAATATTCTCCTTATTGTAATTTGCAGGTAAGAATAGACTGAATCTAGTGGTTGTATAAAGGTTGTTGTGTTGTGAGTGCAGGCTAAATCCAATGGTGTTATGATGCTAGTGTTATGCAGCACAGGCGAGTTACTAGCCAGGACTGCATCCAAGCATCATGCCAACGAGAGGATATGTATGTATAGTGCAATTAAGCGACATACTATTACTTAAAATAAGAATTAAAGAGACAATGACATCGAGGTATCAATTCCCCAATCGCATGCCTTCCATATATCACCATCCTTTATCTCTCTACAACAATAATTTTACAATGTGGCAAGGAGTATTGGTGCCATCCTTAGTATTGGTGTAACTAGTGTTAATTCTCACGGCCCAACACGCCCTGAACCCACAACCCCTCTGTATGCATTTACTATTACCAAGATTACCTTCCCTCATCTACAACCACGTTAAACCCAACGTGATTACAACAGTGCACACCATGGTCTCAGGGCCAATATTTGTAGAGGTTTTTATTTGAATATCAGTCCCTGTGCGTGTCGTATGGGACACACAAGGTGGGGTCTGGTGTATTCACACGGATACACCAGTAGGACATAACGATCACCCACCCTCTCTCACAACAATGGCCTCACAAGTACAATTTATACTTCACAGGCCATTTAACATAATTGTTTGGATAGTTTCCCACTGCAAATCACAGTGGAACACTTTAAACAAGTGTAAGGGTCCCCTGCCAGAACGTTCTTTCATGGACACGATACAAGGGAGTGGGGGAGAATAATTGGTGATGCACTTACTATTGTGGGTAAAGGGAGTGAATTTGATAACATTCAACCTGTCCGAAGGGTGCCAATTGTGAACATATATGAATGACAGAACCACCAATACAGTTTTTAATTCTAACTTCCCAACTATGACATACCCTTGGAACAGACTAGAATTGCATTAATTCATGTAGTTTGATCATCAATTGTTATTTGCTTTTCTTTGTCGGTCGAGTGCTTACCAAGATTGACTACCAGGCTATCCTTCTCTTATAGGGCCAGATTTTGAACTCAAACCAAGGCCATATAGAGTAAAAAAGAAGAGCTAGCTTCTATAGCTGCTATGGTTTATGTAGTAGAGTTACAGAAGGAGGGTATAGAAAGTAACACAGAAGGTACTACAGAGGACTTATACAGGAAGGTAGTTGTCCCTATTTCTCATCACTCCTACTATATGTTACCAGCCTTTACATCTAGACACCCATCACAAAAAGTGAGTTTCAGGAAACATGGTTGGAAAGTAGTTTTCCTTCTCTTCTTTCGTACAGAGTACTACCGACTATCCAATGGGAAATGTTTCTCAAAATATCTTGTCTGTAAATATCATGCAAAATACTCTCAAATTGAATCTAGATATCTAAATTACTAAATCAAGGCCAACTCTTTGTTGCTAAGTGTGAATGGGTTAGTTGAGACCTACATTATGTTAACACCCTCCCCCCCCTCCCCCCTCCATCCTTCCACCTCTATCATAAAGAGTGTGAATGGTGCAAAGTGTATAGACCTACCCTTTAAGGAAGGATGTCGCTAAAAGATAACATTTGTCATCATGATGCACCAATGTAGCCCCGCCCAGTAAATTACCCATGCTGCATTGGTGCATCATGCCAACCCATCAGGATTGTCTCAACCCCATAGGGTCGGCATGTTGCTTGAATGCTTGAATGTAGTGCTGGTGAGTTACTTGCCAGGGCTGTATTCATGCATCATGACGACCAAGGGCAAGATGCATTCATGCACTTTGCCTGTCGTAAAGGGTTAGGAAATCGGACATGGGATAGAGGACAAAGTCTTCATCATTCAGGGCAATCAGTTTAACACGATCTAGAAGGCCTTAAAGGGTTAAGGCTTGGTTTATACGTGTGTGTAATACAGGTCGGGGGGGGGGTAGTTAGGAGAGACTGGTGTGATGTATCTCCTGCTGTACATCCTTACCCGACCTGCTTTAAGACAGGTGTAAATCACCTAATACAGGTATACAGCCTGCCCCCCCTCCCTACCTACCTGTAACACCCCCCCCCCCCCCACACACACCCTGTCTCAGTCAGCACACATACACACAGGCTATACCCCTGGGAAAGTGATCCTTCAACAGATACCCCTCCCCCCCCTCCCCACCCCTAACATCATCAGCAGCAGCATTACCCAAGATGCTCTCACCCACTGATCTGATCGTCTTTAAACGTACACACCCAATCTCAAGATAATCACAGGGGAGTCAGTTGGGCAAGGGCTATTGGGATGGAGAAGTCCAACCAAGAGGTTAAAATCAATTATGTTATGAGTACAATGTGTGTCACAGTTAGTAATATTCACAAATCAGTTATGGCCACCACCTTTCCTTGCATGATCAGGACTTGAACCAGTATGACCTATAGTTGTATCCCACCTTTTTAGCTTAGATCGTGGTGGCAATCTTAACAGTATATACAACAACAATGGTGTAGAAAAAGAAAGAAAAATGGTGTATACATACAAAAAGGTGTCTATATACACCCTCCTTATTCTCCAACTTCCCACCCCTACCCTCCACAAGACAGCCCCTATGGCGCCAGACGGGGGGCTGAGATAATAATGAAGCCCTAATTACCTGGCTATAAAGAGTCTACCCCTCACATAGCATGCTCCATGGTTGCATGTTGTAGCATGTAACAGCATGTAAGGGTGGATAATGAGGGAGGGGGTAGTGAAAGGTGATGGGCTATCATGGTAGCCTTTAGGATAACGTTATAACCGCTATAAAGGCCGCATATAGTGTTTTGGATATACAATACCCTTTGTCTTAGTGATGCATGCATGGATGCAGCTTTGGATTGCTGAGTAACTCAGCCGTGCTGCATCCAAGACCTGATACTGGGTTGATACACTCCCAAAGGGTCGGCATGATGCATGGATGAGTACACTCGCCAGGCCTGCATTTATGCATCATGTCGACAAATGGTTTAATGCATTAAAGCATTATGCTACCCTTAAAGTGCTACCAGGTAGGAGTCTGATAGGTTGGGCGGGTACTATTACATAGACTAGGGGCACTTCCACCTATCAGACACTTCAAACAGCTGTCTAGCATAAAACCGCCACACGTTAGAAGACCATTTTTGCACACTGTTTTTCATTTTTCCTTGCACCGTCTGGCGAAGGTGTTTTATAGAATAATTGGCATATTGTAACAGGTCGCAACTAAATCAATGTATGATACTTTCTTTCCCTCTCCACCCATAAAATTTCTTTTCAGGATTTTCTCCCTTATTTCCGTGTTTTCCCTCGTAAACGTAATGATTCACAAACGAGATACATAAAAACTGATTTGCTTTTAGTCATTTTTCCCACTGTGTTTTATTGATTTATGGATTGACTGTCCAGATGGCTTGCTGCACACATTCGCTGTTGCACGTCCACTGACCATAAATTGGGTCATTTTGGCCATAATCGATAAATGTGGTTAACGACAGGCGAATCCATAGGGACAATGCATTCTGTCCTGATATTTGGGTTTCATTATGAAAATATGACCTAGATAATATGGCCCAGTGGGGTTAGATGTAATAAAGTACACTATAAAGAGGATGAAACACACTGGTTCATATTAACACACAGCAGCAGAGTGCTACCAAAGCATCCATTGAAGAGAGGACCCTTTCCAAATTGCATATATTTGAAACAGTCTAATTGACTGGAGTCTATATGTGGCATGATCTGCGAAAAGGGACCTCATTGCATGGATGCGCTAAGGTCCTTTTCCTCAGGCCATGTCACATATAACTCCCTATATATCGACCTTTCCCTGTGTCTGTATCCCTAGCGGTCTCTCCCTGCCTCTCACTTTTTCTTGCCCCCGTCCGGCCCATAGTATAGCCATACCCATCTGCTCCTTCTAATGTATTTACCATTGCATTAAAACAATATTTTGGAATACAGATATCAAAGGAAGGTTGGAGGTATTGTCAATCTGACATTGTGCACCCTCTACACCACTGAATTGACTAAAGATCAATGTGTACACAAGGTATTGGTTAAAGATCATTGTACAAGGTAGTAATTGTGGGAAACCACAGTGTTTATAAAAAAAACACCCACAATATCAATGACATGAACCCAGGGGGATCCCTTTGGTTAAGACGTCTGGCTGCTTGCTCCCTTAAAGTACTCCTTTTTTCTCTCCCAATGTAGTCTTCCTAAAAGTCCCCTTTTCACGCTGTTAGTGTTGAGAGGATGGTGGAGCAGGAGAGGTGGGGTGTGTGTGTGGGGGGGGGGGGGGGGGGGGGGGTCGTGGTTTGGGGTGCAAGAGGGTGGATGTATTATATAGGGTGCTTTAGGATGGAAGAAGGCGGTAGGGTAGGGTAGGGGGGGAGGTGAGGTGAAGGGGTTGAAAGGCTGCTGTATTGTGGATTTGTGAGGGTACGTGTGCATGTTACTCCATAGCATAGAGACATCCACCCCCCACCCCCCCCCCCCCCCCACACACACGCACACACACCTTATACAGACAGGTCTCCCCCTCAGCTGCCGCCGCTACACTTGTCATTCATGCTACGGTCTCTGAACCTGAACGAGGTCAGGAGGGAAACCCAGCCAACCAGAACTACCAGGCTACAACTCTACCCCCCCCCCCCCACCCCATCCTCACACACCCCTACCCTTACCTTTATCACAGCAGCAGGCTGCAGCCTACATGGCTGTTTCTCATGAGATGGGGGCCAATGTGATAGTCTTTGACCGGGTGCCATCTTTGACGGAGTGCCATCTTTGACCGGGTGTCATATCTTTGACCGGGCGCCATCTTTTTGACCTGGTGCCATGTTTGACCGGCTTGATAGAAAAGGGTTTATCTCAGGCAAATGAAGATATAAATGGACTATGAGCTACTAATTTAAAGGGTTATAACATACATTAACCTGTTTCGCCCATTCTTTATCTTCATCTGCCCTAAATATCAAGCCGGTCAAAGATGGCGCCCGGTCAAAGATGGCACTCGGTCAAAGATATGGCACCCGGTCTTTCACATTGGCCCCGTCTCATGAGACACAGCCACAGATGAGACATGAGAGGAGGAGGAAGGAAGAAGTGGAGGAATAAAAAAGCAAAGCGACCCGGCGAACCCACCATTACCAGTGAGAATTACCAATCACCCGTTGACGCCGCCATAGGGGTGCTCTCACTGGGAGTCAATATTTGAGTCTAGGGTAGAAAGGCCATATTGCCTATGCCAGCTTGCTGTCGGTGTCGGGAAGACATATTATTCAGCCCTTTAAGGGCATCCCACACTCAAAATATTAACTTGTCTCCAGACTCTTCAAAGTGACGGTCATAAAATAAACGAGTCAAAAACTTGTCTAAGTGACAAGGAAGCGGGTCTTCTAGCTGGAGATAGAAGACCCACTTGGCATGTGTCAGCCCAAAACCCGACATTTGCCAGCTCCAGATTTTATTTGTGGGATGGTAACCTGATATGTTGGACAATTTTTGACTCGTTTATTTTATGACAGTCACTTAGACGAGTCTGGGGACGAGTTTACTTTATCAGTGCAGTGCTTCCATGTATCATGCCCATCTGTTGTGTATCATGTCGACCCTATAGGGTTGCTAGACACCCGAAAGGATGGCATGATACATTAATGCATTATCGGAGATAGATAGATGTAGAGATAGATAGATAGAGACAGACAGACAGAATGAAAAAGAGAGATGGATAGATAACTAGATTAGAGAGATAGAGAGATAAATATAGATAGATAGAGAGATACATACAGTGAGAGATAGAGATAGATAGATAGATAGATAGATAGATAGAGGGATAGATAGATAGATAGATAGATAGATAGATAGATAGATAGATAGATAGATAGATAGATAGATAGATAGATAGATAGATAGATAGATAGATAGATAGATAGAAGGATAGATAAATAGATAGATAGATAGATAGATAGATAGATAGAGGGATCGATAGATAGATGGAGAGGAGGATAAATAGATAGATAGATAGATAGATAGATAGATAGATAGATAGATAGATAGGGAGAGAGAGAAGGAGAGAGAGAGAGAGGGTATAGAGATAGAAAAAAGATAGATAGCTAGATAGACAGAGGAAAATAGATAGATATAGCGATAGAGATAGATCTATAGTTAGAGAGAGAGAGAAATAGATAGAAATAGATATAGAGAGATGGAAGATATACCATAATGTACAATATAACAGCTGTGAGCCTGGATGCTGCTGCTGGGTGAGTGGGAGCCTGGTACACAGGTATATATACAGGTACACAGCAGGCTGCTTTGAAGGCTGTATAACATGGTGCTGGTGACCCTACCTGGTTCCCGTGACCTTGGTGCTGGCTGAGGGCACTGACCCGCAGGTGGGGAAAACAGTGCAGCAGTCAACATGAAAGGTACAAGGGGGGGGGGGGGGGTCTGCATCATACATGTGGGAGATTCATACAGCACAAAGTAGATTCACAGATGGTCTAGGTATGATATCCATTTTGTATGATTCATGCATAATTATTTCATCATTCATTAAATAATTAAATTCTACTCTTGTGTTATGTATCCTGTTCTAATTAGGAAATGTAATAATTCGTCCACATCATATATAGACATGGTAAAAACGCCTACTATCTGTTGTCATTTAAAAATAGGGTTTTAGATAATGGGCTATGAAATGATTAAAAGAAATATTCAAATGATAATCTGGGATTCCGAACTTGTTAACCCCAATTTAACATGTGGCAAATTTCATCCATCTTCATTCAATGTTCTGGGCACAGAACATTGAATTAACATTGATAAATCATTGTCAATGTTGATACAATGTTGATTCAACGTTTATTCAATGAATTTTGTGCCCACTGGGCTGTACATGATATGTCTAGCTTCACCAGCAACAAGAACTAACTCTAGCATTAAATCCCCACCACCAGGCATCACCCATTCCCCTCACATGTTCTCCCCTTGTTCCGCAGACGCCATAGGATGGCTACATCCAGAGGCCAATATTGACCAAGTCTGGCACCCACCTGGGGCATCTCAAAAAGGGG
Source organism: Harmothoe impar (assembly GCA_947462335.1). Lineage (NCBI taxonomy): Eukaryota > Metazoa > Annelida > Polychaeta > Phyllodocida > Polynoidae > Harmothoe > Harmothoe impar. Next base: position 58,067,341 of record OX381718.1, on the reverse strand, counting down.
ATAAACTCTCAAGTGTGAAAAAAAAACAGGAAAATTAAAAACAAGAAAATAAATTATGAAAAACAGGAAAAAGTTGTGCTGGGTCGTGTCCACAATGCTGTGAGTGCAACTGCTTGTTAGGGAGGGTGTCCAAAAAGTGGCTTTTCCTATTAGAAAGTGGTGTCTCTCTTTTTTTGTTAGAGGAGTTGGTTTAAGTCGGTCAAGGAGACATAGATCATCTAGATGGAACTGGGTTTACATAGGTATACCATTATACCTTAGCTGTATAATGTAGTCACACTTTCTTTGGTCCAACCTTTCCCCCATGGTCTCTTTCCATAGCATTTTCTGTCAATTTATAACACGATTTCATGGCGGTTAGGGCTATATGATGTGAACGAAATATTAATTTCATAATTAGAACAGGATGCATAAAATAAGAGTAGAATTTAATCATTCATATAAAATGAGTATCACACCCAGCCCACCTGTCCTATGATAATACGCCCGATCTGGAAAACATTAATCTGGGAAATCTGTCTGGGCACAGCCAGGAAACATCCATCGTGCAAAATCATTGATGTATATCCAGACATCGCCTGACTAGGGAGAATATGTCGCAAATATAAATAGACATTTCCGGCAGAAACCAGCAGTTATTGACATCTAGGATATGGAAATAGATCCCTTTACATTAACAGCCCTAGCAGCATCTAGTATATGAATATATCATACAAGGCCAGCAAATCGCGGTCACACTTGGCCATGATTATCCAACTTTGGTCATGACATAACCAAAGTTGCCGAATTTGGTCATCACTCTCATTTGGTCATGACCAAATTGGCCAGCTTTGGTCAGGTTTGGCCACAACCAAGTTGGTCAGCTTTGGTCTTGACAAAATTGGCCAACCTGTAAGGCGAAAATGGTGGGGCTGGCCAAAGGTGACCACCATTTGTTGGGAGAGTAGTTGGGTTCACCAAAGCTCATCCTATAAGGCAATGCTAAACTTGCTGGCTCATACCACCCTCCTTGCGTGTTCTCTTTTGTAGCCTTTCTGGGGGCTGGTGCAGGTGCCATATGGTCAGCAGCACCACATGCAACTATAATGCATGGTGTCGTAAAATGTCAATTATTCACAAAATTCAAATTTACCATGGCGTCTGTTTGGAATCGATTGGAATAGATATAGATAAACATGAATATGATCCTCAATTGTCATGAGGGGATGCCATTCATTGCTTTTTACCCTGCGGGAGAGATAAGTGTGTATAGACAAGCATGTTCTGACGCAGCTCAATCTCCCCTCCCACAGGGGTTCCTGAAAAGGATGTGTAGATCTCTTAATCCCAAATCCTCCCTACTACACAGATAATCTGAATGCTCCGGCCCTTAGTCTGTATTGGCTTCCCATTTTAGTCATAGAGACATTGGTCGTATGTATAGAACCAAAGAATATCAGTACACAGAGATTCATGAAAAGGATATGTAAATCCCTCACTCCCAAATCCCCCCTACTAGGAGTACTAGGAGGATATAAAGGTCGAGTACCAGGACGTATTGCTGACCACCCACTGCTCGGGCTACAAGCTCATTGAGAACAGGTCACGAAGTCATGGTCAATTTATCACGACTAGGGGTCTTTAACAAGAAATCCTGCTGACATCTAGACAACAAGATTATGTAAATGCCACCCTTCGGCCCTTGTCAATGGCAAATATTGCACTGTTGGCGAAAATCCAAATATCTAGAGTCACGAATCTTGTCACGCTGACCACCCATTCATAAGGCTGACCACCTACTCTGATAAACTTTAGGCTCCAGAATGTAGTCAGTACTGGCTAACAAATCAGTCAATAGTATATAACCTAGTGAGTCATTTTTCTCTGGCTCCCTATACGATTCAAGCATCATGCCGACCCTACGGGGTTGATGATATACTCCTGAAGGGTCAGCATTGTGTATGAATGCAGCCCTGCTGAGTAGACTCACCAGTGCTATATTCTTATATCATGACAACCAAAGATATTACACGATGACTGTAGGTACACAGTAGAATCGACTGTAGTTTTACAGCAACTACTCAATGTGGTTTCGAGAGACATCGTATTACCCCTTACACAATATAAACAGTAGTACATGATGTTAAAGCTTACATTAACACCAAGGTTCAATACTGGGTGTCTCAGTCTTTTCGGATAACTTTAGATAGACCTTACACGGTCTATGTGTTCCCCTAAGGAGGTTCTTTATATTACAATACGTTCGTCCTCATTAATAGTGTTAATAAAAATATGTCAAAATAATCAGCAAAGTCAAGTAAGTATATTACTTTCATTAGATAGTGTGACTATGACTAGCAATGCCTGGGGGGCACTGCTGACCTACTCTGGTAGTGAATAGAGAGGTAAGCTATTCTATGCACTGCCTGGAGACACTCATTGTTTTTGGCAAATTAACTGCAACTATCAAAAGATACCAGCTTTATTCTCAACACAAAAGTCCCTCCTCCGCCAGAATCAATGGCTGCCCGTTCAAGGCTACCACAATACTGGTGGTGGACTTAAGCATATTATTCTAGAAATCTGCCAGTGGCAGAGAATATTTAATTTTTTCTTGCTTTTCATTGTTTCGGGGAGGGTTCGGTATTATTTGTGTTTTGGTTGCCATGGAGAAGCGTTCCATTGACTGGTTAGGCCTACCGGTGGGTTGGGGGGTGGGTAGGGGGATGGTGGGTGAAGGGGGGGGGAGGCGTGTGGTGTAGATAATTATGGTATGACTTGGCTGGGTCTGTCTGGTCTCAGGCCTGCAGGCTGACTCCCCCTATCACATCACCAAGGGCCCCTCCTGTAACTAACTGGTACATTCAGCAAGTGTATGGGACCCCTCAAAACACAACTAAAAAGATGACACAAGTTGGTACCCTGTGTATTCCTTGGGATTCGCACAAGCTGTATACACAGGAGATTCTAGAGTATAGTGAACGTTCCTAGTAGCATGTTCAACGGTGATGTGAATTCCTCTATTATCACTCGTTCAAGAATGTGTCCAGAAAACATTCCAGTAAATGTTCTAGAAACGTTTTGAATTTCCAGAGTTTCACTCGTTCAAAAAACAAGAAATTCCAGGGAATATGACACAAGAAAATATCCAGGAAACATTCCGGAAACATTCTGAAATTCTCATAGGGATCACGAGGGACGACTCGAGAGAGGCAAGAGTTCCGCTTGAGATTTTGCTTGTAGGGACGTCTACAGCCACAGGTAATACCCACCCACCTGACAAAGGTACACCCCATGTACCTACCTGTGACACTGTCACCACCTGATGGATCATCTTGATTGATGTGGAGATTATCAATGATGTATTAGCAACTGTGGGTGCTCCTGTATGTCTTAAAGTCCTCACCCTTGAATAACATAGACACCCACCCCACCACCACCCCTGTAACTTGCATTAATTAGTTATTGTGCACCAGAGCATAGATTCATTAATATCTAATTTAGCTCTAGCCTCATCAAAACTATTAGAACCGGAGTGTTTAGATCAATGATATGCCCATCTGCCATTCTAATTACTATCACTGAAATAACTACTATATATAGTAGGAATATGTTTCCCTTCTGTGAAGGGATCATCATTATGCGTGCAGCCAGGCAATGCTAGGGTACTATAAGATCCTATAATCAATGACCACATCCTTATTTGTGTTATGGATATGGCAGGAGTCCTATAATAAGTACATGAATACTGTTCTTAAGTGCGATTACCCCTGTGTATATTTATAAATAAATGCTATTTCTCTTTGGCCACTGACACCAGTTTCCAAGTGCCACAAGGAGTGTCTTCACCCCTTAACCTCAACAACGGATGCAGGGTCAGCATTGGCATTGTTTACCCCCTCTGAATGGTGCATGTGGCAAAGTGTGTGTGAACAAGGCCTACTCTGACCCCACCCTAACACTCCTAGAGCAGTCTACTGTCCTTGTATTGGCAATGGTCACCCTACTATACTATAATACATGTGTACCTTATATCCCTGTGTAGGTCTATATATACTAGTTGTGCATGCACACTTCAAGGAGGATACCTGGAAGTTGAGGGGTTGACTGGGTGCACTGCATGCTGGTGTGTTATTAGATGATGTCAGGGCAGGATGAGGTGGCTCCTGGGGAGTAGCCTGGGACAGGGTTAACCCTTTAAGGACAAGTGTTGCTTAAAGATAACATTCGTCAACATGATGCATCAATGCAGTCCTGGCAAGTAACTCGTCGGTGCTGCATTGGTGCATCATACTGACCCTCTGGTAGTGTCGCATTCCCTTATGGGGTCGGCATGATGCTTGAATGCATCACTAGCGAGTTAATCATCAGTGCTGCATTGGTGCATCATACCGACCATCCGGGAGTGTCTCAATCCCATATAGGGTCGGCATGATACTTGAATGCAGCCTTAGCAAGGTACTTGCCGTGCTGCATTGGTGCACCTTCGGAAGTGTCCGAACCCCATAGGGTCGGCATGATGCTTGAATGCAGCCCTGGTGAGCCACTCGCCAGGGCTGCATTCATGCATCATGAAGACCAAGGACATGAGGCACACTGTAAATAGTTGATTGCATTAAGGCATGATGCCGTCCTTAAAGGGCTAAGCCACTGGCTGCCGTGAGGGAGTGGGGTTTGAGGTGTAGGCTGACATCCTGGAGGGCTGACCCTCAGTTGGCAGGGGGAGGAGGGGGGGGGGGAGCACCAGGTCAGCAGGAGGACAGGTAATTTCTTTTTTTTCACCTTTCCCCCTTCGAGATTTTTGGAGAATTTTACCCCAAAAAAGTACATGTTGACCAGCATAAGTAGAATGAGGCCTTTCAGATTGGGGATAATTCTCAATATATCTTCATTAGATTGCCCAGAAATGAGATTTTCTATGCTTTTTTTTTTTTGCCTCTGCCCTTCGGGAAATTTTGTGATCTGGTGCCCCCCGTAGGCAGCTTTTTACCTCTGCCCTTCCAAAAAGAGCCAAAAGCCCGTAATCCAAGTTATCAGAAAAAGGTGGCATAAGGACTCCCTGGAGTCTCAGGTGTTCCCCTCCCCTCCTGGAGGGCCACTCCTCAATTTTTCTATAGTAACTCTGCGTGAACATTACCTGAAATCTGGGACGCTTATCACTGGAGAAAAACAGCAAAAATGACACCCTTTTCAAGGGGGTTTCAGCAAGAAAAATGTGAACCTTAACCATGGGTGACCACCACGAAAATGGTACCCTTATCATGGGTGACCATAAAAAAAATGCACTAAATCATGCATGATCACTATTAGCAAAGAAGGATGACAATGTCTCTAAAGATAATTCAAATTGTCTTTAAATATACCCCCTTTCCTCCGAAATGACCTCAAAATCACGCCTTATCAAGGTCCATGCCTAGGGCCTACAAGTGGACCCTTTCCCCTGAAATCGTGTTTACACAAGGTATCCACCTCTGGGGGAGGGCCAGGTTGAGGAGGTCCTGGAGTATCAGGTGTCCCTCCCCCTTAGGTGTGGGCTATACATGACAGGAGGAGTCATTATCACACCTGTACTCTATGCACCTGACAGGTAGAGACTAGGTGCACTGATAGTCTTTATGCTAGAAATATTAGTCAGTACTGACCTACTCCCTTAGTCATTTTTTTGGCTCCCTATAGAACCAATCTAGGGTAGTTAATACTGTCAGGCTGGCTGGTCAGTACTGACCAACTCACCTTTGTCCTCACCATTTCAATGAGTATTAGGCTAATCCCTTTTAAGTATGGTATTATTTATATGTTATTTTTTCCTCAGTCATTTTCAATAGCGCCTGGTCATGTCTGACCAATGTCCCTATCACCAACCTGGGATGGTCACTAGAGACTAAGGGCCGGGGCATTTGGACTATCTGTGTGTGCCATACACTATACGGTAGAAAGCTGGTTGCCCTTTTTGTAGGTGTACAGTGGATTCTACTATAGGTGCACAGTTTCTTGTAGGTAAGATCAATCGTAAATCTACAGTAGATTCTACTGAAAATCCATTCTACAGTTAATTCTTCTGTAGATCTACAGTAGATTCTACAGTTTACCTACACCAACTATTTACAGTGTACAGTAGGAGTCATCATGACACCTGTGCTATATGCACCTGACAGGTAGAGGCACAGGTGAGGCACAGGTGACCAGGTATCTCACCAGACCCCTCCAGCACCCGACACCCCCTGCGCTACCTGTTGACCCCCTCCCCTCACCCACACACCACTTATCTGGTCACCCTATCTATCTGTCACCTCCCGCACCCACAAGGCTGTACCCAAGTACCCCACCTGGTAACCCTTTAAGGATGCATGTCGGTAAAAGATGACATCGGTCGGCATGATGCACCAATGCAGCCCTGGTGAGTAACTCGCTAGGGCTGCATTGGTGCATCATTCTGACCCTTCGGGAGTCTCTCAACCTTAAAGGGTCGGCACGATGCTCGAATGCAGCCCAGGGGAGTTACTCACCAAGGCTGCATTCATGCATCACGACGACCAAGGGCATGATGCATTCATTCACTGTGCAGTCATTAAAGGGTTAAGGGTAGCCTGACCCCTCACCCCGACCACATCACCAACAGGCATGGGTGCACTATACCTGTAAACAGTCATCCCAGCCTACTGTATATGGGGGATATATTGAACTGGTAATATCCATAACATTATAGAATGATGCACAGAGTGTATGCTGCCATATTTACTGCCTGATGCTGTCCATTTCCTGAATTTATGTGTGTGACTGTAAATTTTCCAATGGTTTTCTTGTACGGTGGTGGTGCATTGTCGTTGGCACCTGTCCAAAGGCTCTACTTAATGTAGTGTTATCTTTTGTCAAATGAAGAGATGTTTAACTCTACTGTATTGTTGCCACTGTAATGATGTGATATTGGAGAATGTCATACGGCATAATATACTGCCATATTCAGTTTGAGGGTAAATACAATGGTCACCATGCTAGGTTTCCCGAAGTGTGATGAGGGGGTCTAAAGGTACCTCAATAGCCACTAGATGTACATTGATGGGTCCTATATGTATAGGGGGTAGACAGGAGTCAAGGGGTGGTCTAGGTGACTGGCCCCTCTCCTCTAGAGACCACCACCCCTTAACCCATCCCACCTATAAAGCCCTTACAGGTCATGACCCCAAGGCCTAACCCTAAAGCCCCCATCTCCGATCAACGTCCATAGGCCTAGAATAGGCTGACTACCATGATGGTGGGGTGGGTGAGGAAATATGGGTTCAATGCATGGTGCATTGAAGAAGACCTGGAGGAGGGGCCAAACACATTCAAATGACCATTCACTCAGCATGTGTATTTCAACTGCGGAAATGAATGACTGGCTACTAAGGACCTTTGCCTTTTAACCCTGTCTACTCCCTACCCCCTCCTTCTCCTCCACTGAACTCCAAATTTAGTCCAGTGTCTAAGTTTAGCCTCTCTGTGTTCAGTCTGTGCCCCACCCATATGGCTAAGTCTGGGCCATTGTGGGATTAACCTGTTATCTGGGGGTTAAGCACTGCGGCCGACTTGTTCAGCTGTTCCTGTTTCCTTCTCAGCTAAAGCCCCCCGCTACATAATAGGAAAAAGAAGATCTTGTAAGACGTGGGCCAAGTCAGGGTCTGAATCCTCTGCCTCAACCCCTCTGTGATCCCCACCACCCCTATCCCACCTCCACCCCCCTCTACCACCTCAGACACTGCGGGGACCTTTTTGTGCCCTACCTGGTGGGCTTTGCCCAACCAAGTCAGCTTTGGGGGGAGGGACTGGGATGATGGGAGGGGGTGCAGATGGGTTCCCCCTGAGGTCGGAAAGTCGCCGAAATCAAGGGGTCCAGATTACAAAGTCGCTTTTTTTTACCCTTTATCAAATTGCCATTTTCCCCCAAAAGTCGCTAGGTCGCCTTCATTATTGCAATAGGTCGAAAGTCGCCTCCAAAACGGCCCAGGTCGCCAGGTCGGTGGAGGATGGGGGAGGAGGGGGTTAGCAGTGTCAATGCTACAGAATAGGAGGAGGTCTGGTGGTGGTGGTGGAGGTAAAGGAGGAAGGAGAGGAGTAAAAAGGGGTAAAAAGTGGCCACAGCCAAGACCGTCTGGCTATGGTTAATGAGACAGCAGCCCCCGCATGTAGATAGACAGACCACAGATCTGTTATATATATATATATATATATATATATATATATATATATATATATATATATATATGTATATATATACATAGGACAGCGACATATAGGTGAATCCTACGAATCCTGCCCTGCATATCCCTTAGGGCTAACCCCCCCCCCCCACCACTACTTTTACACTAGCCCCAGGTTGCCCTATCATATAGTAGTTGCCCTCCCATATCAGCTGACTATCCCTTATATAATTATCAATACAGCTGCTACCCTTCCCCACTCTATATCAACCCCAGCATATGGTGGCAGTGCCAGTAACTTTAGCTATATATAAGGCACAGCTATCTATGGCCTTGTGGTTTTTAGGCACCAACCACCAAGTAGTTCCCTTTTTAGCATTCACTCACGGAGGTCCATTCTGCTGGTTGTCTATTGTATATTCAGCTATAAATGTATAGGTGGGACATGGTAAAAGGAAGCTACTGCTGTCGAGTCGTTTTTATCATTATTTTATTTTTATTGATTATATCATGATATGATGTATACTGAGGATTGGTTGGGGGGGAGGGGATGTCTTTACATTATCAAAACCTACCCAAGTCTACTTCCCCCAGTGTCTGGCACCGCTTACAAAGTCACCAAGTCTTTTTATTGTCACCTTCCTCATGTCTCATAAAAAGGGAAAGTGGGCCAGTTTGCACACTTTCAATAATGCATGTCTCCCCCCGGCTAGCTGCCATGCAGAGGCACCAAAAGTGTTCCTTGCTATCCCCTTCTGAATTAATGATAATAATTTCTGATATTCTGGGCTCTCCTATATTAAAACCCCTCTATGAATTAATAATACCCTTTTCTGATATCCTGAGGGGGAGTATCTATAGCCTTGTTGTATGTTATATTATACGGGCAAGTGGTTTGTGGCAGGAAAGTAGTAGAAGCTAGAAGTGGAGGGGCAGGGTCCTATTATGGCTAATAATGTACTATTGCTGCCATGAGGCTGCTAGGCCCACAGCAATAATAACCAGCTGTTTTGTATTAACAGTGGGAACCTGGGACAATACACCCTGGGACCCCTCCCTACCCTCCTCACCTCCCTCTAGCACTGCCAAGACCACCTGCCGGAGCCATGGACAGGTCTGGTGGGAACCCTCAATGGTAAAGGAGTACAGGTGGATATATATGGATAAAAAAAGGTACTCACCTGGATAAAGCTGAATGTAAAGCAGAGGCACAGGAGACACAGCAGCATCCTAACCATATAATCCTGTAGTCCACACATGGCGCCGGTCCTTGTGATAGTAATAATTGCTCCTGAGGACAAGACTGTTTTAAAGCATTCAGAATGCTCCAACAACTCCAAAATGGCAGCAGCAACAAAAAATATATTTGGCGGCGATAAATAATCCCTGTAATAATCACCTAATTAAGTCCTTCATTAAAGGCGCTGACTTCCTCTACCGTGGTGGATCCTGGGGATTGAGTCATAAAAAACCGTCCTCATTAATTGAATCCCATGCAAATGGCTAGAAGCATGCAGGTCTGTCCAAGGCAACATGAGCAGCAGCAATAAGAACAGCAGCAGGAATATCCTCACACCTGACAGAATCTCCTGATGCTGAATATGCTCTCTCCTCGGGTGTTAATGGTAGCCCTCCAGGGTGAATGTAACAGGGTCTGGAGGACACTGGAGGAGTCTGAGTACTCACAAGTCCTACTGTCCTGGCTCTTGCAGCCTGGGTGCATGTAGCGCCACCCTTGACAACACAGCTCTGGAGTACAGCGGGTAATGGTACTACTGCAGGCAATAGACAATGCTCAGGGTATGGAGGAGACCCTGGAGGAGTAGTAGTAACAGTAGTAGTAGTAGTATCAGCCCTGGGAGTAAGAGCACTGGAGGTGCTGCTAGAGTAGTGGTAGTAGTGGTAGTGGTGGCTGTAGTTCTGGTGTAGTTTGGGCCCCCGGCCGGTGTGCAGTGCCTGCCAGACTCCAGGCTTGTGGCAGAAAGCATGGGTTTGAGCACCCTCTTATGGTTAAGCACAGCCTGGGCAGGGGAGGCCTCTCACTGGCTGATGCCGCACTGGTAGTGGTAGTGTGTATGGGTGGGGGTGGGGGTGGGGGTGGGAGGAGGGAGGTAGGGGTGGGTAGTAGCTGTAGCAGGGGTGGGAGGGTGGTGGTATGGGAGGTATAGGAGACGGTGGGTGACCTCTGTGATCCGTACTCAGCTGACTTGAGGCCGGGAGGTAGTGGTAGTAGTGGAGGGGAAGGTGGTTGGTGGTAGCAGCCGGCCGTGGAGGACGCAGCCTCGGCCAGCGTCTATCCAGCGTCTATCCTATTTGGATAGCCTGGGAGCAGGCTACCATCCAATACACATATCTTAATTACCCCTTTCAGTTATAGGTGTTAAGCACATAGTAGCCCCAGCTAAATTAATTACCCCTTTGAACTAGATAAGAACCTGTCTGTAGTTGGGTGTGTATTCCCCGATACACGCTTTAGCGCCACCAAACTGACACAAATCTCGAGAGAAGGTCTGCTCCCAGCCCATAGTGTAGCTTTGGGGTGGGTGTCCGAGACCGTGGAGGAGGTGGGGGAAGCAGAGGGGAGGCTGTCTACTACTACAGGTACTACAGGCGTCACTCCAGCTCTAACCAGCATGGAACAACCACAGGCGTCAGCAGTGCCTCCTCCTCACTACCCAGTCCACTGGAGGACGCATGGCGCGGCAACCTTCAGAGGCAATGAGAAGAAGAAGAATGCTTTAATGTATCAAAGTGAGGATGATAAAGGGGCTTAATGATCAAGCTACATGTCATCATGATGCATGAAAACAGCCTTGGTGAGTTATTTGCTGCAAGAGCTGCATTCATGCATCATGCCGACCCGAGCGGGTTGATACACTCCCAAAGGGTCAGCATGTTACATGAAAACAGCCCTGGTGAGTTATCTGCTGCGAGAGCTGCATTCATGCATCATGCCGACCCAGGGCCGGCATGATGCATGAATGCAGCCATGGTGAGTAGACCTACCAGGGCTGCATTCATGCACCATCCACACCAATGGTTTAGCCTAGTTAAGCACCATGCGGCCCCTAGAGGGTTAGGGGGGATCCAGGTGCGGCCACTACCTGAAGCCTCAAGCAGGACCTTGTGGGGAGAGGTAACTTCCAGGTTGGGTCTATACAAAGGGGAAGGGCAAGAAGCAGTTAAAGTTTGAGAGTGTGCCATGGTTTCTTTTACAACTTTGTAAAGAGGAGAAAAATAGTGGTTCTGGTTCTCACCGGTGCTGCCTGGATCTCCCCACATCTGGGTGATGTGCCACAATGACACCTGGAGGTAAGGACGGCATGATGCCTTAATGCATCATGTCCTTGGTCGTCATGATGCATGAATGCAGCTTTGGTGAGTAACTCGCCAGTGCTGCATTCAAGCATCATGCTGATCCTATGGGGTTGAGCCACTCCCGGAGGGTCCTCATGATGCACTAATGCAGCACCAGTGAGTTACTCGCCGGGGCTGTATGAGTGCACCATGACGACAAATGTCAATTTTAGCAACAGCCGTCCTTAAAGGGTTAAAGATATTACCTGTAGGGCATGTACTTAGACCTCCCATGTGTCAACCAGGTCCAATTTAGGATTGACTTGTTAATAAAAAGGTCAAGGTAAAGCTGAATATGAAATCAAGGCTATTTATACGAAAGTATCAGAGAAACATGGCAGTAGTATTCAAACTTAGAGTCGACCTCCCCGTGTCCTTACACAGGCCTAGTCTAAACCTATTTGACAGGAATATGTTTTTTTCATCTAGTGATTATCAATTGACTGATATACCAAGTTATATTTAGTCAAATCTCCTTAATATTCCTTAGTTGAAACATGCTAGTTAGTTCCAAAGGGAACCATGTATTTCCACCAATATACTAAGTATGTTAAAAAATAAATTAGGAAATGTTATCACCCTTCCCTAGTTGATTTTGAAACTGATGATAGCCGTATAGACTTAATGTGATAACGTTGGGACCTCCTTTGAAGGCAGATCCTGATATCGATCCAAAGCTTTCATTGTCCACACTTTCTTAGCCACCAACTTGTCTGCCTGTCCTTGGTAATATGACAGATTGCAACTACAAAAATGAAAGAAAATCCCTCTTACTGAAAGGTATAAAGAAATAAAGAAGTCTGGCCTCCCAGACAGACTTGGTTATTAAGTCACTGACAAAGATGAATGGTGTTCCTGAGGATCATTTGTCACTGGGGGATGGCTGTAGAGAGAGCCTGCCCCAAAGACCTCGTCGTGCGTCGCCTCCAACAGCCACGCCTGACTGCATCCAGTGAGTTGTCTGCAACAGGAAAGGAGGAGGAGTAAGTGACATCATCAGATCGGGGGGGGGAGGGTACTCAGTATTTTGTATACACATGTGTGTGGCTGGCAAGGATACTTTTTCTACAAAATTCCCCATCACAAGGGTCCACTTCTCAATAAAATTGCCATGACAATGGTCCAATTTCATGAAAATCCCCATGACATGGGTCCACTTCTCAAGAAAATTTGCCATGACAAGGATCCAATTTCATGAAAATCCCCATGACAAGGGTATACCTTTTTCAAGAAAATTTCTCCAAAATTCCCATTTTGACTAAAACATCACATTTTCTTACAAAAAAATCCACACAAGAGTAAATTTCTAGAGGAGATTTAACTAAGCATGGTCTATTTTCTTACTTTTTCCCCAAACCTAGGAGGTTTTGGCCGAAAACACTTTGAGGTAAAACTCGCCATGACAAGGATAAGGGGTATTGAAGGTCCAGCCGCACACCCGTGTCAAAAAAAATTTCAAGTGTCCCCCCCCCTTCCGGCATCAGATCCCCACAGCATCTGTGACAGCTCGTCCACCAAACCCACAGGTTAATTACGTATCCGTGTAAGCAGTTGGAGATAGGAGTGGGACAAGGTGTTAGGGGTGGAGGGGAGGAGGTAGGGAGATGGCCATTAGTAAGCAGGATGCTGACAGCAGGCCCAGCCAGCCTTGGGGGGGTCATTGTTGTCACCACCGGGTAAGGATTGTCAAATTGATGTCAGCCGATTGTTGGATCTTTGTTGGATTTCTGTAAACCAACACCTTCTTTGGGGGCTATACAAGGATGGGCCTATTTTTCTTTCTTTCTTCCTATGTGTCCCCCTCTCTCTCTTCCATCCTTTTCATACTCTACTCTGGAAACATCCAGTTCCCACAGCTTTGCTTTGAAATCATGGTACCATACCCCAACATCACGTGTGCTTAATATTTCAATCTGTATTATTGGACCTATAGTGACATATCCTTGGCACCCCATACAACCAATCTCTTAGTCAAAAGTGCCTAACCTAGTTAGCCATTCTTTGGCTCCCTGTACGACTAACCTAGGTTAGTTAGTATTGTCAGGTTGGTCAGTACTGACTGACTCGGCCGAGACTTTTTATTTTAGGCTAAGTCCTTTTGAGTAAGGCATTAGTTATGTGCTGCCTTGCCTCAGTCATTCTTGAATAGCACTTGGTCATGTCTGACCAATGTCCCTATGACCAACCTGGGATAGATCTGGGCTGTTAGATTATCTGTGTAGTAAGAGGAGAAACACAGTTGAAGTAGGCCTAACAATAATTGTATTACTAAATATAGTTTTACTGACTGACTGAGTCTGTGACCTGAGGCATGCTTCTAGGTTTACGACCACTTTGTCGGCATTTCGATTTAATAATTGACCATTTCTGGTCGGCAATGATAAATGAGTCTCATGTATATGATCCGGAAGTTGTCACTTAGCGAGATGCGAGCAATAAACCTAGTTACCTGATTGATGTAAATCTGAATATAAAACATCTTCCTGGCTATGACACAAACGTGGGAAATCGCCCATTGCTATTTGACGAGCAGTTCATCACTTTTTTCCTATGGCATTAAAACAATAATTGTTGTGTTCTGCTAACACGGCTAACACTAAACAGGGTTAGTAGGTTTGGCCGTTATTTAGATAATTTATTAGTAGAAATGTTAATTTTAGTCGTAAAAGGGCCTAAAATGTAATGACATTTTCTGAAATTAGATTACTCATATAGTCAATCTAGAGCCAAGCATTAACTCGGCCGATTTTAGCGTTTTAAAGTCAAGTGACTATGGACCCAATGCTTTCATGCTCTTAAGTGGTCACTGTTACTGAAATATATAGTCACTCATGAGAAGGCATGTTATGACAAGATTTGATCACAACACGGAAAAAGTACCTGCTATGCGTTAAATCATTTTCATGGCTACTTATTATCATATTTCAATTATCTATACCTCAACAATATAATTATAATTAGCTGTGCCGCTGACAGTCATTATATAGTTGTAACCAATTGGGCTAACAATTACTAACAATATACAACTGGCATTATATAACATAAGATGCATAAACCTGAGACAAAACAAAATCTTATCACAGTGATAATTCTACCCCTTTTTCAGAAGGGCAAGCAGGCCCTTCAAGATGTGAATGTTTGTTGACAAACTTGACTCATGCGGGCGAGTAGCACTATTGTCAAAAATATAAAAATAAAATTTAAAAAACATAAATAAAAAAATAACTGGAGAAGCCACAAGGGCCAAGGTCTGGGGTGGGTGCCAAGAGTTTCGATACGTCCCTTACCACGTAAAACAGGTCTCCTTACAGGGTTTATCTTAGTGACATATCACACATCCTGTACAACCTAATTTTCTGAACATGTTTCCTGATATCACTCCAGATATTTTTAGCATAAACCCCTTTTTTACAATAGTGATCTTGCTGTAAGTTTCATGGGAAATAATGATAATGGCTGTATCAACAGTATTGGCACAGACCTTGACCCACAAAGAAAGAGTGCCCTCTTAGCGCACTAGTGGACAAAAGGTACTGGTTTAAAAAAAGGTACATGAGAACAGCACTCAACAGCCGTACAAGTGTTCCCGAATGTGGACAGTGATAATGGCATGGGGTAGGTTGGACAAGAAGATCCAGGACTGCCACGCCTAGGACATGTCCAATAACAGAGGACCGCCCTTGCTCTTGTTGTACTGTTACAGTTGTCTTTAGAGGCGAACCCAGGAATTTGAAAAAGGGTGGGGGCGGGGGGGGGGGTAGAGTCCACTAAACACAAAAGTACCAAAACCTCAAAACACAGTGCGGAGACAAAGTGGATCGAAATATCATTGGACAAAAATGTCTCTCCCACGGATCCACATCACTTGCCCTTTCACTACACAACAAGCCTGAGCTTATCATTTTATAAGAAATGTACAGTTTGGGCACATTGATATCTAAATCTCATTAAATCATTACCAAAAGTGAGAAATATAAGATCACACTAAGGTGATATTGATCAATGGTATAGACTGATGTGGCTATAGCGGTTCCTTTGGTAGAAAAATGACAATAAGTAAAGTTACAGAATTGCACCGAGTATTGGCAACTGACTAAAGTTTATGCCATTTAAGTGTAGTCCTTATGAGTGAATTGTTTGAAAGGATCTCACGCAATCAAGTCTGATATTATTTCTCGTGAGTTAGCATAGTTCTTGAGGTGTTCTTGCACCTTTTTTTGTCATTTACATTTCCGTCTCCTTATATGCACTTTTTATATGGTACTCGGTTTCAATCTTCTCTGCGTCGTCTGGTGCACC
The DNA here is from genome assembly GCA_947462335.1 of Harmothoe impar. Taxonomy (NCBI): domain Eukaryota; kingdom Metazoa; phylum Annelida; class Polychaeta; order Phyllodocida; family Polynoidae; genus Harmothoe; species Harmothoe impar. The sequence continues at coordinate 58,051,529 of OX381718.1, read as the reverse complement.
ATTTCCAGTTGAGATACCTCTAAAGTCATTGCCCTGGAGCAATTTAGGGTAGCATAATGGAAACGTGACATAATTCTTTTGAAAAACGCAATCCTCAGAACTGAAAAAGGACGTCCGCTAAACACGCGCACGCGCATATGGAGCTGCCGACGTCATTTCCGGGAATGTGCAATGGCCTTAGAAGGTTGGATTACCAAAATGCAGCCCGAGGAAGTTTAGAAGCATTTAGGACTTCTATGAACCCCCAAAGGGTGCGTTTGTACTTGTATAGCTTTCCCCCTGACACTTATGTCAGGTGCAGTGACATAGACTTGACGTGTATTATGTCAGTAGAACTGACGTATCGTCCACCTTTTTTTGAGCTTTGGGAATTCAACCAACCCCTTAGGCCTGTGGGAATAGCGTGCGTTTATATTTAGATGACTCTTTCTATTGTGTTGTACGTGCTCTTGGTCTAGTTGCTTTGTACTATTTAGAATCAGGGACATTATGAATTATGATACCGCTTACAATTCTTGAGTGCTCTTAAGGGGGTCTACCAATTTGCCACTAAGAATCTGTGACAATCAAAGTATATAATGTCCTTTAGAAACCAGGTCCCTTCTGTTGGGACAGACCAAGCATATTTATATTGCGGAAAGGGAGGGGAAATTGGACAATTTCCAGGAACCAAATACCCTGAGCTATATATGCGATATAATGACTAGTTTAAGGTCATTTGTTTATGCTTTAAGTATGCCAAAATAGCACATGACCCTTGATGTCATACTCCCTAAACCACAAACTTTGTGTTAACAAAGACACACTGTTCCTTGACCATGTGACAAACAGTCTAGATCTGGTTATTTTGAATATCAACTTACACCCTAGATTACACCTTTAATGGGGGGCAAAATTCGGTGTAGATGCACAGGGGTAGGTAGAAAATCTTTATTGGGGGGCTGGGGGACCCAAACTGTGTGATGGCCACTGAGATGGGGCTCTTTATCAAAATCCTATCATAACGACAGCATTTGAGCAATTCAAAATATGTCTTGCTATGGTGTAAAATGGCCTGAAACCTTTTAAACAGAACAAAGCACTTTGTGTCTAATTAGTAAGCCTTAAGCGGTAGGCCTGAGTAAGTCACTTGACTCCTATTTGACCAATCAGCAGTAGCGTTGCTGAGGCTGATTCCTGTGGGACATTTTGAGCTGATATTCATCATTGCCTTTGTTTTACTAGCTATATAGCCCTTTTTAAGCAACAACAAGAAAAAGATCTTGGCATTTGCAGCTTCATCGCACCTCTCACGTGTTATCCATGGATTTCTGCCATTTGAAGCACAACATCGATTACGATATTTGGCAGCTAAACTCATTTGATACCCCTTAATTTGCAACGAAATTAATTTCATTTAGATAATTATTGTCATTATGATTTTACATGTAATATCGCCACACTTCCCCTATGAAGCTCTGGGCACGTGGCCGAGCCAATACCTTCATTCCAGATCTTTTTGGATCTTCTGTCCATCAAATTGCAATAAGATCCATCACCTTCTGCCATACGAAGGAACATTGAAGTATATCTTTGGCAGATGAGATAATTCCCTAATTTCTAGAGGGCATAATTGGAAGCATTATGACTATCACGTTGTATATAATGAGCATAATGGCACACCGCTCCAATAGAGCCTTGGGCATTGAGCCCACCTCAGACTCTGACAGAGGGAGGGATGGCAGCATGTTTGGACATAGGCCAGGAGTGTGGTGGTCGTCCATGTTATACACCTTTTAACACCACCACAGACTAACATACACTGACCACAGACAAAGGCCTGGGGGTAGGGGGGTCAAACTGTCTCAAATGGGAAGAGATTTTATTATCATTACTCTCTTTTGGTTCAATAAGCTCTCGCGTTACTCGTCTAGGAACAAAACATGTACGTAACGCAGTAGCATAGTTAATGCTTTGAATGCCAAAAATATATCATTATCAAGATCACATTATCCAGCATTGCTAGACCCTCATGCGAATTGTTGGACTCTACCATACATATACGGAGAGTATATCATTGCCTGACTCTCAAAGGATCCTTACTGATCATTGAAGCGTCATTGTTTTTGGGATGATGTCCATAGTGAGGCTGATGCCCACTGTTTTCTCTGTTTCTGCGGACATTCATACAAGTTTAAGACAGCAACTTTTGATATCATTTATGTAACTAGTTTGCCAACTTTACAGTACCTATGGCACTGCGTCTGCCACAGAAGGCACATGCCAGAGAGGCCTGGCTGACAGTCCTACTCTAATGTATCACATTGTCCAATTGGCATATTAAACGTGACACAGGTCTTTAGATTAATAATTAGATTGAAACTGCACTCACACCAAAGAGCACACGTCACTACACACACGCTTCCTTCATAAAAAAGGGAATACACCAATTGGTGTACCCAGGTAAAGATTTGATACCTGGTATCATTAAAGGCAATCATATATCAACGTCATCACATTTCCGTTTCCTTACTCGCACTGACGGATGCACTTACATATACAGACAAAGATTAATGCTTGATTTAACTGTTTGAGATAAAAACAGCGAACAAGGCGCATCCTGTGCCACTCTATTATGACGTCACCGTGACGTCACAGGACATGAATCCTGTTGTACTCCACAGGGACGTAACGTAATACGTCCTAATTACCTCCTTGATCCTTAAAGGACGGATGTCTCTTTAAGATGACATTGGTTGCATCGATGCAGCCCTGGCGAGTAACTGGCTGGTGCTGCATTGGTGCATCATACTGACCCCTTGGGAGTGTCTCAACACCGTAGGGTCAGCATGATGCTTGAATGCAGCACTAGCGAGTTACTCATGAGGGCTGGATTCATGCATCATGACGACCAAGGACATTACTACATCATGCCGCCCTTTAAGGTTTTATACAAGTACTATTGGCAGGGGTGGGGGGGGGGGGGGTGCATGCGGAAAGACAGTGAGCTCATATTGGTGAGACAACAGGTGGCATGACATGGTGGTCCTCTCATGGGATGCAGAACATTATCATAGCGCATTGTGCATATAGGGCTGTAAACTCATACCCAGTGGGTCCGCCATGTCCGTTGGGCGCGGTTATCATCACTGATAAGACACACACTGACTGGTACCTTGTCTCTGAGTAGCAATCACTTCCAGGGACACATTTGTACCTAGCCTATCAGCTGTTATCAATGTGGGCCGCCGCAACCAGCTCCAGTCTGGCCTAGGCCCTATAGCAATAAGATCACTGCCAGACTTCTAAACTATAAAGCAACAACATTAACAGGTCAAGTTATGGTATCTATAAATTGTGTTTGTGCCGATACATCAGAAACATCAGAGACTTGGCAAACTTATATTGGTACCTTAAACTCTATAATAGTCATTACCCTTTACAAAAGGTGACTTTCTAGATATTGCTCTATCTAAGAGCATGCTGCTCCTCTACAAGGGAAGCCATGCATTTATTGTGGAAAGAAGATCCATTATGTGCATGTCATAACCCACAATTGAAATCCAGAGGAAATCATGAGTAGGGTTTCACTTCACAGAATCCTGAACTTCAGTTCAATGTCCGCTGTCCATGCAATATGCGTGTAATAAGGATGTAGACGGGTGTTGTACGGGAACAGGAACCGCTGTACCGGAACATTGATTACATGCAGGCATGAATGTAGATCCGGGTGTTCCCCTGATCTAAGTGAAGTCGGTCAGGTAACTTGCATCACAAGAGGCTGATCTAGACAAAATGTAATTCAGGTCCGAGATTTAGGCATTTTTTAATCTAGTAAATGGACAATGATTATTGCCTGGGGTCGCATCCCTCTATATGCAATAGATTGACCTACAGGTAACCAAGTACCTTGGGATGTCCACCTTTACTGCTTAACCTATGTATTTATTATACCTAGCATATGACACACCTATTCCTACAATGTAGAAGCGCCGGACAGGCCACATGTGCGATACAGACCTCTGTATCACAACGTGTGTGATACGGAAAAGTCGACTGCTGCATCATTCACCCTTACTATGCCGTAAAACTGCCTAATATTGACAGATATTGATAGATATTGAGAAATACAGGTCGTCTTTATCGTAATGTCATATGCTAGGTATAATAAAACAAAAAAAGAACTTGTAAAAATACAACTGGATGTACCACGACTTGTTTGGGTGTCCGCATCGCACGGTGCGCACTCCTGCTGCGCAGTCGTGCGCACCGTGCGATACGGACACCCAAACTCGTCGTCGTACATCAAGTTGTATTTTTACTCGTTCATTTTTATGTTATTATTCATGTATGGCGTTGTCTCCTTGTCCTTTGCTGGAAAGAGTATCACTTAAAGTGTACTGTGATACCTAAAACCGGGGCTTATCATGTATGAATGACTACAGAATTGAGGTGGGCATCTCATGGTACGTGGTTGCCTTTAGGTCCATAGATCTACCCTCTATGACCCTCTGTGATGCGACCCAAGTCCCACTCAGGTAAAACAATGAAAAGGGAACCCAAGGAGTTGGTGTTGCAAATGAATGAATGAAACGCAATGTGTGGTACCACCACTCTGATACAGCCACGTTGTATTCAATGGGGACATGGTGGGGATGTGAAAAAATTGAATGAAAAAATGAATAATTGAATAAATGAAAAAAGAAATACACATATATAATGGCAAACCAGTACTTTTCCAACCAAGAAAACGTAAAGCACAGAATGAATTATGGATATAGAATCAATGTGTGACTTTTAACGGTCTAACTAAACAACCGTTCACACACAACTCACGGTCAATAACCTCGCATGCTTTACGGCTGTCTGCATGTTCTTAACCCTTTAAGGACAGCATGTCACTAAAAGTTGATATTTGTCATCATGATGCACCGATGCAGCCTCGACGAGTAACTCACCAGGGCTACATGGTGCTGACCCTTTGGGAGGGTCTCAACGCCATAGCATCGGCATGATGCTTGAATGCAGTACTGGCGAGTTACTCACCAAGGCTACATTCATGCATCATGACGACCAAGGTATGGTGCATTAAGGCATTATGCAGCCCTTAAAGGGTTAATGGCCCACAACTTACTACCCCTTCGGTATGAGTCGGGGTGGAGGGAGGGCCAGCACTCTTGGCTTTTTATAGGAGAGGTGGGGGTTTAATGGTGCTAATGGGGTGGTCAACATGGAAGTGGTGAAAGTGATATAATTATTTGTGGAAATAAACTTTATAAAATTAAATAATGTGTTCAAAATCAAATGGAACCGTTGGTTACTTCTCTCCTGACTGTCACTAAGCAAACAACATGGATTGAATTGAAAGATTTGAGACAAAGCTGAACAATGGTTCCGACTTTAGTGACAACTGATATAAAAAGCGTTTCCTGGTTGTATTATTGGAAACCAGGCGAAACACCATTATTTAAGCTTTTCTTTTAATTCACTTTCCAAGGGATAATTATGACCTTTCATTTGAGGAAATCTCCTTCTTGCTAACCAAAGAAGTTTGTGGTGGCCCACAGTTTCCTCTAAGATCAGAGAAAACTGGTATACCGTATTCGACGTAATAAGTGCACACCCCCTAATAAGCCCACACCCTCCGTTTTACGCCGCATTTTAGACTATAAATAACCAAAAATATCTCAATTCTTTACCACAATTAAACTTTTAACTACTAAAAGGTGTCCATAATAGTTTCTTAAGCGCACTGTGTGCTTATTACGTCGAATACGGTACTCACCTAAAACATGCTCACTTCCTCAAATAATAGTTTTAGATAGTCATGCCGGTGCATGCATGTATGACATGACAGTGTTGATAAACAACTACAAATAAACATTGGTGAGCCACAATGAGGTCGATAGTGAAGAAATGTACTTTGCTGACTAATTTATCATAGGAACCAACATTATTATATTAAAAATTATTCCTGTTTCTTTTGATATTAGTCACTCATACCGTACTGGTGTCCAAGTAACATTCACAGATAATCTAAATGCCCTTGCCTTTAGTCTGTAGTGGCTATCCGGGGTTAATCATAGGGACATTGGTCAGGCATGACCAAGTGCTATTCAAGAATGACTGGGACAAAACAACATATGACTAATGCCTTACTCAAAAGGACTTAAAGTGGAAAGGTTAAAGTGAGTTGGTCAGTCCTGACCAACCTGGTAATATTAACTAAACCAGGTTGGTCTTATAGGGAGTTAAAAATGACCAACTTAGTAAGGCTATACTGACTGAGAGATTGGTTGAGGCAAAACTACATAATTATGACTAATGCCTTACTCAAAATGACTTAGCCTAAAATGGAAAGACTAAGGAGAGTTGGTCGCTACTGACCAACCCGACAATATTAACTAACCCAATTTGGTCATATAGGGAGCCAAAATATGACTAGCCTGCTTAGGGACTAGAGTGACTGAGAGATTGGTCGTATAGGGAGCTAAAGAATATCATTGTTCAACAAAGTGTGGTAAACAAATAGCCACAGGAGACATTGCCAGCATGATTAGAGAATTAATTGTGTTTGTTAAAGTAGACTTGCCTCAGGTGCCCCGTCAGACACCGTGCCTCAGTCCAGCACAAGGAAGTGAAGTAGACTTTCTCAGTCAACCTGGGTATATCCAATCTTTCTTTCTAATTCTAAATCTGTTTTAAATGTATTCCAAACACTGTAAAGGTATGATATTTAGAGAATAGAGGTCAATTAAATGTCATCAATGGGTGGTAATAGGTCACGAGGGAATCTAATGTCCTCCAACCATGGGCTTTTCTAGTGTATATTCATCAGGGGGAATAAAAGCGGGAATACAAGTGTGTACCCTTTTATTTCAAAATAACCATATATTGGGCAATAAAATGGAGGGAAGTATAGTAGGGGGAGGGAACAGATAGGAAGTTGAATATATTTGTAAACATTCTGACTCATTTCTAGGGAAATCAATTTTTGTTGGATGTACTGGCTTCAAGTTTTTGATAATGCAATTATTGAGACGTCGTAATATGGACCATTGGGATTTCAGCAGTTTGGGCTGAAACTATATTTCACCAATTCAAGACCGTGTTAAGAAATGATTCGGAGATCATCATGAGAATACCAAGAAGTGTCTTTAAATGTTAGAATCAATTCCGAAGAGAAACGAGTAAATATAGCATAGGGTTGGCTATGTTTTCCTATAGGTGTAAACTAAAGTAGATCAAAACAAAGTTAATCTTCTGAAGCTAAGGTAAAACCAAGTTCTCCACGTTTGTAAATAACTGTGCACAATATTATTGTTAATATATAAATACTCCCTTCTAAGCCGGCACACTTCTAAGGGGGGGGGGACTATTTTGTACTTGACTGGAGCCGGTCTTGGACTAGGATAATGAGGAAAGCATCCTCATTCATAGACGGGGTTTAAAACAAGGACTTACAATGGGACTATAGGTCACTTAGGGATAAAGTATCATAAGGTTGTAAGTACTGTCATTCACGTAATGATGATACATGATTGCTATCTTTGATTGGTTTTCATAGGGAGTGCAGTGACTAGCTTCATATTGATAATATGAACACTGACACAGAACCTGACCTGTTAAAACATGTACCGTAATGGCCCATATAAGCGCAGGGGTCTCAAATAAGCGCAGGCCTCATTTAAGCACAGGGGGTAACAGGGACTTGAAATTAATAAGCGCAGGGGCGCTTAAACGGGCCACTACGGTAATTCTCTTCTATTGTGAACACTTCGCTCGACCGTTCATTTTTTTTATTTTGCTTAAAAGTGTCCCTTGTATGTAATGAAACCAAATAAAATCATCAAAACTCAAATCTTATAGGATTAACATACATAATCTACCTCCATTAAATCGCCAAGTGCATTCTTCTTTCGGTTTGGATATTATTTGGATACACTTGACATGCATGCACTGAACGATTGAAAATATTTTGCTATTCGGGTGAAGGGATGAGTGGTGGAAAAAGCAAAAGGGGAGTGCTATAGCTGTATGTAGCTGCCAATGTCCATGCATAACATGACAATTAAGGTGTCTAGTTACTAAACATATACAGATATGAGTGTGTATAAGTAATCACTCCCACTACACTGATGCCCGGTCCACGTGGGCAGGGCATCGAAGTTGGCGGGTGGTCAGTTGAGTAGAGACTAGTTTTGCCTTGATTGCAAGGTGTTCCTTGGGTATTCAGACAACACAATTCAAAATACCTGGCTATAATTTCATGATAGCTTATATCCATAGTCTTGACATTGATAAAAAGAAATATTTTGGCATACTTAGTGAGTCATGTGCTATTAGCAGTCTTTGCGAAACCTTTTCATCCCACAGGACATTCGGTCCTGCAGATTTTCAATGTTACAAGACCGGCTACCATCAAAAGTACATTACACTTGTGATCATTTATGGCCAAATCAGGATAGATATATAGTTTTACACATTATATTGACACACAAATTTCAGCTTGAGAAGCCCAACTGAATTCTTCTAGTTCAGAGAAGCCTAAATTAGACGGGACATTTTGTCCTGCTACACTTACGAATCTGCTGGATTGGTTGCATTTTAGGAGGACATTGCCAGTGTTCTGCATGTTTTCGCAGAGACTGTAGTCGAATAGAAAATAATTTATGAAGAGAGTGACCTGAGAACTCTACAATACTGTAGCACAGTTTAGGACCCTTAGCCTGATTATAAACAAAGAATTATATGTGTAACATGTATGACACATATCTGCTGGGCGTATATATATGTCAATACTTTGTTTGCACATGCTGCTGACTGAAATAGTTGTATTACAGGGCATTATTTACACACGCTATCAGTGTGTCATGGGCATCAGTGGCAGCGTGTTACGGGGCATCACCATGAACCCCCATTTTCTCACTATTTCATAGAAGTTTCACTACACAATGAATGCACATAACCTTGATACAGAATCACGAGAAGTACAGAAACAATACACGCCATGTTGAAAAAATCATGACAAGACTGTTAGCTTTGATGCCCTGTCCACATGGGCGGGGCATCGGTGTAGTGGTAGTGATAATAGTTGCGGTTTCCTGGTCTTGTTGGGATGGGGAGAGAGCTCAATGAGTGCACGGGTATTTCTTTACGCACCCATTCACATAATCTTCTGGGAAATGTATACATACGTAGTTCCCGCCCAGGATACACAACATATTGACAATAACAAACCAGCATGCGGTCAGTCCATAAACTAGCAGGTAAAGTGTGGCCCTTTGTGGATGGATGTCCTCATAAAAAGGGGATATAATGAAGATGTATGTCTAAATTGAAGTTTTTTACCAGAATAGTTGGTGAGGTCAACTCATTTCAAAGAAAGTCAGGAAATGTTGGTGGAGTGCCCTCAGGATATAGTTTCAGGTAAATAAGATATTTTGGGAAGAAAAATATTATAATTGCGACATTGGGAATATAAGATACTGATTAAGTGCACGTACAGCAGTGAGAGAAAAATGGTCAGTACTCAATGGTTTAAAGTACACTGATATTCTTTGGCTCCCTATACAACCAGATTCTCAGTCACTATAGGGCCTAACCAAAATGGTCCTTTTTTGGCTCCCTATACGACCAACTTAGTTTAGCTAATATTGTTAGGTTGGTCAGGACTGAGCAACTCACCTTTATAGTCTTTCTATCTTAGCCTTTTGAATAAGGCATTAGTCATATATGTTGTTTTACCTCAGTCATTCTTAAATACTGTAGATATTTTCGCTGGTATAAATTGTTGCGGACTTGCTAAAAAGTACAATTTCGCACAGATTTAAATTGGCAGATTTCCGTATTTGGCTCTCTAATTCAATATTGTGTAAATGCTGTGTAAATGCTTGCTTTGTACATATCTTCATATGTACAGCGTGCATGTTTAGAGTAGCACTTGGCCATGCCTGACCAATGTCCCTATGACCAACCTGGAATAGTCATTATTGACTAACCTCTTAAACCTATATATTATCTATGTAGTGTGAGTCTAGGTATCAATCACTTAGTAACAACGACGTAGGTAGTATATGAACCTATCGAACTCCACTCACCAGCTCCATACAATGGACCCCCCACTGTCCGTGCAGCCCCCATTCAATAGACCAGAAATTAATTCATTGCAGTTGAATCACTACAAATGTCTTTCTTTGAATTTGATGAGTAATTTAATCTGCATAGTTCCCCTCCCCCTGGTTCCCTTTTCAGACACTAGGTTAAAGGGACAACCTTGCCATACTGATTGGCATTTTGTCCCACATCCCATCCCTTCGGTTGAATCAAGTGCAAAACTACACTAATATTCCTAGGCTCCCTATACGACCAATCTCTCAGTCACTAGTACCTAACCTAGTTAGTTATTTTTTGGCTCCCTATACGACCGACCTAGGTAAGTTATTATTGTCAGTTTGGTCAGTACTGACCAACCCACCTTAGTCTTTTAATTTCCAGGGGGAGCCACTGAGTGGTCATCACAGGTGGTACTTACTAGTGGTATACAAATACAACACACCAATGATGGACCTAGGTTAGCCACTACTGGCTGACCCCTCGGTCATTTTTGAATATAACTTTGCCATTGTGACTAACACTCATATGACCAACCTAGGATAGTCTGTACTGACTAACCCTTTCAACCTATGGATTTCTCAGTGTATGTGACCAATGCAGCGACTTTCCGAAAAGTTGTTGATAATCGTTTTTGAACATTTCTGAAGTGCTACCGACAAATACATTTATAACCATAACCTCAAACTCTGTCATTCTAATATACACTATAAGAAAGATAATTATCCTGTAAATCTCCTGATATGAGATGTTTACAAAAATAGAAATTACAGACACTTTCAGGGGGATTCTGCTGAAATCAATGTAAACTCAAACTTATTTTGGAAAAGCTTATAGGCACGAACCAAAATTGGAGATCACCTGAATGTGAGCCCGTAACTCTCTATAATGAGTAGTTTCAGGTTATATGTAGGATGACTGTGTTTTATTTGGTCTTCTTGAGAACATAATAGTTTCAATAGTAAATCGTTCATTGGAATCGACGAATGCTAAATGAAAGTTGTCCTTCTTTCCCCGAAAATGTGGGGAATGTTCACACGGAAAAGAAGTAGAATCACTGTGACTCCCGACTTGATTACTGTGGTAACTCTCCCCAGGACTCTAACATGACTTGTTAACATTAGCAGGACTCTAAAATAACTCTATAATGACTCCTATTCTAAGACTCCCTAATGATTGGGAGTCACTTTAGAGTTATGGGGAGAGTTACCTCAGTGATAGGGGCTTGACTCCCACTTGAGAGTTACAGTGATTCTACTTCTTCTCTCTGTGTTGTATTGCCATTCTGTACCTTATTGGGTAAGAAAAATGTATTTCATGGTACAAGATAGGTCATTTTTTCTTTACCTAGGCTAATGCGAAACTAGGAAATGAATTTCGGGTCACAATAAACATTAAAGGGGCATTCTCACCACTCACACCCACATAGCAGACTAGAACAGTACTAGAATTGAAAGTGGGAAACGCACGGTGAGAAGGCTACTTTAACTTAGGGAGTGTAGCATTGAACAAGGAGTGTATTATTGGATCAGTCAGGCAACATGGAACACACTATTCTCTAGATCGATTCAAATTGTGTAGAAAACGATAAGCTACTTTGACCCGACTCCCTTTATAGCGCTCTAACCGGAAGTCTCGTGAGATCTTGGCTCTGCTCTCGCAACTTAGCTTGTTCCTAGTAATCTAAGGTGTGTGGCTGTTTGGTCCCTATATATCTAGATCTCAGGAGAATTTCCGAGCTCAGAACTAACATGGCTGAGCACGCGGAGCAACCCGAATTATCGCTATACAGATAAAGGCTGATTGCACAGACTTAAAGTGGCATTCTCACCTAGTGTTTCCCATTCACAATTCTAGTACTGTTCTAGTCTGTTATGTGGTAAGTGCGAGTGGTGAGACTGCCCCTTTAAGAGATAACCCCCTGGCCTTATCACATGTGTGCTATTTGAATTTCAAGGCATCTGATCAGAAGAAGTGAAATGGATGAATCCCAAAGGGAATACCACTAGAGCTGGGTTGCATGCAGAATTCACTCAATCACAGATCAAACACAGGAAACGGTAAATGGAGTTGCACCAAGTCCATGACAATGCTCCCACTGACTTGATGATCTGCTGATCCATATGTCTTCATGTCACGATAGGACGTAGTGACGTATAACGTCATTCTGCAGCAAGGGTTGATCAGATAGGGGCCTCTCTGTGGGGTTTAAATCTCCTGCAGAGTTATCACTCTCCAAAGACAGTCTTGGTCCAGATTCAAATCCCGGTGGGGGGGGGGGGGGGGCAGCTTTTTTCACACTTAACAATTTTAGATCATTTTCGGCCAAAACCTCCAATAGCTCCTAGGTTTGGGGACAAAAAACAATAAAGTCGATCATGTTTGGGAAAATCTCTTGAAATAAATACTCACACACAAAGGATTTTTGCTAAATCTGGGATATTTCGAAAGGAAACTAGGAAATATTGATGAAAAAAGACCTTGTTCAAGCCAATTTTGTGAAATTGGACAATGGATTTGGCAGAAAAAGTACCCTTTCCAGCCGCACACAAGTGTATACAAAATATCATATGAACAGCCCCCCCACACACACACACACCCAACCGGGATGAAATCCAACTGCCTACACTCAAAAAATTAACTTGTCTCCAGACTTTTCAAAGTGGGGGTCATAAAATAAACGAGTCAAAAACTCTTCTAAGTGACAAGGAAGCGGGTCTTCTAGTAGGAGACAGAAGACCTACTTGGCATGTGCCAGCCCAAGACCTGACATTTGCCAGCTCCAGACTTTATTTGTGGGATGGTAACCTGATAGGTTAGACAACTTTTGACTCTTTTATTTTATGATAGTCACTTCGACGAGTCTGGAGACAAGTTTACTTTTTCAGTGTAGGACATACATAAACCACGGCTGGATAAAGTTGGCCGTCTCCATACAGAGACGTAATTAGTCTCTATGGATGGCGCCCCCTATTCTCTCGTGACAGAATGGCTATATGTCACCAGACAAAGCACCAGGAACCAGCTTTCAGGCAGGATTAATTAACATCTAATCACCCCAAAGTAAGGTTAATCATCGAACACTAATCCTTTAGAATAGACCCTCCAGGGGTCAAAGGGTTAATCCCGTGAAAGTCAAGGCTCAGTGTAAAAAGGGACTTTATTGGTCATTGGCATGACACTCTAAAGATATGTTTGGTAGTATTAAGGTGTACTAAACACATCTAAAGTGGATCTAGAGTGGATCTAGAGTGTTTCTTGACTCATGGGGAAGAGGGCTTGTAATATATGTCCATGCCACTCACGGCCCTCCCCCTCACCTCTAAGGTATAAAGAGAACGGCTGGTTTGTACAATGGTCATTCATCCGTGAATGTATTTCTAGTACCAGTGGAAGCCGGGCATTGAGAAAGTGATTACTGTAAAGCATGTATTCCACCAACGTCGGTCGGCCAAAAATTTTGTCATCTGATAAAAGTCTGTAATGTTAAACTTATGGACAAATCTTGTCCGATCAACGGAATTACAGGCCGGTTCCGTCAGTGGAATACTCCCTTAAATGTCAATATTTTCACGCTGGACGTGTTTTCGCGATTTTCGCGGATTTTAAAAATTCGAAAAATTCGGATTCGAAAATATGTACAGGTTGAATTTTAATACAGCATTGAATTAAAGGGCCAAATTTCGGAAAACCGCAAATTTAAATCTGTGTGGAATTGCCCTTTTTAGCAAATCTGTGAAAAATTTTACCAGCGAAAATATCTACATTTACAGTATTTTATTATTTTCTCTACAATGCATATTGTGCAGTATAGTGTAAAATCACCCATCACCCGAACCCTACCCCCCAACACCTACCCTCACCACCTACCCCCCAAAATAGGAAAGCCTCTCACCACTCCCTCCATCCAGTTGCTTCCCATCCCCCTCCGCCACATCCTATGACCTGAGCCAGGAGGTTTTGCCAACAGCTAACCCACCCTACCAGTCACCCAGACTCCATATTTAGCTCTTCCTGAGTCCCTTCCGCCAACAGCACTGAGTCATTGCCAAGCCCAAGGCTGCAGCTTTTTCCTTGTCCTTGCTTGACTTATTTATGTCTATTTAGGTAACCGCAGAGGGTGGCTAAGGCAGTCAGAGACAGTGCGACCGGGCCCGAGCCATTACAGCTACCCCTCCCTGGGGCTATGACATCTGATAGTTAGGCCAAACAAAATAAAATGTGTGTTCCAGGTTACATAGTCTGGAAATCTAGGTAGGATAGGTAGCTTTTTCCTTTTTTTTTACTTTGCCCTGAAAAGTACCCAAAAATTGACTCGTAAACTTCAGCGGTGACTGTCTGACAACAGTGTTGACTTATGGACTACCAAATAGATTCCGAAACAGCCCCAACAAATACTTTAAATATAAATCATTATTTCAAAATTGGATGAAAATTTGTATGGTCGGCCCTGTTTTGATAGATACGGTTGAGAAACCTGAAACACACCTTTTCTTATGGCCTTAGATATATTCATCAGTTGTGCCTCCTTCCTGTCCCTTTCCATGTACTATGTCCTCCCTGGCAGTCAAAACGTACGCACAGAAAAGTAAAGGAGTCAAATGTGCCTCTCTCGTGGCTCTGGTAAAATAGAGAGTTTAACTACTTATGACTCTGCTTATATGAAGGGTCATTGTTTAGTTGACACTGATAGTATAGAGTCAACTAAAGTTGACCCTCCATATAAACAGGGTCATTAGCAGTTTGACTCTCTATTTTACCAGAGCCACGTGGGAGACACAGTTGACACCTTTACTTCTCTGTGTGTACCTGCATGGGGTTCCTGCTGTGGTTGGAGATGGTGGAGGGAGCGAGGGTGGGGAGGGGGGGGGGGGTCAGCGGGGCATCCCTGGTTTACTTTATTTGAAATACAAGATTTACTATGCTTTAGCACTGAAACACCGTATTCAATGCCCCCTATTGAATGCAATGTGGCCGTATTTAATGGGCTAGGGGAAAGTTTTTTTTCTTCTACCTTGATACCACTCTGACGTATTTCACTCGGGCCGTATCCCACTCAGCCTGGGGCATCATGGGATACTGCCCCAGCCCCCACTCGTAAAATATGACAGAGACGGTATCAATGGGCGTTGGCATTTGTCTATATATTTCTGAAGGTTATTTCTTACGATTCAACAACCCCTTGTAAGATCTCCCTCAGTTTGGACCAGAGCAGAGTCCTGACTCGTTTTAGGCAGTGGTTATTATTTAACGACAGGGGGGGGGGGAGCAGTTGGTGGAATTTTGCAAGAGTTTGAGAAATAACATTCAATGTTCGCAAACCTTACTTCTCCTACATGTGGAAAGGATGGACAGAGGGGGTCTGTGCCCCTAATCAGAATTAAAGGGGGCTCAAACACCAAGGGTTCATGGCTGTATGGCAGGTTTTTTTTTATTTTTTAAAGAGAATAAATTTCTAAAACCCTCTCCAATATTTTAATAGTAACGGCAATACAAAGCTTTTGTTTGGGAATCTGTAGCTGATCTAAAAAATATATATTACAGAAAGAGGTATCAAATCTCAGATCTCATGACCTAAATTATAACATTACTACACCGGATTTTCCCACCCAGTCGAGTCCAATGTTCCTAGATCACAATAACGGGTGAATGGCTACGATAAGTCATGTTGCCGATTAAGGAACCTAAGGCCTGTCACTATGACATAGAGCTGTCCACATGGCCTCATGACAACCATGTCAGCTATCTCTGTATTTACATCTGAGAAAATCTATCAATGTCCTCTAATTTATCGCCAATACTGTGTTTAAACGTGGGATATTTCCTAATTTTCTCACTTCACGTCTTAAGTATTTACCCCTTTAATGACAGCTGACTAGTTTAATGGACTGAGCTTTATAACGTCATGCCTACTTTTCTGGAGTGTGTCAATCCTGTAGTGTTAGGGTAGATTGACCCAGAGTGAACCACATACCTTCACATTTTATAGATATTCGTGCATTGTCAGCCCTGTTTTTGTGTATCACAGTACACTCTAAGCGTTTCCAGCTAAGGACAAATAGATGCAATACCATACACGAATAATTACTTAATTAAGGCGGACATCTCAGGGTATGTAGTTGACTCTAGGTGAGATCTACCCTACATGAATGCAGTCCTGGCTGGTGAGTAGAACTGTATAAAGGGCTGCATTGATCTTGACGATAATAGACATTGCACACTAAAGCACCGTGAGGCCCTCAAATGGTTAATGCTGTGAATCTTTATTGTGTGCATCTTTTTGATGTGCGGCTCATTCTAATTCACTATACATTCTGACAATGACACCCCAATGCAGTTTTTATCATGCATTGGCATTCGTTAAAGGTATATGCGAATATTTACAGTTAGCTCCGATGCTTAGTATGCCTCTTCAATCATGTGTGCACTGTTAATGCCAGTCTATAGACCATGGTAGAGGGTGCCCAATAGAAACCCATGACTATTGATTATCCTGTATCGTAATCACCTTGTCGGTAGCACTCTAATCCACTCCTACCCGAAGGGACCAGTCTATTCAACATCCAGGCATTTAGAGGGATCGATTTCATGAAGTATTGATTTTATTCCCCTTTCAAATCAAATGCCCTTGAGTAGAAATGGAATTTAAAAGGGGGTCACCTTGAAGGCATTCTATGGTACAACCATTCAGTATATTTTTTAAATTAAGGGTAGTGTCTTTTCAAAAATGTGTACAATTCAATTAATCAAATATTGAAAAGTATACACATTAGCACACCATGGGCACAATGCAATTCGTTCATTATCTTTCATGGACTGGAAATCAAATGACCTGATCCCTTATGTTACAGTAGTTAGTGCTTGATTTAATGCAATACCAATAGATTTGAGATATAATGTTTATTGACTTGCTCTATTCTGTTTTGTATGCCCATCCCAAATGGACAGCAATGTCATTCTCAAACCCAGCCAACCATATCCAGGGATACGTCAGGTCATCAGGGAGCATTTTAACCATTTAAGGATGCATGTCGCTACAAGCTGAAATTTCTCTTCTTGATGCACCAATGCAGCTCCGGCGAGTAACTTGCCAGAGCTACATCGGTGCATCATGCTGACCCTTCAAGAGTGTATCAACCATATAGGGTTGGCATGATGCTTGAATGCAGCACTGGCGAGTCACTCGCCAGGGCTGCATTCAAGCATCATGACGACCAACGGCATGATGCATCAATGCATGATGCCGCCCTTAAGGGTTAATTGAAAGCAACTATAAATCGTGCAACCTTCCATGTTCAATGTAAATCTAGCTATGGTCAAAGATTTGCCATGTCCTCTCCAGGATCCTCCCATCAAAGCTAATGTGTATGGATACAATGTAGCCAAATTCAGAGACCAGGGTAGATGTCCTTTTGGTAAAATATAGCCCATTAGAGGATTCCCAACAACTGTGCCCTCCCCATTCATGTGGTCTCCCTACTTGACTTATATATCGACCCTCTTAACCTTAAGAGTAAGGGTTATGAAAATAGTTATTCTTTTTATCGCTTAAAATGGCTTCATTATGTGGATTGACCTTATAAGATGCCTACTGTTACACATATCGATGTTTCACTTCCTTCCCTTCTTTAATACATATCATTGAATCTAGCCTATGAAATATTTTACTGGTGGGTTATCCCATATATAACCTTGGCGGGTGGGGGTGGGTGTAGGTCTTGTAAATATACATGATTCACCCAGGGGGGGGGGGTCTCAGGGTAGATGTCTCATTATTTTCAAGTCAGTCTAATTTATGGTGGTCCCAAATTAGTCTGAATACCTTTCTAAGCTATACAGCAGGTCAGGCATCTGGGTATTGGGTCTTTTAAGGGTATTTTGGAAAAACATGATTGAAAAACCTCACAAAATAATTGACTTAAAAGATCATATTGTAATTGTTCTATCAGTCAATATCTATCATTAGATAGCCTGGTCTTGTTGGTAATATGAAACTTTATTGTCATATTCTTAATAGTTTTTTGGAAAATAGCGGCTGTCCAGTGGCATAGGGAAATGAGGTGTAGGGGGCCCTCCCACAGAGGAGGGGGGTGTGAATATACTTGGGCTCTATAAGACTTCATAATGCAATACAAATATTTCAAACCAAAGCTCTCCCAGATACACAAAGTGGGGGCAGATGGACCTGGGCCCCTAATAAAAACTAAAGGGGTCAGGAACACTAATGTCCATACAATAACTATAGACTGTGGATGTGTATTCGCTGTCATGCATAAGCCTATGCTTAAAACTGGTAAGGGCCGGCACCCTTGCTTCCCCAAAAAATAGATTTGCTTCCTATGCCTCTGCTGTCCCAGTCTATACAAAAACTTTTTCACCATGCAGGACATTAGGTCCTGCAGATTTTTTTCTTTTCAGGCCCGGCTCAATTTTTGCAGGCCCCGATATTGGAGTACAATCTATTTAAAATCAAATATAAAGCAAGTGTTTGTAGTGGCAATGATAATAGATAGGGTTTTCCCTACATTTTAAAATCATATTAACCACCTTGAATAATGTGTTAATTATTGAAGAACAATACAGAAAATATTCACATTTTCTGTTTTATGCTGTAGAAACAGTAATAATGGTCCGATTTACAAGCCGTGAAAAATGGCATGTAGACAAGAATCTTTGGAATACAGCCAGCCATTCGGGCTTGCAGTAGTTTTTTTTCTGCTGGACCGGCGGACTTTTTGCCGGCTATAGCCAGTGGCCGGCAGGTTTTCGTATAGACTGCTGTCCCATATACAGCTTAGAGGTGTATGCACAATGTATACACAAGGTCTTCGTCTAGACATGTTTGGGGGACCTGTCATTACTTATACTTTCATTGTAACTAAAAAGAAAATGGAGATGATAATATCAGGAAGATTAGTCAATACAGTTTTGAATAGAGTTGTCAGGGTAAACTGGGACTGAGTCACTAAAAATGGGTTAGTTTCTAAGAAACATGAACATGCGAGAGTCGACAATGCAAGGTCAGATGGTTTACAAGGGCAAAGATGTACCAGACATAAAGCATTTATAAAGGGCCCTACTCACACCCCATAAAGTCTGCACTATGTCCTGGACAACCCATAATTACCACTGTCTGCCATATGCATTATGCTATATGGTGGGCCCTTTACATATCTATGTTAGACCTTACAGGGACGTCTCACAGGGAGGCGGGCTGCATGAATATAGCATGGGGAGGCATATGGTATATATATACTTTGTACCAAAATAATTTGTGTTCATAATACTGGAATAGATACAATTTGATAATAGTCATGTGACGGTTGATATATATATATATATATATATATATATATATATATATATATATAATATATATATATATATAAATATATATATATATATATATATATAAATATATATATATATATATATATATATATATATATATAAATATATATATATTGATATATATATATATATATTGATATATATATATCACATATACATATATATGTAGACACAGAGACAGACACAGAGAAACAGAGACAGACAGAGGTCGACAGACGGACAGACAGACAGACGGACAGACAGACAGACAGACAGAGAGGGGGAGAGATAGAGAGACAGAGAGAGAACATATGTTAGGTGAGCAGTTATCTAATACCTGAATACTTCCTTTTATTCCAGGTGTTCGGGTGGGATTCAGGCACCAGGACAGGTACTAAGGGACTCTGCACCCAGACTTACTTCCTGTGGACACAGGAGGAAAAAGGACTGCACCCGCCAACAAGACCGTCGTGCCGTCTGGCAACATACAGCAAGGCACCTGAGAGAAGTGGGTCCCACACCTGAACCAACGACCCAAACACTGCAAGAACCGGCAGGCAATGTTCTAGGGACCTGCCCCCTGCCCCTGCCAACACACAATGTACACACTGCACCATGATCGACATGTGCAGCGCTGGGGAATAAAGCCTGAGAAGGAAAATAAAACAAGTAAAAGATAATAGAGTTTGGAGAGGGATCCATGCGGATGGGGATCTCTGGCTGGGTAGGTGGCTTGGTTCAGGTTTGGCTAAAGGTAGGAAGGTCATGCATGGGCGAGGTGCATAGAGGCCCCACTATACTGCAAAGGAACAGATCACTTTATAAATATACTTAATGAATTATAGTATTTATTGTTAGTTTTTGCTGTGTTATCCTGTCTTAGGCCATTTATCTGATCTGAGGTCTCTTCATTAACCCGGGTCTAAGTGTACAACCTGTACACTGCTGTCTCCTCATGATAGAGTGAATAATGAGATCTTTACTGAATCTGGGACTTGCTGGTGAGGCCCCCAACTGTGCAGTCATCATGGCCCACCTTGATAATATCAATCAAAATTTAAATTAAAACACCTAACCTAAGTGTCATTTACAGACACTGTAAGTAAACTTTCCATCCTCCTGGTTGCTACAATTACCCCAAGTTTTACAACATACAGTGGGATTTCCTGAAGATAGCACCAACCCACCCCACATTTTATCACCCTGCTAATTTGTCTAAGACATTGGGTATCCAGTCCAGCTGTGAGCTCATTAAAGAGGCCCTTTGTCAGCCTCGCAAGCAGGTCAGAGATTCAGTATAGTATAAGAGACTCCGTCTTGAATACATGTATTCAACGTATTCTTGGCCCACTTTAGTTGTGTTGTATTCCTTAATACTAGCAGATACATTGTCAGGTTTAATGAAGTTTTAAAGTATTGAAAAATATATTGGACATTCACCTCAATGAGGAGTTTCTCAATGAACAAATTACAGAGATAGTTACACAGGCTGATGATATAAATGCAGTGAGTTATCAATTACCAGATAACCAGTCCATAAAGAATCTCACGTTTAATACCACAAAATAAAAAACTGAGTGACAATACAATTAAGTATCCGATAGAAATAAGCAATGACTGCAGGAATCTAACTTGTAACTTGCCAGTCTATACAAAAACCTGCCGGCCACCAGCTGTAGCCGGCAAAAAGTCTGCTGGTCCGGCAGAAAACGGACTACTGCAGGGCCGAATGGATAGCTGTATTCCAGAGATTCTTGTCTACATGCCATTTTTCACGGCTTGTAAATTGGACCATTATTAGGTTTCTACAGCACAAAACAGAAAATGTGAACATTTTTCTGTATTGTTATTCAATAATTTATACATTAAAGTGGTTAATATGATTGTAAAATGTAGGGAAAACCCCATCTATTATCATTGCCAGTACAAACACTTGCTTTATATTTGATTTTTAAATAGCAAGGTTGTACTTCAATATCCGGGCCTGCAAAAATTGAGCCGGGCTTGCAAAGAAAAAAATTTGCAGGACCAAATGTCCTGCATGGTGAAAAAGTTTTCGTATAGATGGCTTGTAGTTCAACCCCGCGGCAGTATGAGTGCCTTTTCCCTCATCCCCGTAATCTGGTGACACGACTGTAAGATGATATCATGTCTGTGAACCATTGCCCTAAGGCTATCATACAACTCCCTGTACTCACTTTCTCCACTCAGACGTGTTGGAAGCAAATCTTCATTGGGAGGCCTATGGGGGATGACTCAAACCAGTTTTAAAGTGCTGTTTTTCATGCGTGATAAGGCATATAGACGCTTATGTTGAAATTGTATAGAAAAGTAATGTTTGAGCCCCCTTGAATTTTGATAAAGGCTCCAGACCCCTGTGCACCCTTTTACCTTGTATTAAAGAAGTAAGGTTTGGAAATTATATGTATATAGTGTAGGATCTTGACAAATGCTGGGGGGGGGGCAACATATTCAGCCCCCTACTTCTCTGTCATTTGGGGGGCCTGGGCCCCCCTGCCCCCTCCCGTTCTCTACGCCACTGTGAAACCGATACCCCCCTCCCCCTGCTACTTGTATATAACTTACAGCTGTGTTGAAAACCTAATAGTAGGGACGTCCAACATGCACCTCTCAGCGGACCCACTACTCACACACCTCAGAGGGGCACTCACTGGCCCCAGCAGTGGTGGTACATGTGTACTGAGGGCTCTGTCTATGAAGTCATTTCCTTCAAAATTATGTGTCTGTCCACCAATATTAAGACCATAGGAACAAGTAAGATTGACATGCGGTCATTTCGCACCTTGGCCCCTTAAAATCGGACAAACAGGAGAGATTCTCTGCAAGAAAGGAGATTTATGCCCTCTAATTCTACAGGGAAGAAGTAGGTGTTATTAAGAGGCCTGTGGTTTTCATAAATGACAGCTTGCAAGGAACAATGTATCATCATAATATCAGACATAGATACATACGATTTTTGAAGGAAAACTACTTTTTTTAATAGTGGGGTGCTAAGTGTTTCATAAAAACTATTGATTAATGTGATATCTCATAGAGGGGCTTTAACAACTACAAGCCTTTCATTATGACTCATAATTCTTGGGAATATGCAATGAAAGGCTTTTAGTTTGGAAAGCCCAAATATGAGAAATCAAATGCATAAGCAGTTGTTATGAAACACTATGCACCCCAGTGTTGACTGTCATGCATGAGTGCCCTATTCACAGTGTACCTGTGAGTGCCATTGATCATACTACAATGTACTAGGCAGATTGGGGTTTGAAAAAGCACCTTTAAACTGCTTTTGCTCTTTACAGAGATAATGCATTTTCTTCTGGGTTGTGGCAATGGACTTCTCAGAGTCTCCTTCACCAGATTCCAATAATATCACATTCTATATTTTCTTGTAAAACAAAAAACACCGGATGTCCCTACTAATAGGCACGAGGGACATATCAAAAATAGCATATGAAAGATAAAGGCAATTGTGTAAATCTTTAGGGCACATTTAAAAAGCTTCAATTTCTTTCAGGGCCACAACAGCTTTGAATTATTCATAAAGAAAAGATACCTTGCTGAGATGAATATTGTACTGATTATCATGGCCAGAGCTCAGTGTCACCTTTTGTGATCTACATTAAACATAAGTAGGCCCCATGGCGGCTAGGTATCATAAAAAAGGTACACAACCAGCTGTCTAGACAGGGCTATAAGCGATCACATGTATATGGCTGTGTCTCACGACCTTGGGACAATGTTTTAGTCTCTGACCGGGTGCCGTCTCTGACCAGGTGCAGTCTCTGACCGGGTGCCGTCTCTGACCGGCTTGGCTTAATATGGTCAAAATACTAGCAGCAGGAGGCTAATTATAATCATAACTATGATTACATAACAACAGTCATAACGTTTTTCCAAATCCTTATATATATGAGTATAATTCTTTTTAAAACACATTTTTCTGAAACCTGGTCAGAGACGGCAGCCGGTCAGAGACGGCAGCCGGTCAGAGACAGCACCCGATCAGAGACAAAAACATTGTCCCAAGGTCGTGAGACACAGCCATATATAAGGCCAAAAAAAGAAATGATAGGTGTGTTTCAGATTACATGGTTTGAATCTCTAGTTAAGTAGGTAAGATTCTTTTAGTGACCTGAGAAAAAACTGCCCAGAAAATGATGTGTGATTCTGCATCGAACCGCCAATGGTGGTCTTGACTTGTGGATTATGAAATTGACTCTGAAATAGCCAAAAATGACCTAAATTTTTTTTTTCTAAATTGAATAGGAATCTCTAGGATCGGCCCTGTTTTGCATGGTAGGGTCGAGGAATCAAAATTTGGCCTGAAGCCAAAAAAAACTGTTTCAGGTTACTCGATCCTACTGACCAAAACATGGCCGACCTTAAAGATGTTACGGAATTTTGACTATTGCATTTTAGGCCATTTTGGGATTGTTCTAGCGTTGATTCAATGGTCCACTAGTCGAAGATAGTGTTCACGAATTGGCAGTGCAGTTTGCGGGTGAATTTCTGAGTACTTTTGAGGCAAAAGTAAAAAAAATGCGACCTCCCTTCTCTAAAAGTTCAGACCATTTAACCTAAAACACACCTTTTTGCCTTCCGTTCTGCCAGCTGTCTAGACGGACCAGGCTATACAAGGATCGCACGTACAAGGAATTGTATTTACATATCTGGCCTGAGATGCCCCACGGCAATCTCCATCCTTGAAGCTGATATACCTAAATAACTGTTCTGTAAGCATGACTCTATGGTTTATTATACATGCCGTGGATTTGCTTCAAATACAGATGACCCTTTTGAACTTACTTATGCTCCGCATGACACTGTGCTTCGTTCGGCTAATTTCTACATTTCCAAAAGTGGGAGAGGAATAAGAGGAATAGTGTTAATATCTATTTTTATCATCCAGATGCCATGAAACCGTAAACATTTTAGAAAAAGCATTGGACAGAGGACGGGGGTAAATATCCAAGCAGGCTTTGCAATGGAAACCCTATTTCTGTGCCCTGTCCCAAAAAAATTGAACTCTGTCAATCAGATCAAGAACTGTAATTACACGTTAACCATTTCCATATCCATTTCAAAAAGGTCTTTTTGTAGACATCCTACATTTACTCTCATTGTGATTATACGGCGCACCCTTATAAGTACTAGGTTACATGTCAGAAGAGTAGAGTTGGCAGAGCTAGCGAGTTACTGACCATGGCTGCATTAATACATTATGACCACAAATGGGCATTAAACTTAAAGCAGGCTTTAAAGGGTTAGAAAATAATGTAAGTATGTTGACTTAACCCTTTAAGGACGGCATAATACATTAATGCACTCATGTCCTTGGTCGGTATGATGCATGAATGCAACCCTTGCAAGTAACTAGCAAGTGCTGCATTCAAGCATCATGCCGACCCTTCCGGGCTGATATACTCCCATAGGGTCGGCATGATGCACCAATGCTGCACCAGCATCAATCTCGCGAATGTCATCTTTAAGCGATATACCGTCCCTAAAGACTTAAGCTGGCCTTAGTTGCTGTACTCCCTGTCCCATTCATAAACCTAATTAATCAGGAGTTCACTTTGGCAGAGGCCCTACTCAACCCCCCCAGGAGAGGTCAGCTAAGTCCCTGTACACTGACATAGTGACAGGCCCGCTGGCATTGCAGGTGTACGTTTACTACTAGTATACAATGCCAAGATCCTGTGATCTTATACACCAAGTCAACTCCATTCAAGTTCTTCTATACCTTCTCTGGTTCCATTCAGGGGCAATGGGATATTTCAGTGAAGATAAAATGTGGGTTTTATCAGAATAAAGAATGATATGTCAGGATTTAAAGGTTTGATTTTGATTTTGAAACCATGGTTGATTAAGAAGTATTGAAGTATTGAAAATTTTATTGATCATTCTCCTCAGTGAGGAGTTCTTCCGTGAACAATTTACAGAGATGTTTGTAAGTCTGATGTTACTAATTATAACAGTGATATTAATATATGAAGATCCTGTTTTACTTTTCCTCTAATGTATCTGTGAACATAGCTCCACTCCTAAAGATAGGATGAATCTTTTATATACCTTTCTACTAAAACAATCAAAGTTATGTCCATCGATCATACGTTGATTACAAAAATAAACATAGTATTTTCTAACATGTTTGAGATCAGTTTCCTATTTTTGAAACACAAGATTTCCTATGCTTAAGTATAGGAAGTGCCGTATTCAATGGCCCCATTGAATACAATGTCACTGTATTCAATGGGATAAGAAAGAAAATGACTTCCCTTCATTAAATGGCCTCAAATTAAAAAAGAATAAACACAAATGTTAACTGCTTTGAGACTGTCTTTAACATATCTCATGAGTAGGGGCTGGGGCCATATCCCACAAAGCCGCATATATATATACAACTCCTCAAGCAGTGGGCGGCAAAACTCCTGTTGACAAGATATTCCGACTCGAAAGAATTCCCAACGTCAACAAACAACTCCTAATCTCTAAACACCAAACCATTATTTGGACGCAATCCCCATTGACTTTAAATCACCCGGAGGCAGTGGTCTATGTCCACTTTGCCAAATCAGCTAAGAACCATTGCTGGGTAAACTAGCGAGATAATGTGTTTGTAGAAATAACACTTAGCCCTAATCCCCTATGGCGGAGATACACTGGTCAGAGGACCATAGAGACATAACAGTGACTCAGTGATTGTGATCTGTTTTAGTGTAAGCCGTAACTACTAAGATTAATCCTTAAGATAAATTTCAACCCAGAGTCGTATTCTGAATCAGATCCTTCAGCTGTAAACACACTGTGGAGTCCTCGCTAATCCCCAGTATATAGGCATAGTGACCCAGCTTAGCCGGATAGGTAAACATAGATATTTTTGCGCTGTACATATATTGATGGATTCCGCGCAAAGATATGTGCAGAGCGAATATTTATCCTGTATACTTATATAACAACCATAACACAGAATTCGAGAATTTAAATACAAGCAAAAATGTACTTTTTAGAAAATTCACAAAATGTATACCTGCAAAAAAATATATATGTTTACAGTATGTACAAAGAGTATGCCAATCAATCAATCCAACTATTTATGTCTGCAAAGGCCTTCAGGAGGTCAAATAAATGTTTAGACTAGAAATCCGCTTTCTCCACCTCTCTCAGTCAGGGTCTGTGGAATGAAAAGGGTCATCAAGTCCTTGATCAGGTAATCCCTTTAATGCCAAGGGTTCTATTTTCTACTTGATTTTGGTGCTAGTCACCAGAAGGCACAACCACTAGGTCAATATTTGGATACATTAAAGTCCCTCAAGGTCTGAAATTTGCAGTGTGAATACATTTTAGATATTTGTAAATAACTGTTTTGAAATGACTGTCTGACAAATTATTAAGGCAGAAATGACAGGAAACATACAAAACCGTGTTGATAAGAAAGAGATTGACTTAATTACAGATATCGCCATACACATCTTTAAACTAGTTATGTCTCTTTGCACCGCTTTATGTATTAAAAAGAATTACATTAGATATAGTATGTAAATACATACAATCTAAATTCTGAACTATGGATTACTGTTCTCTGGCTTAGGATGTGTGGCCTATTTGAAAAGAATCAGATAACTATTGCTATGTTAAAATTTCTAAAATTATGACCCAGGTTGGTATACATTGGTTACCACTTCCCCTCTTCTAGGATAACTAGGTTTATGGCATTACTTGGAAAACGGGATCTACATAGATGCATACAAGATATGTATCTACTGGTTGTATCCTTCTTCACTGAATCTATTGAATCAAACCATCTTATCCCTTTAAGGACATGTGTCGCTAAACGATTACATTTGTTGTCATGATACACCGATCGATGCAGCTGAAGCGAGTAACTCTAGTGCTGCATTGGTGCATCATGCAGACCCTCTGGGAATGTCTCCACTTCATAGGGTTGGCATGATGCTTGAATGCAGTCCTGGCGAGTTACTTGCCAAGGCTGCATTCATGCATCATGACGACCAAGGACATGATGCATTAAGGCATTATGCCACCCTTAAAGTAACAGCTCCCTAGTAACAACATTTACACCACACTGCACTCTCAGATCCTGTACAGGGTAAACCAACATCTCCACAATGGTAATCTGACTCCTTAAATGACTTGCCTTAGGTGCCTAGAAACTACTTAAAATGCTCAAATTACAGACCTCCATGTCTTGGCTTGCGGCGGGATTATAATGTATTGAGCCGCACTGGCCATAATTGTATATTGTAATATATCTATATGTGTTATCTTTAGTATGGCTCGAAGCAAGGAAAACCTTCACAAAAGAGTTTTCTTTTCTGGGGTAAACTATGGTGGTGGAGGTGTCAGTATGTATCACTGTTTTTAGATGATATTTCTATCAACTTGGAATATCATACCCGATTGTGATGTCAAGTTCAGTTATTCTGATTTATGTCAATGGTCTTCCTATTCTATTTGTAGTAGATGTGATACAAGTGAGTCAACGTATATAAGTGTTAGATACCGAGGACAGGGTAATTGTCCAAGGGGCTAGACAAGGATAATTACCAGTGTACAAGGCTTTTAGTACTTATGCAGGTACTCATGCGTATCTATATCTATTTCCCTATATCTATATCCCTCTTCATCCCATCTCATCTCATCACCCCCCCCCCCCCCCCACCGTCTTCCTCGATTATGATGTATTTAATCAAATCTGTCGCACCAGAATGATTACATGACTGTTAACATGGTAAATAACACAGTGATAGCCATACCATTGAACTGTATACGTAGTTAAAATGATAGTAAATATAGGGGTCCTAGCGGAAGGAATGCAATGAGCACATGCTAGGTTTAATGCATTTATTATCTTTTGATGTATTTGTATTATTTCCCCGAAATAAAACACTTAAAAAAAACAAAAACCAGTGACTGCTTTGTATGTGTAATACCTGTAGACACAGAGTTTCTTTTTGTTCTCCCACTGTGATATAAAACCAGTTATAATCCCAATCGTTTATCTGAGATCTGGAAACATCGAAATTGGTTCAGTATTTAAACTATTTTAAATTGGGATCTGCGGAAAACCCCTCAAGACCACGCTAGTGTCAGTATATCTGTAGATTCGTTATTCTATGATATCCCTTTCTCTAGACATGTAAAGGCCTATCTATCTATCAACCTAATTAGTTATCAAATACAGGTTAGTATACTTTATCCATAGTCAACTTAAATGTGTCAAGATGGAATCAGTTCAATATGAAAGTACGTGTATATACAATATGAGTATCTAATCCCCTACTAGGAACGTTCACAAATGACGTCACTGGCTAGGGGCGGGGGGGGGGGGTGTCTTTGGGTTAAAGATACATTAGCACCTAAATTGACCCAAAATCAAGTTATGAAATAAACCCAATATAGACTTCCGTTCATCCTTTCCTTATAAACTAACGGGCCACTAGGAAAGCCATTAGTTATGAAATCTAACTGAATGGAGGGCTCTCTAGTAGACTTATGAATTCACTGTAAGAGCATATGTGTTTTGATTGTTCATAATGCACCCCTTGCAGGTTTCATTTGTGATGGCCCGCAGTTATATATATTTTGCACCCTATTATGGTCGTATTTGCCGATTAAAAGAGAAATAACAGACTCCTCATATAGACTTACAGGCACTTGGTACATGGAAACATAATGCAAATAAGAAATTGTCCAAAATTAGCTGGTAATGTATCTTTAAGGGACGAAGTGTGACCCGCACCATACATTTTTACAGCCTATTTTGCCGCAACGAGTCACAGGGAGCGGGAGACCTTGAAAAATGCTCTCAAAATAGGTGACGTCATTTGTGAACGTTTCCTCCACATATAGCATGTGCATCCTATTTCTAATTATAATGTAATTAATTCAGTTAATACCCATATCATCTTATAGCATGGTGACCCATGCGCCTTAATAGGCCGACTAATTAAAGGAAACGCTGACATTATCTGCCACAGTAATTTGTCGGTCATTATCCTTGCCCCAGAGAGAGACACACCAAAGTTGTGCCAGGACCTATATCATCACCCCAGACTCCCCCATTCATAAGTACAGATCTCTTCGTCTTCATTATCTATCTTGTTTTATTTCATGTCCTTGCCATTCAGTCTCAGTATCACAGTAACATCTCCAGAGAGACAGAGTCATTCAACTAGATTTATGGGATGCAAGCTTCTTATTTTTATAAGTCAACTCTCGTCAGTATGGTAGTTACTCCTATTGGTTAATTACCGGGAAAGGTTATAAGAAAAGATAATGTTGCAACAAGGCGATACAAGCAAGAAGAAGGTGTCCCAACCGATTATTCTACCTTGGAGTCTATATAATTAAAGACGGTTTTTCATCTACAAAATATCAGCGTATGTTTTACATTTCTGGCTGGCATGGTGCGACCTTTTTAGACTTAATCTGATAATATTAAAAAAAACTTCTGTACTTTTGAAAAAACTTTTAATCTGAAGACCCCATTATTGAAAACTCTTATAGAACCATTCAAATTATTATTATCAACAGTTTTTGTTTGTTATTCTATTATGATTTAGGATTGTTGGCTAGGTTCCCTGACACTCAGAGGTAACTCCCTGGGGAGAATCCAACCTAAGTGCTTGGCTCTTAGTGCGCCTGGAAGATGCTGGCCAACACTCTCAATGTAGTTGTGTTTCATCCCAGACTAATATTCCAAGTCTACTATAGTACAGCTATTACAACCTTGCCAAGGGTAGGAATGTCTCCAGGGATTGCACTCGAATAATCTTTACATGTTTTTGCATTGAAATGTGTATTATTAGTGAGATGGAATGTCCATTCTGTGTTTCAACATCTACCGTAAAACCTCTCATATAAGCCGTGGCTAATATGCGAGTCATATTGCCAGTGCGGCTTAAAGGATCAGCCAGGGTCGGGGTGCGGTTTATACGTGAGTTTTTGCCACTATAGTACAGTACTAAACTTATCACATTCAGATGGGCACCACGGCTTATAGGATCGACCCCAAGTTGGGGTGCGGCTTGTACGCAAGTTAGGTTTATACGCAAGTTTTACCGTCTAGATATTTTAGCATTCGCTCCAATCTCCCTTGGCAGAGATTCACTCCTAAAGCTGAGCCCCACGCTACAGACTTCCAAGAAATGTTCTGTAAAAGGAGGGAAAAAAGTAGAACTCTCCTGTGGGTAATGACAGAAAAGAGTACTACTTCTCTGGTTTCCTGTCCGTGTACCATACACTGCTTGTATCCCTCCCCAAAAATAGTTCCTTAGAACATCTTGAATTTCTACCATTAATATATGGCCAATATGTCTGAGAATTTCACGTTTAGGTATCCAATATTTGAATCGAGGGCTTTACATGAAATGACATTTAAATGCACCTTGCGTAAGGGTCACTTTTCGCCCATTGCCTTGAGCACCGCTGATTCGACGTGGACATTGACAGATGAAGTACGAGGTGAAACATCATTACATGTCATTACATTGATTTGGTCAAAAGCGACCTGGCCACCTGGGCTGTTTTGGAGGCGACTTCCGACCTGAGGCAATAATATAAGCGACCTGGCGACTTTTGGTCAAAATTTACAATATAATAAAGGGTCCAAAAAGCGACTTTTCGACCTGGGCCTCCTAATTTCGGCGACTTTCCGACCTCAGGGGGGTACCCCTCTACACCCCCATTGATGACCTGTGTCATCATTCTGACTACCACTTTCTTACCTTTAAATAAGTCAAAGAAAGTAATCATGGTGATGACCCAAAGTCATTACATATAATGACACCAATGATGACCGAGTCTTCACAGGTGTTACGATCCAGAGCATGGAGGAAGTCGGCAGGATTATGGAGAGGGGCATGTAAGGTGTAAGCAAAATGAGGTATCTGAAGGTATGGGGTCGACCTCATGTGGATCTACCCTACATGCTATAGGTGGAAAGACATTTCGCAAGCCATATCCAACCATCACCGCCATCATTCATGATTATCACTAACAGAAATCAGGGTGTCAATTATTGGTTACTCCATTACATCACTCTTAAGCAGATTCACTAAAGCTAACACAATTAAGACAATAGCATTGGAACCGCTTTTTCCTTTGAGGTGCAAGATTTAGTATGCTTGAATACTGGAGGGGCCATTTTCAAGGCCCCCATTCGATACAATGTGGCCGTATTCAATGGGCTAAGAAAAAGTAGTTTTTCCTTCATTAAAAAATACACAAGTGCCAACTACTTTGTATAATTTCTTTAAAAAAAGATGTAATATTCTAATCAAGATTTAACCACTCGTTACATCAAAAAAATACCACATTCAAACGTACAGATGATATCAAATGACCAATGTCTCTTTCACATTGCCATTTAGATGTAGATAATATGTCAGTTTCCTGTCAAACTACTATGTAAAAGGATTTACTCCCTCAAGATGTCAGGATGAGGTCATTTTCACGTATTGACATGAATATGACCAGTAAAAGACTTTTTACATAAGGTGCTAGCTGGGGAGGCTATGGCTAAAAATGGAGTCAGACAGCTATCCTTACTACAGGGATGGACACTATAAGATGGACCCCAGCTAAATGTGCAGGCAAGCATATGAGCCATGATCAAAAGCCAGGCAACCAGCCAAATGGGCAAGTGAGGAGGTGGTGTGCCAGGCAGGGTCTGGTCTCGTGTATATCCCCACCTTGGTCCCCACACTCACTCTGACAAACTGACACCATCCATGTTCAAAACTTTTAATATATATCCCATTTCCATGAATTATGCCTGCAAAAAGAGCCAACTTAATTATATCAATAGTAAAGTCTTCCTCTATATTGTCACAGAATATTGATGTATCGGTAGAACTTTTTTAGATATACCTTCTCATATGCATATATTATGCCATATTCAATATGCAAAAATGAAAAATGATTTGGGCATGAATTCATTTGTATATAAGTCTTTAGCAAAAGGCAGATACCTACCATGGGGAGTTATCAAGGCATCAGTACCAATATGTATGTAGGCTTAGATATCTGAAATAAGACCCCATGATTTTGATTTTTGCGAATGCATAATGAAAACGACTCATGTTTCTAAATATAAATGGCATGCAAAGTCAGAGAAAAGTACACCCGTTGCAGAAAAAATATTGAGAATCACAGTGACTCCCAAATGGGAGTCTGGACTTGATCACTGAGGTAACTCTCCCCATGAATCTAAAGTGACTCCCAATCATTGGGAGTCTTAGAATAGGAGTCATATAGAGTCCTGCTAATGTTAGGGAGTCACCTTAGAGTCCTGGGGAGTGTTACCTCGGCGATCAAGCTTGGCGTCACAGTGATTCTACTTCTTTTCTCTGTGATTTCTTCGAGTTTTCCAAAACATGGATGGTGTCAGTTCCCACACAGAAGTGCAGGGACCGGGATCCCCACTGTCCTAGTGGGTCACAGTTGGTGCTCACACAGCGTTGTGAGGCCTACATATTATAGTAAATACTCCCTGTGTCTTTGATGTGTACATTCCCTGGGAGGATGGCACCTCATAAAGCCTGACCCGGGGGCTCAGTGTTAATGAATAGGTATGGCAGAGTTCCGGTGGCAGCCTTCAGAACATGATACAGTGTATATACAGCTGACATGGAGGGGTAATTAGGTAGTTCTTTAATGACAGCACACTGTAAAAAGTTGGTTGCCATTTTGGTAGGTGTATTGTAGATTCTACTGTAGGTGTACAGTTGATTGTAGGTAAATCTACAGCGTTTTCTACTGTAAACCCATTCTACAGTAAAATCTACTGTAGGTCTGCGGTAGATTCTACTGTGTACCTACACTAAAGTTCTATTTTCAGTGCATGTCACTAAAAGATTACATTTGTCGTCATGATGCACCAATGCAGCCCTGGTGAGTAGCTCGCTGGTGGTGCTGACCCTTCGGGAGTGTCTCAACCCTGTAGGGCCGGCGTGATACTTGAATGCAGCACTGACGAGTTCCTTGCCAGGGCTGCATTCATACATCATGCCGACCATGGGCATGATAATAGGTAGCCCTGTCTGGAAGTCCACCAGAGGCAGAGACATCCATATGTGTTACATCTGTATAGGGCATATAATTCATACCGGTACTCTCAGCCAAAGCAAGATGTACCAAATCCGCCTGCTCTTATGCACCTGCAAGGATACATTTTAACCTCTTTTCCTTTCGCTCTCTTACCCGTTTGATGCCCTCTTCAACCCTGTGTTAAAACTGGGCATATGTGCTAATTTGAGAGCCTGTGATAAAAAGGGCTGAAACAGTACCATAATACCATAAAGTCAGTTAAAGGGCATAATCACCGAGCGCATCCCACTCACAATTCTAGTACTGTTCTAGTCTACTATGTGGTTAAGTGCAAGTGGTGAGAACGCCCCTTTAATATTCTATATTAACTTTTTTTGCTTTCCGACATGCCACCATTTGCTAATTGAGAGATCTTGCGGTTGTAAAAGACATCATCCTGCTCAAATAGTCATATAGTTTGTCAGTAAGGTCCAATCACTGGATTCAATGATGTTTAAGACGACAAGATAGCTGGGCTGAAGTGTGGCCCAAATCAGGTCGCCTGATTTGGGCTCAGATCACTTTCAAAGAGGTCTGCCCGATTTGGCCTCAGATCACTTTCAAAGTGACGAAAC
The DNA here is from genome assembly GCA_947462335.1 of Harmothoe impar. Lineage (NCBI taxonomy): Eukaryota > Metazoa > Annelida > Polychaeta > Phyllodocida > Polynoidae > Harmothoe > Harmothoe impar. The sequence goes on along the minus strand of OX381718.1, from coordinate 58,017,402 downwards.
GCGGGCCACATCAGCAAACACATTGTGAGAAAAGTTGGCCCAGTTGGGTGGGTACTAAAACATAGTTATCCCTGATTTGATCAGAGTTCCCCTTTATGTCTTCCTGAAACAGTTTGTCAGCCTATCAGTCACCGCGTTTGATGTTTGTGAATTACCCTCTACTTACGTCAAATTGAGGTTTGGGTAGAGTAGAGTACACAGAAAATCTAAATGCTCCAGCCTTTAGTCTGCAGTGGCTATCCCAGGTGAGTCATAGGGATATTTGGTATTAGCTTCAGAGGGAAAGCACCTCCTGATTATTCTGAAGGTAAATGGAAGCAATCGCCAAGATCAATCTCTGTCCTATACACATATAATCTAAATGCCCTTGCCTTTAGTCTGTAGTAGCTATCCCAGGTTAGTCATAGGGACATTGGTCAAGCATGACCAAGTGCTACTCAAAAATGACTGAATCAAAACAATATATGACTAATGCCTTACTCAAAAGGACTTAGCTTATAATGCTCATTCATGATTGAAATGGAGAAGACTAAGCTGAGTTGGTCAGTGCTGACCACCCTGACAGTATTAACTCACCTAGGTTGGTCGTATAGTGAGCCAGAAAATGATTACTAAACTAGGTTAGGTACTATTCTTAGCCAGTACTGACCAAGTTCTGGAGCCTAAAGAGTATCAGTGTGCCTGTTTATACGTGTAGCACTTCATATGTCTTAGAATGTATTTCCAAAACGGCCCAGATTTTCAGTCATTACACATACCTGTCTGACAGTTTACGGGTGTTGAAGGTGTCACATCATTTTTCACAGCTCCGACAAAGTGTTGCATGTGTGAATTTGCTACTGCTACATCTTTCACTTTGAACTGTTGAAACTTTATTCAATTTCCTTTTCTTCTACCTTCCAAATGTTCTTCCAAGTTGTAACCTGTTGAAATATGTTTGTTTTCCTTTTCTTCTACCTTTCAAACTTTTTTCCAAATTGTAGCCTCCTTCGTTTAATACATGTTGTACACACTTACAACTTCATGTACATGCTCTAATACTATAAGATAATGCTAACTTCTTTTTTATTATATCAGTTTTATTTATCCTGGAATACAATTAGGCTTTCGCCTCTTTGCATCGCAGTCCAGCTTGGGTTTTACATTGACATACATTTCTATATAAAACTAAAAGCTAATAACATAATGTTTGAGTATCATCATTCTAGAATATGAATAGAATACTAGCTAACAACCATGTGAATATGATATAACAGTGTGGCAAGGTGAATACACAGTTTTCATGTCATTAGTGATGTTAAGGAATTACTTTAGGTAAAATGCCACCTGATGATTTAATCAATTATGACATTTGTCATAATGATGCATGATTGCATACCCTAGCGAGTCTACTGCGCAGAGATGCATGCATGCATCATGCGGACCCTAGGGGAGTGTATCAACTCCGTACACCGGGTATGATGCTTAAATGTGGCCCTAGCGAGTTACTCACCATGCAGGATTGGATGCATGCATCATGATGACAAAGGACATAGCACTTAAAGTGTTTTGTCTGCATGGGTACAAAAAAACAAACAGAGTTAGGGCCTACCACCCATGACAACATTGGTCTCTGGTGCCCATATATGTTTTAGTTGGGTCAGCTGGGCTTGCCCATAACGAGTCCCATAACTAGGTTATGGTCCTTTCTGGCTAGGGCTATATATGGGAGCCCAGATGGGCCAACCCAGGAAAACCTTTATTTTTCATGAATACATGTACATTGTAAATATTTCAAAGCATGCTGACATTTGATTTTCCTCCAGAAATCACCATTTTCTTATAGTTGGTGCTAATGTGGATTACTCTGGGCTGGGAGCTTCTAATCCAAGCTGACCCATCTGGGCTCCCACGTATAGCTCTGGACGAAAAAAATCATAACCTGGACACGGGCAAATCAGCTTGCCCAAGTAAATACACACACAGGTCCCACTAAGCAATGTTGGCTGGGCATCTTACGATATGGGTTCTGTTATAATTCTTCCTGACAGTTGGCTTTGCTTCAGCCCCATTCCAGCACTGACTTGTTCGTGTTTGGGGTAAATTAAAGGTTGTAAAGGTTCTGGGTAAAGAGTGTACCTCTCAATGAGTGGGTGTACCTCCTGGGTCATACCTGTACTCACAGGGACTTAGAGCTGGCACCAACCACTTGCCATTACAGTCTACAGTCAACTCCCTCTTAGCGGCCACCCCTCCAGTGCAGCCAATCCCTCTAATGCAGACACTTTTCATAGTCCCAGACATACTACAATGTACAGAAAATGACCCCCTCTAATGCAGCCACCCCACCAAAGTGGCCACTTTTTCATAGTCCCAAGGGTGGCTACATAAGAGGGAGTTGACTGTATATGAAAACTTTTTCACCGTGCAGGACATTTGGTCCTGCAAATTTTTTTCTATGCAGGCCCGGCTCAATTTTTGCAGGCCCGGATATTGGAGTACAATATTGCTATCTAAAAATGAAATATAAAGCAAATGTTTGTATTAGCAATGATAATGAATAGGTTCCCCCTACATGTTATAATTATGTTAACCATTTTTGATATGTAGATTACTGAAGAACATTACAGAAAATATTCACACTTTCTGTTTTATGCTTTAGAAACCTTAATAATGGTCCAATTTCACAAGCCGTAAAAAATGGCATATAGGTTAGAATCTCTAGAATACAGCCAGCCATCCGGGCCTGCAGTACCCCCTTTTCTGCCGGACCAGCAGACTTTTTGTCAGCTATAGCCGGTGTCCGGCAGGTTTTCATATAGACTGCCATTAACCGTTAATGATTAACGGTCAACGTTAATGATTAACGTCAACTTTCTCCAGTGTGTCATAAACTGCCTATAATGTAAAAACGTCCACATCGGTGGTGGTTGAATGAATTTAAATGGTGTCAGGACAAGTACCCTTCGGACGTCTACCCTAGGACATCTACCCCTGCCATTTACCCCCTGGACATCTACTCCCTAGGACATCTACCCCCTGGACTTTTACCCTTTTGGGCTTCTACCCCTTGGGACATCTACGCCCTCCACATGATGTGACGCAACCATATGGGCATCTGGAGGTCCCTAGGGGCAGAAACCCTAGAGGGTAAAAGTCAAAGGGGTAGATCTCCAAGGGGGTGAATACCTGGAGGGTAAAGGTCCTAAGCGGTAAATGTCCAAGGGGTAGACGTCCAGGGGGTAAAGTCCTACAGGATAGATGTCCAGAGGGGTAAATGGCAGGGGGTAGATGTCCGGGGGTAATTGTCCTACAACCATTTTAAATAGTTGGTACTTGAAGCAATCACAGAGTAAGCTCAATAATAGCCGTCATAGTAATAGTTGCTACTATTATGGATATGTTTCCATATGGATCGTGCTGGACCAAACATTCTATATCAGAACTGTGATTATCATCTCCTACATATATATCATAATAAGCATTGCAGTAGGATTTTGTCAAACAGACTCAGTCATTTTGTAAATTGTAGTTATATATATATATATATATATATATATATATATATATATATATATATATATATATATATATATATATATATATTGTGCACAGGGATGATCTCCCCCCATCCTAGGTACATGCACAGGGAAGGTTCAGGAATCCGCAATAAAACAGTGTTCAGACCACATCCTCCCCCCTCCCCCTCCTCCTCCCCTGGAGCAGGCCCTCTTCCTGTTAGTTCCCTTTACCATCCACCAGGGGGCGTAGCAGGGCCTGTTAGAGTACACCTAGCTCTATCTAACAATTGCCAACACCCAAGCTGGCCCTGCAATTCTTGCATATAGCATATCTATAGAGATTGTCCTTAGAACTTAAAGCCATCACATGCGTACCTCCGGTTGGTATGATAATGGCTGGGGAGGCTACCTCCCTGTGAACTGTTCCTGTGGGGAGCACCCCCCCCCCCCCCCACACACACACACGCGACCCCTGACCGACCCTCCCCCTGGCGGGGCATCTGGCAGGTAGGGATCAGCCCCGCGTCAACGGTCAGGGATCAAAGCACCCAGGGGATCCAGCTGCATGCAATACCTCTGATGGGGCTCCTGAATCTGTGCCGACAGGTGTAGGCTAATGTTGGGGGGTTGATTTAGGGGGATGCATTTGTGGGAGGGTATCATTGGGTGAGTATGGGCATGACAGGAGTTGGAGTCTGTTTGGTATTCAGAGGCAGTTAGCACAGGGTGGATTAGCTTTAAGTCACCTCTTAAACCTTTAAGGACGGCTCGCTGCTTAAAGATAACATTGGTCGGCATGATGCACCAATGCAGCCCTGACAAGTAACTCACAGGTGTTGCGTTGGTACATCATGCCGACCCTAGGGAGTCTCAACCCTGTAGGGTCGGTGTGATGCTTGAATATAGCCCTGGCGAGTTACTCGCCAGGGCTGCACTCATGCATCATGGCATGATACATTGGGGCATAATGCCGTCTTAAAAGGGTCAAGGGCCACATAGTGCTTTAATGCAGGATTCTCTTTACCTTCATGATGCATGAATGTGGCCCTGGCGAATAACTCTCAACTACCGCTTTCGAGCATATTGCGGATCCTACTGGCACCCTGCAATTGATGCAGCCCTGGCGAGCAGACTCGCCAGAGCTATATTCATGCATCATGACGACAAAGGGCAGAGCACTTTAAAGCATTCTATGTATAAATATATGGCCCTAATAACAGTTCTATAGGGAAGATATACATCTTGAATAGAGCAATTCACTATGACCTTTCATGGTCATGATTAAAGGTACATGCTTATATTTGGGAAGGCTAGTTATGTGAAACATGGTTTCTTAGGGAAAATGAACATCATTAGAGACTGAAGTTTGATGAGATTATCCTGGTGTAATATGTTAAAGATTTAGAGACAGTCTATGTAGATACGTTTATATGTCTTCTCCTCTAGTTTATTATCCGAGTATGAGAATATAAATTAACTGTTCTAAGCTAGTTGACCGTATACATACTATTACTCTAATGCCATTCCCAGATATGATGCACACCCATTTAACGCAGGCAATGGTGATGCCACAGGTGAATAGAAAGTTTAAGATATGAGGGTCTTGGACGTGTAGAACCCTATCTACATGTACGTGCAGGCAAGATAGGAATTGCATAAACATGTATGTCATATAGACGTTATAAAATAGTCATGGCGTTTGAATGGTGGGGATCTGTAGAAGAAGGCAATAACCTTTGTGTTAAGTATTACCTTACTTAATTACCCAATAAATGGGGCTCTTTTAGTAACCAGTCTAAATGTACTTACTCACACCTTGATAGTGCTATGCAGGGGTTTAAATCTGAAAGTGGCATACACACCAAGCGTATCCCACTCCCAATTCTAGTACTGTTCTTGTCTACTATGTGGTTAAGTGCAAGTGGTGAGAATGCCCCTTTAACCAAAGAACCTGGACTACAAGTGGAACTTATACTTCTAGACGTTCACGTTGACATACAGGTATACGGTTTGAAATCTTAAGCTCTCTAGTATTAATCTTGGCATTCCTCTGTAGTTTCCCTGTCTGCTGGTCTTATCCAGGGCAGTTATAGAACACAGTATATATAAACGGAGGGAATGACATGTGGGCTGCCAAATGTGTAGCATCTAACCCACAGTATGTCGTACACTGTAGTAACACCTGTCTTTATTGGTTATCGCCATTCACAATCGGCCAGGCTTGGATGATAAGTGTTCAGCATGTGTGCCAGCTATGTCAACGGTATGGTGATATAATGCCCAGGGTATATAGTAGGTGAGTAGGAATATATAGACAAATGCCAACGCCCATTGATGCTATCTCTGTCGTATTTCACGAGTGGGGGCTGGGGCCATACCCCATGTATAGCCGCAGGCTGAGTTGGATATGCCCGATCCCACATGAGTGAAATACGTCAGGGATGTAACAATGTAGTTGGCATTTGCATATTGTTTTTGATTTGAAGCCATTTAATGAAGGAAAGACAGGTTTTTTTCACCCCATTGAACGTGGCCACATTGTATTCAATGGGGGCCATTGAATACGACCCTCCCTAAACTTTAGCATGGTGAATCTTGTATTTCAAAAAAGATAAAGTATTGTGGAGGCTTGATAAGGTGGCAAGGCTTTATTTAGTTGGTATATGTAGTTATAATCAGATTCTACTAAATCTCATCTCACCTACTTTTGACTTGGGTTTTACTGCTTTTCACTCAGCAGTTTATTCAGGGTCAGGCAAAGGTGAACCTTCTTCTCAGAGCCTGACAAATTCACAATGCTGGACTCTTGGAGGATGAGAGACAGAATCACAGGATGCTTCTTTATATAGATTCTAATATTTTGGACTCTGGGAAAAGGGTCCAGCATTGCTAGACTATCAAGCCATGTTGGGTGAGTCCAGTCTCTGAATGAAGGTCCAGCATTGCCTGACCCTCACTAAAGTGCTTGACTTTGATAATTGAGTACTTTTGGCGACAAGACCAGCATCAGGCTAACGCCCATATTTAATGGGGTGTGGCTTCGCTTTCCCACTTGGGACTGGACTACAAAATCCAGCATGGGAACATGGGCATTTTCTTTACTATGGCATGCGACATGGGGCTTGGTAACATAGGGGGGAAGAGTTAGCATGGCACAGGCTATTTCTTGAATTTGACATTGGACATGGAGCAGGGTCCTGGAAGCATGAGGCATTGCACTGAAAATCCATAGGTTGAAAGGGTTAGTCAGTACAGACTAACCCAGCTGGGTCATATGAGTGTTAGTCACAATGGCAAAGTTATTTTCAAAAATGACCAAGGGGTCAGTCAGTAGTGGCTAACCTAGGTCCATCATTGGTGTGTTGTATTTGTATACCACTAGTTGGGGCCACCTGTGATGACCACTCAGTGGCTCCCCCTGGAACTAAAAAGACTAAGGTGGGTTGGTCAGTAGTGACCAACCTGACAATAATAACTAATCTAGGTTGGTCGTATAGGGAGCCAAAAAATGGCTAACTAGGTTAGGCACTAGTGACTGAGAGGTTGGGCGTATAGGGAGCCTAGGAATATCAGTGTGGGCTTTAATTGACGGGCTGCATAGATGGTCATTTCTGAGATTCAACTGTACCAATGATCTGTGATTGATGTGGCCATATGTAAGATCTAGGGCTAACTGTTTCTTTACCCAACACACTCAAAAAAGTCAGCGTCATTGTCGCTAAAACTGCTCTCACATGCACTGTCACATGAGAGTGCTTTTAACGACAATGACGCTGACTTTTCTGAGTGTGAAGATGCTGTCTGTAGCAGTTTCACAAATAAAATCAAAATCAAAATAAATCAAAGATAGCAAACTGGAGAACATAGAGATAGAAGACGATGAGGTAGTATGTTAAATCCTTAATAGCCAGGTGTTGCACTGGAGTTGGTTTAGATCCCCAATTACTGTTGTATTATACTCTACCCCCCCTTTTGATGTTCAGAGGATGTGACAGGATGTACCTTGTATAATACAGTTCACACGAGATAACAGTTAAAAAGGGCATTTCACCTCCAAAGATGAAAGCAGGCAGGGCATTATCAATGAAGATTATAAAAAAGGATAAAGTGTAAAGTGTCAGTGTGCAAGAGGCAGTCACATGATAGAGCCATTAACCATATTAAATCTGTGAAATAATGGACTTCCTGTCTCATAATGTATCCTAGGTCAGGGCTGCATGCAACCTGCTTGTTCCCCTATGGCACTGTGCCAACGTAGGTAAGGGGGGAATGAGTCATATGCTGTGGTTTGTTGTAAAAGTACATGATCTTATATACAGTGGCTATATATCCAGCTCAATGTTCCTGAGTGTACTTCAAGCTTGTGGTCGCAGCAATATGCTGCTACTTGTCAGTTGAGTGTGGTATTATACTATATGCATTAGCACTGGTCCAGTTCGCAATGCATTGTATAGCCTCAGTAGGCTGTATAGCTATGTATGAATCATAGCTGTGCTTTAATGGCAGTAAAAATAAACCAAAATAACTAAAATCATTTAAAATTATGTAAAATTGACTCAGTCAGGAGAAGTGCACAGAGGTCTACCAAGGAACACGATTCTGTCCCAGTTTGTTCTTAAAATAGATCGTGACATCACAGACAGTAGGGTATGTATGGAGGGGGGTATTCTTGTCCAGGGTCCAGAAACCAGTGCGTATGAATTATAATATAATGCAAGTCACTAATGATTTGTTGCAATTCAATTATTTACGATAGGGCAGGATATGCCTTATTAGGCTTACATATAAAAGACAGGTGCTTATTCAAGATACTACTTTCTGTGCAAATTCATTGTCCAAAAACCCTGTTCTGCTGGCATTTATTCAGGACCAGCGATAAATTGAATAATCTGCGCTTGAAGAAGCAATCGAGTTATTATTGCTAAAATGCCAATTAAGTTGCACTGATATGTATTCATTATAGACTATATGTAAACTAGCCTGAGTCTACTTTACCCCCAGCCCCGGCCCCAGCCTCTGATTACTACACTCTCAGAAAAGTCAGCGTCATTGTCGCTAAAACCTGCCTGACTTTCAGGTGAGAGTGGTTTTAGCGACAATGACGCTGACTTTTCTGTGTATGTATGTGTACAACGTAGAGCCCTCTCATTTGTTACAAATGTATCTATAGGCATGTCAATTATCTACATCCATTCTTGGAAACTTTCCCTTTGTACTACATCCACACGTCCATGATTAGGTCCTCTACAAACACCCTTCACACCCCTGGGTTATAAAGTACATGACCACAGCTTCACAATAACCCCACTACGTGTCGCCACAGTCTTTGTCAAGAAACTGCAGGACACCGGAAGTCTGCTGACAGAGCGGAAAATAGGCGGCTGCATCCCATTGTAACGGGTATTAACGATGTCAGAGCGTCCCGCTAGGGGGTGCACTGAGGGGAGGGGTTATTGGCGGGTGGAGATTGTGACACAACAGGCGAGAAGTCAGTAATTTCAAGGCATGCTCCCCCAGCCCTTGTACATCAATGGGACACTGTCATTTTCATGTCAGCATGAGCTGAGTTGGTGCACGTAACACCCAAACTGAAACTGTTATAAGTGGGTGGGATGGGAGGGTCTGTTTAGTGGTCATGGGAAAGGTAGGATGATGGGAGACATGGATGGAGAAGTGGGCATGTGCTATGCCAATTGTTGCCTTACCTCTTGTTAATAAGTGCCGCAAATACTCAGGGGTACTATAATATTGATCATACAAATACAGACTGCATGCATGTTTGCATTTAGTTAATAAGGTGAAAAGGAAAAAGGACTACTTGAAGTTCAGGACTTTGACTTCTGTCAACTGTCAAAGCGCCAACATTATTTATGCCATAACTTGCAAAACATGTGGCATACAGTATGTTGGACAAACCCTGGAATGCCTAAGGGACAGATTCCAGGGGCATAGTGGGGACAGAGAACAACCGGTTAGTAGACACTTCAATCAATGTCCCCCTCCTCCACAACCCCCATCAAGATGGAAAGGCTTCGAAATCACAGTACTAAGCTTTATAAAGAGCCCCCTGAAAACCCCAGCAGGTATCGCGGAATTAAATGTGGAGGAAAGACAGTGGATGCACCGACTTTGCAGCATCACACCAAATGGGTTAAATCTACTAGACTAATCTAGACCTAGTCCCACGACCCTCAATTATCCGTTTTCCCAGCATTTAGTTAATTATGAGATGCCTTAAATGCACTCTTTAAAGTCAGTAGTAATGCCATATGTCAATGTCCCAGAAAAGTCATAATGGCATTTAAGTGACGTAAAGTGGCTTAAGTGACTTTAAGCGGCTAAATATGCTTAAAAAAAAAAAAAAAGCTTAAAGTGTTACATAAAGCATATTTAATTGACTTAAATGAAGGAATTCATGCAGTGTTATAAACAGTCACGTATTGCCTTTTTGGCGAGTAGGCTCCATCAATGTCATTATATCGGGTTACCAATTGGATTCCTTGTGTGTTTTACAGGGACTGAATTTAGAAAGATTACATTGATGACATGTAGTGTATAAAGTTATCATCCTTCTGCATGAGAAAGCTAGCAATCTGGCGACACTAGCACAAAGACATATTTCTGCGAGCAATGGTTAAACAATGGGCCAAACTAGCACTGCATGGACATTAATATTTAAGCAAACTTGCAATTGCTTAAAGTCATTCTTCAAGTGGCAGTACTGGAAGTATGGAAGTACCGGAATTAAAGATGCTCAAAAAGTGACTTTTAATAGTCCAATCATTGCTTAAATGGTAACATTCATGCAGTATAGGACCACATCTATGCATCATGATTGACATAACACAAAACCAGTAGTCAAGGCAGATATGGCGTAATATAATAATGCCAGTTATAATGCTTCCCCCAACATTGTCCCAAGGCCGAAAAAAAGGATTGTTTCAGGTAACATTGGCAAAAAATGTTGGGTCCGTAGGTCGTCTGGCCGGTCTGAAGACCCAAAAATTGACCCAAAAATTGACCCAAAAATGGTAAAAATACGGAAATTTCTTCAAAGTTGCATAAAACAACGTAGGGTCGGCCCTGTTTTGATAGGGTCGGTCGGGTTACCTGAAACAAACCTCTTTTTTTCGGCCTAATGTATCCTTGCCATACGGGGATGTGTCTCACATGTTCACAAAGTTCAAGTTCACGTACTCTTGAAACCTTACTTAGAATGCCTCGCTTTTTTATCTATCTGTCCTTTTATCATTTCTACCCAGATAACAGCTTCTACTCTATCCAGCATACACTGGTCTTTATGGATCTACGGTTAACCCTTTAAGGATGGCATAATGTTTGCATAATGCCCTTGGTTGTCATGATGCATGAGTGCAGCCCTGGCGATTAATTTGCTAGGGCTGCATTCAAGCATCATACTGACACTACAGGGTTCAGACACTCCCAAAGGGTCGGCATGATGCACCAATGCAGCACCGGCGAGCTACCCTCTGGGGCTGCATTGGTGCATCATGACGTCAAATGTCATCTTTTAGTGACATCCTTCCTTAGAGGGTTAAGGATGTGTGGACGTGACGAGAGACATGCTGACTGTTTACCTTTCAAAGATGCAGGATACTGGATGCTCTCAGGTAGTACACCCTTTATATCATGATGCATGAATGCAGTATAGCTCGTTAGGGCTGTTATGTTTATCACAACGATAAAGACCATAATACAAGAATGCATTATGCCACCCTTCAGTTAAGGTTGCGACTGTATACACCTGGGATTACACTCCTATGTGTTTATTATCTCCATCCCTCTCCGCTCCCTGCTACTCTATCTGACACTGTCTCTGCAGAGACATCTCTCCCTCTCCCTACCTCTGTATGTCTATCTATATCCTACCTGCCGCCTCATGTCTCTATGTCTGTGTCCCTGTCTCTCTGTCCCTCTGTCCCTCTATCCCTCTGTCGCACTGTCCCTCTGTCTCTCTGTCCATAATCTCTGAGTGTTAGATTGCCCAGGGCCCATGTGTGTGGGGATGAATCGCCTGGCACCTAGCGCCCAGTATTTTTATCTGCTGATCCTAAGCAGATGCATTTCTACATAACTTGTCCATGCATCACTGAAACTGACCCTTTAGCCTCTGAGGTCAGGGAATGTATACAAGTCCACCCTTCTCCTGCCCATCATTTTTCATATATGTGATTATTTAGACTTATTTAGAACCAAATGGAAATCCGCATCTCACCAAATGGGGGAGCTGAACCGCCAGGGTGAGTATGTGTGTCCAAGTGTTTTATAAAGCCAAGATATACCGTTCAATATGATAAACGTGTTTAAACATGTTCTGAGTTGCCGCTTTTTCATTGCTCAGCCCCAAACCAACAGAAGTAAAAGACCACACGCATATGATATAAATCTGACTAAAAACACATAATATTCCCTTTGGTCTTGGAGTAACTAGGACGGCCTTGACCTTGGGATATTACCAAATTAGACGCAAGAAGGTATATTTCACCATTGACCACGTGACCATGGGTTTTTAGTACATGAAAGCCCCACCAGGAGGACTATACATCTGACTGTTTGCTATTCTATTTCATCAAACCTGAACATACACTGTAATTAGTGTCGTCAAAAATTTGTCCTTCTATACTGTAAATCAACAGTATATTTCACTGCCCATGCACACTAATACCAGAGTACATATTATAAAACTACAATATATTATACTGGTCTGTTACTTTTACTGTTTACTTTTAACAGTGTATCATCTGTTGTATTTTAATCATACATAGACTGTGAATACATGCGTCTATACGATAATAGTAAGCCATCAACTATTATATAATAATATATATCTTTCATACTGAGGCCACTCAAAAAAAAAATTGTTTCTCATCACCAAGCTGTAAAAATGTGACGAGGGCGTTTTTATTTTAACTTTTTTTTTTACTTGAAGCTGAAATACATAGGGAAATCAGCAAAAGTTGTCATAATGCATTTTATTCCCAGCTGACTGCATTACTGACAGCATAAGCTTCAATTTGATACCAAATTTGCCAATATCTTTCCAATTTAAACATATTTTTCATCAAAAATGTAAATAAATAAATAAAATTCTTCAGGTCATGATTTTTATAATGCACGCGGTGATGAGAAACAACTTCTTTTTATTGAGTGGCCTAATATTCTCTAATTTTCCTCCTATTTCTTAGCAGCCAGGCAGACAGGAGTATCCCTGCAGCAGAGACACAGGGGCCATCCTTTCTGCATGGATGCTCACAGTTTTATTATTTCTCTTGTATTCTAGTTTCTTTCCAGAGCTTGGCCCACTGGTACACTTCCTACCCTATACACACGCCACCAAGGCAGCTTTTTACGTCCCTCTCCAGTATAAGCCCCAGCTGACATGTAAAAGGACAAGAAGGAAGCCTTATGGTCACATTGACATTTATTGAAAGTTGTGTCGGGGAGGAAATAAAGACGACATTGTAGGAAGTGGTAACTGTGTACCCTCTAACAAAAGGAGAATCAAGACACCCAGAGATGAATGAAGCCGGCCCCTGTTATATATATATATATATATATATATATATATATATATATATATATATATATATATACATATATATATATATATATATATATATATATATATATATATATATATATATATATATTTACGCCACAGTGTTGAATGAGAGAACAAAAGAAATGGGCTGACTATAATTTACATACAAGGTTGTTTGTTGATAAGGTCCATTGAGCACACTCTCCTACTGTGGGTGTAAGTCAGATATAATATGCGTGACTAGCTGCATGCGTGTTACGAGCCTTGGACAATGGTAATTATCCACAGCTGGTGCCTTGGACAATTACCCTGTCCTTGGCTTATAACAGTCATACATCAAATCACTTGTATCATATCTACCACATAAACACACACACATTTATATATATATATATATATATATATATATATATATATATATATATATATATATATATATATATATATTTATATATAAGTATTCACTGACCTGCCCTCCCCTCCACTCTCAATGTTATATGCATACACTGTAAATCCATAATACAGTAGATTCTACTGTAGATCTACAATAGATTCTATTTTGTACCTACACTGTAAATCCATGATACAGTAGATTCTACTGTAGATCTACAACATATTCTACTGTGTACCTACACTTACTATTCACAGTGTGGTAAATGTAAGGGAAAAGCGTTCACATGCTTTTGGTCCGTTGCCAATTTCTTGTAATTCACTAAGGAGTAGGTTAGTTGGGCATCTGTGATCAAACAGAAAAGAAAGTTGAAAGGAGTATATCATTGTGAGCTTTCTCTCAGGACTGACAAGCTGTCCCAAAAACAGGTCCCTAAAATAAAAAGGCAAAAACGTTACCACTCCCTAACTCCCCAAGGTCCCCGTAAGTCAAAGGCATATTACCCTCTTGGGGTAGGATCTCTAGAAATAGATACTCTAGACTATGTTGCTAAAGGGACTCGGGCCAGGGCCAGGCATTTTAGTGAGGGTCAGGCATTGCTGGACCCACCCACATGAGGGTCAGGCATTGCTAGATCTTGAGAGCCTGGCCATGCTGGACTGTGAGGAGAGACTGTTTCAGCCTCCAACACCCCAGCATTGTCAGACTCTGGCATTAGAGTCCAGCATGGCCAGACTCTCAGGAAATCTTGTGCTAGTCCAGCCTTTTATTGAAGGTACAACATAGCCTGACCCTCACTGAAATGGCGCTTTTGGTGACATGGAATGACGCTCATGTTTGCCTCAGTGTAAACTTTTGTTATTCATTTGTGTGTTCACTACATACTCAAAAAAGTCAGCGTCATTGCCGCTAAAACCACTCTCATATGAAAGTCAGACACTGCCTGTCTTTCATATGCGAGTGGTTTTAGCGACAATGAAGCTGACTTTCTGAGTGTGTAGCTGGAGTAATGTATATTGTCATGTGAGGCAGTGACATGGAACCCCTTACTAATGGGAAACTCCCTACATTGCAGAACTGACATTTGACCTCACAGTGAGCAACCAGCTGACCCTTGGGGTCTGAGCTAAAGACAACGGGTCACATTCACGTTTACCCCTTTAAGGACGGCATAATGCATTAATGCATCATCCCTTGGTCGTCATGATACATGAATGCAGTCCTTGTGAGTTACTTGCCAGGGCTGCATTCAATCATCATGCTGACCCTATAGGGTTGATAGACTGCCATTGGGTCGGCATGATGCACTAATACAGCACCGGGGAGTTACTCGCTGGAGCTGTATTGGTTCATAATGAGGACAAATTTCATCCTTTAGAGAGTGAGTGAGTAATGGATGTTTAAAGCCATTTCAACAGCTAAGGTCATAACGACATCCGTCCTTAAGGTGGGTTGCGGCCATTGCAGAATAGAGTACTGCGCATCTTTCTGCGCATGTTGCTTAAATGCGTCAGAATCATGCCACTTTTGGAAGGGTATGCCCTGAATGATTTTCTACCCTCATGAAAAATCTCAAGCATTTTGAGCAAAATTGAGCATGAATTTCATAATACACACACAAAAATGTGATCTTCACTGTCACCAAAACCTGCTAATTCTGAAAGTCAAGAAGTCTCCAACTTTCAAAATTAGCTCGATTTGGAAACAGTGACGCTCGCATTTCTGTGTTCCTTAGGTTTTACCTTCAGATGTTGTGTTTGCTTTAAAAAGTAGTGTTCATAAATATCACAATATAAGTAACAGTAATCAATATGAAAGTGGGAAATGCCCTTGCAATTAAAACTGAGGAGATTGTAGAATTGTGGAGCTACTACATCTCAGCAGTTACTGTCTCTATCAAAACCATTATCTAATGATAAAAAGGGCATGCTGGATTCCCTAGTGGGTGTTCAGCCATTCCTTATTGTTCATCCCCCCTCCCTTCACTGGGTACAAATTGGTCACTGGGTACAATGTGAATTTGATCTACGTCCATTGACAAGATGACGTAGTATGTATTACGTCAATAGCACTACCATCTGGTAGCTAATGCAGTGGCAAAGTCATGTAATTAATACGTAATTAATACATAGCTAATTGATAGTTTTTGCATGGTGGTGTTTCAATTCAATTAGAATTGAAATTAGGTAATTTTTGCTAGAACTCAACATACATTCACTATAGGGTGCTTAAAGTGCTACCGAGGAGCCCCATTTTTAGACATCAGGCGGAGAAGTGAAAAAGTTTCAGTCCCTGTATACCAAGAAGAGGGTCAGAGGTCCAGCCATGGGTGGTCTATGGAGCGTCTACCTGCTAGCTGTTACCTGATTGAACTTCCATCCCCCAAACATGGATGCTCCCATGGCCTAACCCCTAAGACTCCTATATGAACAGCATGGTGTACTGATACAAATGACCAATCTAAGTTTCAGCCACACTTACAATTGTATATATATATATATTAAGTATATATTAAATATATATTAAATATAGGATCGGCCCATGGTCAGTACTAAAAGTCACCATAATCAGATCTCTGGTGCGGCTTATAGGATCGGCCCAATCTCGTGGTGCGGCTTATACATGTGCATACATATATATATATATATATATATATATATATATATATATATATATATATATATATTATATACATATATATATATATATATTAAATACACATATTTATGGGTGTATATGTATATATATATATATATAAATATATATATATATATATATATATATATATATATATATATATATATATATATATATATATATATATGTATTAGATAGACGAACATGTACCTTGGTATGCCTCATAACCACTGTCCCACAAGATCAAGACGAGGTGTTATACACCGAGTCGAGTCGAAATAACCAAGGTGCGAATCCTTTGTCTTAGGTGTCACCCGTGGGTTAAATATATACATATATCAGTGCGACCCTACAGTACTCATGGTCCCTCCAACAACCAGGCATATGGGCTCCTTTTCAGACACCCATCACTTTATTACACTCTTCTATTGAGGAAGCAACGCATTTTGATGGTTGTGATACCTTATACCCTCACCACTGTGGGCCAACAAAAACACGTATGAAAGGATATTTGACAGTGAGTGTCATTGTTGGATGGGGATTCTTTTAAGCCAATCATATTTCATGTTAGTGCGCAGCCGACTAGAGACTGGGGACATACATTTTTAATGCACTATTCTCCTTTGGCGGTATAATGCATGAATGCAGCACTGGTATCGGTGTCTGACACATGTGCCACTCGCGTATCCCTTTAAGGATGGCATCATGCCTTAATGCATCATGCCCGTGGTCGACATGATGCATGAATGCAGCCCTGGCAAATACCTCACCAGCACTACATGCAAGCATCATGCCGACCCTGCGGGGTTGAGACACTCCCATCGGGTCGGCATGATCCACAAATGCACCACTGGCGAGATTTTTCCCAGAGCTGTATTGGTGCATCATGATGACAAATGTAATCTTTTAGCGACATCAAATTCTGTCCTTAAAGGGGAATATATACATATATATCTGTATAATCATATCATTTATCAGTTTGTATTTGTTTCAATTTTCTCACGTGGTACCTGAACTTAACTTCACCACAAAATAAATCATGATCATATAAAAAGCGTCTCCTGCTGGGCATCATTACCTGTCCAATGACAAATAAAAACATTTCACTATCAATACAAGTTGTCCCGAATTACGGACTTACCTTCTGGGAATTTTACCACAATATATCATGCTCCAAGCATTGGCAATACCAATAGGCTACGGTGTATACTAATTCACAAAGAACATATTTGAAACCCCATATTTTCTGAGTATAATATTAGCAATGAATGCAGATAGTTAGGTGACGTTAGGTGTATAACAAGCTCATAACGCTACTAGGTGCACTGTTATAAGATTCAGCTGCAGTGGCATTACCCTATACTATAGAGTGAGTGTTCATGTCGGTTTAGACTTGTTCCAGTCTGTTTAATCCCAATGTAATAAGATATATGGAAGCTATAAGGCCACCGGGGATGCATGGGGGGAGGTGGCCAATTGTCAATTAGCTCGTTTTCTTACCTTACCAAAAGTGTCTAATTATCACATGGACTTCCTTAGTTATTAGACCCCTAAAGGCCTGTCTTTAAACACACTATATTATACTGAGCTCCTTTTTTATATTGGAGCTTACAGTATACGTCTTCTACAATGAATTTACTTACCCTCATGGGACTGCTTGAGTGTCTCCATTGTTCAGGGAAACCTGCACACTCTAGCTATAATCACAGGGTTTGGATTGCCTCCACCCAACCTATTTGGAAACATTTACTCTGATAAAGCCTCAAATGAAAATGGGAGAAAAAATAAAAGACAATTTGTGGTGAGTACAGTAGGGTTATATTTATGTAGGGCGTTAAGGGAGGATGGATTTCCACTTTGCCCCGCGTGGTTCCCCCCCTCCCCCCCCCCCCCCGCCCCTCCCTCACCCCCCCCCCCTCACCCCCCCCCCCACCCTTCCCACCATGCTCACCTGGCCTTGAGGCGGTGCACATCTGAACGTACAAGGCTGTGTCCCACCAAATCAATCCAATTTGAAAGTTTATGACTGGTTGCAATCTATGACCGGATGCAGTTTATGACCAGATGTAATCTATGACAGGCAGGCTACTTGGGTGCCTAGATCACTATACACAAAAAAGCATCATAAAATCTTAAAACATCCAATAACTTTTGCCAGCCATTTCTATCTACATCTGCCCTAAATTTCCGTTTTCTTTCATGCCAGTCGTAGATTGCATCCGGTCAGAGATAGCACCCTGTCATAGATTTCCAACTTGTATCGATTTGGTGAGACACAGCCATAAGGCCCTGCCTGGGTGGGTACCTGTGGTGTACGAAGAGGCTGGGCGTCCTGAGAAGTTCTCAGCTGGTTTATCACCCGCCCCAATACACCATGTGGTCAGATAAATCCCCACCTCTCCCCATAGCGCACCTAGATCTAATCTCAAATAAAGCCCTGTCGTGTATAGGAATAGAATCATGAGGGGTATAATCTGGGGGTGTTAATTACATTGATTGTAATGCCAGAAATCGGTGATTTCTCTGATTTCCCAAAGCTCCTTTATCTAAAAGTGTATCGAAAAATCCAGGATCTGTCACCACTTATTAACCCTTTAAGGACGGCATGATGCCTTAATGCATCATACCCTTGGTCGTCGTAATGCATGAATGCAGCCCTGGTGAGTAACTCGCCAGGGCTGCATTCAAGCATCATGCCGACCTTATGGGGTTAAGACACTCCCGAAAGGTCGGCATGATGCACCAATACAGCCCCGGTGAGTTACTCGCGGGGGCTGCATTGGTGTATCATGCCGACAAATGTCATCTTTTAGCGACATGCCGTTCTTAAAGGGTTTAACTACCAGATTGTCATCAGGTTTTTGCCTTTCAATGCAAAGGTCAGTTGTAGCTCTAGACTGGAGATAGCTGACAATTTGTTACCACATAACCTCCACCACCCACCCTATCAATCCCCTCCATCACCCCCCCCCCCCACCTCACCACATGGATCACTGAATCTAGGGTCAGCCCAACAGTGTAGATATTGTTCAGTTAATGATAGCAGCAAATATTTAAATCAATAAAACCACCAAAGCATTGCCTATATTCAGATGGTACAGCTGTGCATATAGGCGTTTCCTAAGGAGGGTATGTGACAATGGGGATCTTTACGAGGCAGGAGGTCTCCCTTTATGCCGCTTTGATAATTCTACGCTGCAGTTGTCAGTGTGAGCGATTGTTGGCTTCCTTGTACGACATCCGATAGGTTCTGTTCTACTTGCGGTCCCTCTGGCTAACTCTGTGAAGATGGCATGATGCCGCAAGGCACAATGCTCATTTAGTGTATCATGATGCACTCACCGGCAATGCATTGGTGTATCATACCAGCACTTTGGGACTGTATTGATTGATTGGCATGATGCGTAAATGCAGCGTTGGCGAGTTACTCACCAATTCTGCATTGATGCATCATGGCGAGCAAATGCATATAGCATTAAAACAAGATGCTGCCTTTGAAGGGTTAGCCCCCACTCTCATCCATCAGCTTGACAGTTTCCTGAAGGATAAGTCTACCTGGGCCCACCACAGTAAGGGACATGTTCATTAGAAAGGCTTCCCCCTTGTATAGAACTAAGCCTCCCATGGTGATGCTATATATACTGACTTATCGTTATAGTGCATGCATTATTCCATCTTCTACTATAACTTTCTAATATGGTACATATGGTGAATATGTAGGGCACAGTTGAACAAGTATAATTGGTACATGGTCTGATTTGTATATGCGGCCCAATTAACAATTATCAGCCAATGATAAAATAATTCTTTTAGAAGTTAAGTCTATTTCTGTTCTGTTCTATATTCACTCCCTACTATTGCCATTATCGTCGCCTGTTTATTCACCATGTATACTCTGTCTTAGTGATTTAAAACCATGTAATAGTAAATGCAAAATTGGTACATGCTGAAGATTCAATATATGTATACACAATATTGTATGAAATTGCTGGTTTTTTTTGGATTGAATGTTTACCGCATCCCGTATGTGTCTTTTATCAATAAAGGAGTTTCATGCGGACTCATTGAAACCAAAAATTATACATGTACATCTAATACGAGAATGGTGATTATAACCTGATAATGTACATGTTGTTATAAAGCCCTCTCTTTCATGACTTGGGCTGTATACTATGAATGAATATCCATTTGTATATATTATTTCTAAAACATAATTTATCCTCGTAAGTACAGCAATGATTGGGAGATACGGGAGCTTTGTGTATAATTGTAGTAGTGAGGATGCATAGGAATTGAACAATAATGTAATTACCTGTATAAGCTTTAAATGTTCCTCCTGCAACAAGAAACAAAACAATGCTGCACCTATCCATTTGAGAGTCAAGCTTTGCTGGACTGTCCCAAACAGCTGGAGTGTCTAGCAATGCTGGACCTCCTTTTCCAGAGTCTGGCCATACTGGACTCTAGGGCGCCTCTTTCAACCTCCCAGAGTCCAGCATTGTCAGACTCTGGGAAGAGATTCCAGCATGGCCAGACCCTCCAACCATTTGGGGGAATGCAGCATTGGAATGAAAGTCTAGTATTGCCTGACTCTCACTAAAAAATACTTTATAGCAATTTTGGCCAATTCAGTAGTTTATGAATGGACACTATCATTTGCAAATCGTTGCATCGCAACTCACGAGTCAAGTGAAAACTTCCCTGGGCTAGGTAAATAGGAAAAATGGGAAAAAGGGGGAAAAATCCAACCCACCTACCCTAGAACTTTCCACCATATTTGTAACCTGAAACACACCCTTTCCCTTAAGCCACCTAAACGTACCACTTTCTTCAAGTGCTATAACCACAGGGGAGTAACTGCAATATATTGCTATTTCCTCATCATAAAAAATGTCAGTAGTGATGAATGTGGGCTTCCTGATCGTAAACCAAATAGGTCACGTGACATCCTTTCTCCTGACAGCCAGTGCGCAGGTCCAGCTTCCGGCAGGGCAGCCATCTTGAATGGGGCATGATGGGATGGGACTGACACTATGTGGAATCTTGTGGAAAGTGCCATTGACCTTTGTTTTTCGGCAATTGACCTTGAGGGTTGGGTATGGTTGTAGGGTGTCGGACATGCGATATGAGCACTTAAGGTATGTTAAGTGTTGGGGTAGACCTAATGCGTGCCATAATACCGGGGGAGATAAGGGTACATAGGTTTATTACTGGGTTACACTGTAAATAGTTAGTGTAGGTACACAGTAGAATCTACTGTATAATGGATCTACAGTAGAATCTACTCTAGATTTACAATAGAACCTACTCTAGATTTACAGTAGAATCTACTCTAGATTTATAGTAGAATCAACTGTAGATTTACAGTATATTCGACCATTTACCTACACTGAACTGTAAACCTACAGTAAAATCGACTGTACACCCTAGCCAATCACAGCCTAGCCAATTCTGTGTTAACCAACGTTATGGTCACATTGAATGTTGTTTTAGCCAATTACATTTATGTGCCCAATGAAAAATTAGTTTTGATATGGTCCATATATTGACGTTCATAATTAAGTACCATAATATGGTACACACAGTTATGCATTCCATATGGTAGGAATATGGTGAAATATGAGATTCGAGTCGAGATTAGTAGGATTATACCAGTGTACTATACCCCATGATTATACAAAAATAAGTAGTATGTTGTAGAATGTATAGGGTGTTAGGATGAAAGTTAATGACTAAGATTAATGACTTGATTGAGCCAGAATAACTGATTATTTCACGTGGAGAAATAAATTACTATGCTTACGTACCAGAATGGCCATTCTCCACACCCCTGTGGAGAAACTGATGCTCATTCTCCATGGGGTGTTTCTCCATGATGACATCACTAAAATAGCTATGGAACCAATCTGTAAATGTCATTTTAAAGTATAATTTATCAATAATTACATGAAATAAACACAGGATCCACTCTAATCAGTCTGAATTCCTAGTTTCTCCACTTGTGGTACCTTGGATTATATCACACGAGGCGTAGCCGAGTGTGATATGATCCAAGGTACCACTCATGGAGAAACCTGTCATTCAGACAGATAATCGTGGACCTCTGTCTATTTATGCTTGAATGCATTATGCTTAAATACAGCACTGCGAGTTACTCGCCAGGGCTGCATTCATGTGATAGATGTGATAGACGCACTGCTGAGGAAAAGCCAAGGTTGATTGATTGATTGATTGATTATTCCTTTATTTATCCTGTCAGACAGTGGAGCCAGGCCCCGTTAACGAATGGCAGTTCATGTTGTAGCATATGGAAGATGGATATCCACTATATTACATAAAGTTGCCTTAGAGGCTAATTATATATTACAATTTCTTATAATGAGATAATATGATATATTGAGGTCTCATACCCACATTAGTGGGATTTGAGTCCCCAATACATCTTTCTCCCAGATGTTTTGGAGAAAAAATAGAGATCATTTCTCTATAATACAAAGCACTAATTAATATGTTGGGCTGATGTTATTTGCCCGTAGGATGATGTTATTTCCTTAATGGATGGTGTTATTTCCATATAAAGTGGGATGATGGTGTTTCCCAAGGACTGATGTTATTGTCCAAATTTTGAGTATGAACTTTTATGAGAAATTTCTTCCTAAGCTTGAGTGATGGGGTAGGGGGGTGTGAGTGAAGAGAGACAAATTTTTTTTTACAGTTTTTATGGAGGGGGGGACCCAGTCGGTCCTTGAACCTTTTCTTGTTCCAGCTCTGGAATTTTACATTTCTATAATATTTCTTGTATCCTCTTGAAAGGAGTTCCAGAGCGAGGGTAATCTGAATTCTAGACTTTTCCTGTAAAAGGTAGCTATATAGTCATTCAATATGCCCAGTGGTTCAACATACCCCCTTCCTTATTGAGTACAAGGAAATGATTCAGTTGTTCACTATAGAGGGTGTATATTGTGTCAGTTCCTGCCCTCTATGGCCTGATACCCATCCATTCATTAAATCCTCCCCCCACGGTGGGCCGGGTATCAATGAGTATAAGGACCCGGGTGCTTTCCTTCTTTGCGCTATAATCACACATCATAGTGGACTACTTATAGCAATTAACCCTGCAACGGTCCATAGTGCTTTAATGTCCTTGGTCGTCATGATGCATGGATGCAGCCCTGGTGGCTTTATCTACCAGGGCTGCATTCATGTATCATGCTTACCCTTTGGGAGTGTACAACCCCATAGGGTTGGCATGATGCTGGAGAGTAGCCCTGACGAGATACGCACCAGGGCTGCATTCATGCATTATGGCAATATAGGGCATAATGTATTAAATCACTCTGCGGACACTAAAAGGGTTAATTGCCGATAATTGGCATCACTTCCCGTGTACTACCCCGTAATTAGCTTGTC
The DNA here is from genome assembly GCA_947462335.1 of Harmothoe impar. NCBI lineage: Eukaryota > Metazoa > Annelida > Polychaeta > Phyllodocida > Polynoidae > Harmothoe > Harmothoe impar. The sequence goes on along the minus strand of OX381718.1, from coordinate 57,993,902 downwards.
TTTATTAACTAGCAACACTGAATTTATATAATCCTTTTTGTATAACACCTCTGTGTTTCTCCCCTTTTTATTGGTACACTATTGAGTATCTGCTACTAATACCTTAAAGCTTAATTCATTGCTGGCTTAGATTTAATTAGACAAACTCACCTCTGTCCCATAAATACCCTCACATCAGGTGCAAACATCTGAGAGGTCCCTACTTAGATAAGGAACATAATTATTGCCATTTCCTCTTCATCCAACCATAAAAAGGTCCTGGGTAGTTGCTCATTAGAGGGGGTTAGGTTAACCCTATATGGGTCGTATCACTGTAAAAAGTTGGTTGCCATTTTTGTAGGTGCACAGTAGATTCTACTGTAGGTGTACAGATGCCTGTAGGTTAAAAGTAGAATCTACTTTAAATCTACAGTAGATTCTACTGTAAATCCATTCTACAGTAGATTCTACTATAAATCTATAGTAACTATTTACAGTGTATAGTACTTTATTGTAGTGTGCCATTTGTATTCATGATGCATGAATGCAGCCCTGGCGAGTAACTGCCGAGTAGCCAATGCTGCATACAAGCATCATGACGGCCCTACGGGGTCAAGACACTCCAGAGAGTCACTCTCCAGAGTTACTCGCCAGGGCTGCATTGGTGTATCATGACGACAAATTTCACCTTTTAGTGACATGTGTCCTTAAAGGGTTAAGGGCCATAAAGTGCTTTAATGCAGTGTACCATATGCATTCATGATGCATAAATGCAGCGCTGGTTATATAATTGATAACTCGCCAGGCCTGCATTTAACCGTCATGCTGACCCAACAGGGTTGACATACTCTAGAATGGTCAACATGCATGATACATGAATGTATAGTCCTGGTGACTTACTCCCTAGGGCTGCATCCATGCATCATGCCGCATTAAAGCACTATGCAGCCCCTAACGGACTAATTAGTGGTTATGAGGTGACACTTAGGGTGAACGATTTATGTCTACAAGAAACTGGTTCCGAGGAAACAGCCCTAGGGGTAAATTGGGGCAGGTGCAAAATGATCTACAGAGGACTTCCTATACAGTAACCCTTAAAGTAGGTATCCCAATAGGCAGCCGCTGGCCGTGTCCTCGCGTGTAAACTTCCCAAAATAACTATTTTTAGAAATGCTCTGTCTTCAAGACTATTTGGAGCATCGTCTATCTAAAATATGCCAAGTAAGCCTCTAATCTATATGCATCACCCTGATGTATCACATTAGCTGTATCATGATGCTAAATACCCCTACTGATACTGTGAAGTTCACTAAAAATGGGAAAACGGGACCCTCTGTTAGTGAGTGGCTATGCAGTCCTATAGAACACAATGTATAAATACTGATTTCGCTCCTACGCCATAAGAGATACAGTTTCAGAAGTTTTATAACTGTCAGCAGGACACTTTAAGCTTTATTTTGAGGTATTACACGTGTGGGTAGGGCTATAAGAAGTATTTTACAATAAAAAAATTAGAATGTTCGGGCACTTTTTGGGCATTTTTTGAAAGATTATATGGCCATATTTGGGATCATTTGAAAGGTATTTTTTTGCTCTATCAGATGGACTAACAACTTAGGTGATACAACTAATGGCGCAAGAGCGAAAGCAAAATAAGTCTCTCAACCCCCTTCAGCCCTGTAATGGATACTGCTTTCGCGTCAACGCCATAAAAAATAGAGTATTAGGTGTTTTACCACTGAAAGCTAGACACTTCAGGGTTCGTTTTGAGGTATTACAAGTGGGGATAGGCCTATTATAAGTATTTTTACATTAAAAAATAAGAATTTTTGGGCACTTTTTGGTACTTTTTGGCAATTTTTCAAAATGTTAGATACATATATTTGGGGTGATTTAAAAGGTGTTTTTTTTGCTCTACGAGATGCACCAACTACTTAGTTGATACAATGAACGGCATCAGAGCGAGAGTAGAATAAGTCACCTAAAACCCTGCACCAGAGTCTAGATTTGAAGACCTGTGTTCTCACATAATGGTTAGACAGGTTACATAACACGCTATATTTATACATATGATACATATACACCACTAAGGAACCACATAAATGTTATTCCATACACATATATAGTAATTACAAACCCATTTGTACCCACCATAAAAGACCACAATATCAGGATTTGTAAATCATTATGTAATAGGCCCAATAGCTACATACTTGTGTTGGTATATCATAGGATTAGTATAAATGAGTTGATACTAAAGTTGGTTCCAAAGATTATGAAGAAAATCTGTTCTAAAATGCTAAAAATGAGTCCAACATCAGCGTTTTTTCTGCAATTTGAAAGAATTTCACAATTTTCAGTGAGTCACTCAGTATTATGTAATAAGGTTGAAGATTAAACATCGCTTTGAACTGATGTGTATTATATTAACCTATGCCCAAATGAGAAATCAACTTGATATATGAAGCCATTATTATGTGCTATTGATTTGAAGTTTGGTCATTGCCACTGTTCGAGGACATTTGGAATGTTAGAGTTTCCCACACTTTTGCATGAAAATTTTGGAGTCAACCATGATTTTACAGATCTGGAAAAAAATAGGTATAGTCTCCATAAACTATGCAAAGTATTCCCACAGAACCACTGGGATATCTGACATATTGGTGAAATGGGACACTATCAAACTTGTAATATTAAACCATTTCTGTGCAAGATCTATCAGAACATATGTAATATATTCAGATTTTGAAGGTCTTTAAAAACAAAAGTTAAAGTCTCCACTTATTGAGTCTTGAGTAAATGATGGAGATACATACTGTAAGTGGGGATAAAGTAGTTCTTAGAATCTATTCATTTTTTCAAGGAGCACAGTTTGCTTACAAAAGGCCTCCATAATCTAGCAGAGACAAAGGTATGAAATTGGCTAAGTCCAAACCACATTTTCACACTTTCAAATGGCTCTCAAATCCAAACCGCTCAACCGATTCTTATGATATTTAAACTGCTTTCATATTTTACCATGGTCTATCCATCCAGTTGCAATGATGATACCTGAAAATGACCTGGGATACCTACTTAAAGGTCACCCTAGTGGATTAATGTATTATACGCTTTTGTCGCTAGTACTGGATGTATTGGGTATCACCTCTTTGGTGAAATCTCTGAAAGAGAAACTTGACTTAAACTTAATAACTTACCACAACACTAACATTTTAGTTGTAGGCACTCTCCTCGTTCTGAATTATATGTAACTGAACCTGTTATACCCCCCCCCCCCCCCACTCACACTTGTATTCTTCTTGCCAGATTCTTTTTTTTAATGTTTTGTCTATTCATATGTTTATCATCATTCTACTCATATACTAGAGTAATTATATTCAAAAAGTATACTATCAACTTTAGTTGTATATTAAAATATGTATGTCAATGTAAAACCAGAGCTGGACTGCGACGCAAAGAGGCAAAAGCCTAATTGTATTCCATGATAAATAAAACTGATTTAAAATAAAATAAATGTCCTCACCCTTAGCCTAATATCTAATTCTATACCATAGTGCCAAGTCACCGAGGGAGTTAGGCATTGAGCCCGATGTAGGAGGGGAGCAGTTTTCCGCAATTACACTGAAAAAGTAAACTTGTCGCCAGACTCGTCGAAGTGACTATCATAAAATAAACGAGTCAAAAGTTGTCCAACCTATCAGGTTACCATCCCACAAATAGAATCTGGAGCTGGCAAATATCGGGTTTTGGGCTGGCACATTACCAAGTGGGTCTTCTATCTCCAGCTAGACAACCTGCTTCCTTGGCACTTAGACAAGTTTTTGACTCGTTTATTTTATGACCGTCACTTTGAAGAGTCTGGGGACAAGTTTACTTTTTGAGTGTGTGTAATCCACTAGGTTATGGAATACTGAAATGAATGAAAATGAAAGCATCTTCATGGCCTTAGAGGGTTAAGTATATGATGTAGTGAAATATGGAACCTATATTTATCTGGTTCATTAAGTGAAGGTTGGTTCAGACCAAAATAGCACCTGGTAAGTAAGGCGGCTACTTACTTTCTGTTTAATTTTTGGCAAGACAAGTGTATTTCAGGCTCAAGTTGGGTGACAACTAGAGGGGGAAGGGTAAATCTTTCATTTATATTTATTTTTTAACACAGGAATTAAGAGCAATTTGTAAAAGTATTCAGCTTTGTTAAGGAATACATATTACCAACTGACCAATACTAATGCAGGGAATAAATAATGTTTTCAGCAAATAATTAAAGGACACATGCGCAAATGATTTCAGACCCGTGAGTGGGGTAGACCAATTTTGTGTGTCCTGTCTAAATGTACCAATGCCCCACACTCTCTGCTGCTAACATAATGAGTGGCAGTCTCTCGATACAATGATGTTAGTGACAGTAGACATGAATGAATCTGTAGCAGAGATAGATTACAGTGGTCGTCTTGTCCCAGTGGAATCCATACTACAGAGGGCCACTCCCAACTCTACCCCTGAGGATCTACTTCCGAATGGCCAGAGAAACACTGTAGTGTTGGAGAGTAAGCAGGAGTAAGGGTAGCTTCTTTTATCACTCCCTATGGTACAGGGCAACCTTTCTACTGGCCCCATCTCTGTCAGGTAGCAGAACAAAATGAGCTCTCTTCCTGTGTTGTACCTTGCACTTTGCTATGTCCACACTCCCCATCCCCACAGCCTGGGTGTATGTAGCCCCTTAAGGATGCATGTTGTTAAAAGATTACATTTGTCGGCATGGTGCACCAATGTAGTCACTCACGAGCGCTACATTGGTTCATCGTCTTGACCCGTCGGGAGTTTCCCCGCCCCATAGGGTTGGCATGATGCTTGAATGCAGCACTGGTGATTTACTTGCCATCTTGCATTCATGCATCATCAAGCCGTGATGCATTAAAGCATCATGCGATCCTAAAAGGGGTAGGGAGAAGCAGGCTGGGGAGCCCAGGGAGGATCTAGCCCCAAAAAGACCTCCAATCATGGCTGAAGCTAAGCTCAAATAGTCTAATCTTGAGACAATGTTTAACATCAAACTCGCTCCATCTAAGATGGGGATTTGGGTGTGTAAACATTGGCCTTATTGTAAGTGAATGGGCAGGAGGGGGTAGTAGGGGGTACAGTGTGTGAGAGCAAGCTTATGTAGAGTGACGTCAGCATTCTCAATGGGTGTGATGAGAGAACTACACTGAAAATCCATAGGTTGAAAGGGTTAGTCAGTACAGACTAACCCAGGTTGGTCATATGAGTGTTAGTCACAATGGCAAAGTTATATTCAAAAATGACCCAGGGGTCAGTCAGTAGTGGCTAACCTAGGTCCATCATTGGTGCGTTGTATTTGTATACCACTAGTTGGGGCCACCTGTGATGACCACTCAGTGGCTCCCCCTGGAACTAAAAAGACTAAGGTGGGTTGGTCAGTAGTGACCAACCTGACAATAATAACTAATCTAGGTTGGTCGTATAGGGAGCCAAAAAATGACTAACTAGGTTAGGCACTAGTGACTGAGAGGTTGGGCGTATAGGGAACCTAGGAATATCAGTGTACATAAGAATGACATAGGGAAGATTCACCATGAGTCGGACACATACCCTGAGACGGACAGTGGAATTTGATGTTATTCATGTACAATACGACTTTCATTGTTTTGTTTTTTTGGAAGCAGTGTTTTCTTACATGTATATTTATGGTCTCCATTAGGGCATACATAAACACAATTTCTTAAATGTGCATTGCTATATAATAACCCCTTCAGCCGTCTGAGGAGTGCTACATTTGGTATGAATTACAGTCCCTTCGTCAATTCTTGCTCCTTTTACTTTCATGAATTAGGCCCCAGACTCTTTGTGGTATCACAGAGTACACTGGAATAATGGGCATTATGGCCCCGTGACTGGCAGACCTGCTGACTGGCCTACTTGGCAGCCCATGTATATAGTCGGTGTTAAATGTCTCTTCTGTACAGTATGCATAGAAAAAGGGAAACAGTCTCAAAAAGGAGTCCAGGTTGCCTCCAGAATGCATCCACTCTCTGTGACTCCCTTAGGTGAGTCAGGGAGCTATGTCAGGGGCATGGCAACCGGGTGGTGGTGGGGTGGTGGGGGTGGTGGGGGGGGGGGGGGGGCGGGAGACTCTCACTACTCCCCCCCCCCCCCAACCCTAAAAGCTGAAGCCAAAAAAGGTCGAAATTGGCCAGGAACACCCTTGCCCCCACCCCCACTTTGAAAATGCTTACCACGCTCGGGTATATGACTCCTCCAGATGACTCCCCTAGGTCATCCAGGGAGTCACCTAGGGTCCCTTTATATAATAGGCAGCCTGGGCTCCCCTCAATAGGGGAGTCATTCTGGATGCAACTGGACTCCCTTTCTTCTCTCTTAAGTTTGTGCATTCTACATGAGTTTATTCCTGGTGGCCAGGGCTGTCAAGACACTATAGCTATAGAGGCTGGGGAGCCAGGGGGGGGGGATTAAAGAAAGATCACAATTGCTCTATTACTAGGGCTGTATCGAGCCGATCACAGTAATTGAGACATCTCTAGACCGTATCTTGAGGAATTGCGGTTTAAGCATGCAATGGGAAACGGCCCTTAAAGCATAGCGATTCAAACCAGAATATAAGAATCCCGATTTCGCTCCCTCAGTGCAAATTTTAAGGGTTGTTATGACCAGTTTGCACTATGAAGCAAAATGTCATATATAAACTACAACTAAATGATTGGGAGACAATCCTGAGGAAACATCATGTTCTTTTGGCGTAAGACCCCATTTATCTGAAGAAAGGTATTGTATGACTCAGTCACTATAAACACCTGTAATTGGTACAAACCAGTAATTTAAGTGTATTTATACATCAAAGCATGGGAAAGCATTTATTCTGTCAATCAGTGCATCAGCACCTTAGGGAGTGGTCATTTTTAAACAACGGGGGGGGGGGGGGGGTGGTGGATTTGGGGGGGGACCAAAAAAATTTGGACCCATTGAAGGGGGGGGACCAAAAAAATTTGGACCCCTCTTGAGGGGGGGACCAAAAAAATTGCACCCCTTTTTAGTTAAACCCAGCGCGTTACTGTAGCTCAAAGGGGTCGGTCGCGCTCAATTTCAACTTGCCTGAGGGGGGGACCAAAAAAAATTTTGACCCCCTCGCGCAGAAATCCACCGACCCCCCCCCCCTGTTGTTAAAAAATGACCACTCCCTTATGACGTAGGAAGGACACCGCACCACGTCTCAGATCATGATTTTAGTCCCTTTGCTAATGGTAGACTTTCATATCATTGTGTGTTTTTTGAGGTCTCGTTTTGTGACAACCACCAAATTATACACAGTAAATGACCTCTTATTTAACCACTTATCTTAATATGTCACTTAGAGAATTAACTGACTGTAAAGGCCCGACCTCTACACATACATCAATGCACTTTAAGTCCGTCCCTCACACCGACCCCCTCCACTCACAACACACAAACCACACCAATAGGGAACACAAACCTGTCCATGTATACCATATACTCTCTGTGTACCATATGTTGCCCGTAGACCCCAACACAGCCATGAGCATGGGCTACACTAGGGCGACACAGGTACCTGCAAAACGTGGTGATCTTATTTACGTTTTGTTCTGCACATTCCGCCTCATTCTCCTTCATTTTGCGGCAATGTCACCCTAAGTATCACCAGCAACAGGGCGACAATCAGGGCGACATTACTGCACAATGAAGTGAAATGAAGCAAAAGGAGGTAAAATATGCAAAATAAAAGGTTAAAAAAAATAGATCGTCATGTTTTGCAAGTACCTGTGTTGCCCTAGTGGAGTCGGGGCTATAGATGGTGCATTTTAAATTCAACAACACCCTCAGAAAAGTGAGTCAGTGTCGCTAAAACTACCCTCACCTGAGAGTCAGGCAGTGCTTGACCCTCAGGTGAGGGTAGTTTTAGCGACAATGACTCTCATTTTTCTGTGTGTGAAGCAAACCTTCCTTGAACAGAAGAGACAAACAACTACCCACGTAAATTGGCCTTTTCACCTACAGCTCAAAATGAGCTTCCAAAGTAACAGGTCCTCTTTGGGAAATTGGACATAGGACTTTCAACAGGTAAGAGTGGCAGGAAAGTGCTCACAGAAAAAAGAAAGAATGTTCCAAGAATAGTTGAGGTGCAGCAATGCCTATAACCAGCACGGAAAACGTAATCTTGTAGGGACATGCGTCCTTAAAGGGTTACAGGCCCCCTGGTAATTTTAACTGGGTACATTGCCGTAATTAACAGCTCCGAAAGGCAATTGGAGCTCGGCATTGTATATCTACTCATTTAGGCACATATTCCATTATCTTGTCCAGGCATCTTGGTCGTGGTATTTTAGTTGTGTTACATACAATTCTGTAGTAGTTGTCACTACAATTTTGGTATCTGGAAAGTATTGTGCAACGGTGTATTCCCAGGGGTAGAAACATACATGTGATAGGAGGGAACAAGTAATAAGCTATAAGCATCGCTCAAGAGAGCTATGGTAGACTGAAATATCAATTGAACTCATAGAGGGGTACACAACCCTTGAAGCCTTGATTCCTTGCCCTGGATATTATAGAGACAGCATGGTAATAAATCAGTGTAATCATGTCAAATCCTGAAAGAATTAACACTGTGAAAATTTCTTCCCAAGGTGAATGTCAATGTTCACCCTCGCATGCACAAGCCCTTTAATTGCCCTTTTAAGTACACAAAGGGCTTAAATTGGCTTTAGATACAGACAGGGCCTTCCGAAGGGCATGCTGAAAGGATCTAGAGCGCCATCAGAGGCTGGGGTTTATGTAGAAGACCTTGACACCAATTTGACTTATCCTCGCCATGTCAGTCACCTCAACATCATTATGAAGGTCATCCCAGCCTCACCCTTCACCCGACGTCGTGTCACTCGCTGAAAACCGCAGTAAAACTTCTTTGATCCACTTCCGCAGCCATTCCGGAGCACCATAAAAAGTGGCATGCTCTGGTGTGTGCATGATGACCCGGCTGGTCCCGTGGTGGATCCCCTGGCCTGGCCCAGTGTTGATACTAGGTTAAATAATGTGCTACAACCACCCGTTCACAAGGCTCCTGGCTGGCTTTTTGGCTGGCTCCCAAGGCAGGGTTATGTGCTTTGGGAAGCCAAGATGAAAGGTACCGCCTTGGATGCCAGTGGCCGTTGACCCTACATATACAGGCATCTGATGATCACACACTTGCTCTGTACCAGTGACATCTATCGCTTGTGTGTAGACCACCATTTTGTCCCCAAAAGATGTTGTTGAATTTTCAGACTACCTTAATGGCCTGTGTAAGCGCAGGTCTCTCAAATAAGCACAGCTCTCGTTTAAGCGCAGGTCTGGGACTCCTCTGAAACCCAAAATCTCTCTTTAAGGGAACTCATATAAGTGCAACTCCCTGTGTTAAGTGCAGGAGTAACAGGGACTTAAGATTTATAAGTGCAGGGGCACTTGAACATGCCACTACAGTATATTGTATTGCACTAGTCTTGCAAGAAGCGTTTACGTGTCCCATTCTGCAGGAAAGAGCTAAAATCACAAGGTCATACAGTTACAGGTATATTTTCAGTCGAATTACTGGTTAATTGGTCTGTCAGTAGCAATTTAGAGCTGTAGTGAAAACCCCTATAGGGTTCAAGGTTGAAAACGCTAGCGGAAACATCTGAGAGCAGGGTGCCATCTGATTGGTCAGCCTCTTGGCAGCGTCCATTCACAAGCGCGCCACACCGAAATGCGACATGACCATATAAGGTAACGTCGGATCCCTCCGTGTCCAATGGCTGACCGACCTGGCTCTGTCTCCAGCCAGCTTCCGGTGCTATAATAATATATAACACCATTCATAAACTCGGCCAGGAGAGTGTATATATCAAGAAGGAGATCACTCTGTAGTGTCTTTCCTGCCCGTCATGCCTGAGCGATAATAGGGGACTTGAGAGTATAGCTCAAATGGGGGTGTCACACGCAATAGTCTCCGCCCAGCTTGACCTCCTGTAGGTCAGAGGTCAGGGTGACGTGCGTAAAGACGGCGCCAGCGTCGTGTTGGCCGCATATATCAATGAAAACATTTATGAATGGGGAAAGTGGAGGCTGGGTGTGAAAGAGGGAGTGTCTCATCATGAATTAGGTAAGTGCGCCATGTCTAGACTGTCGAATAAGCACGCTAATCAGGAATTAAGTCGATGTACCGCAAGGTATCATGACGTAAGTGGGAGCCCGTGAATGGGTGATAATGGGGGATTATCAATTAAGAAATCAGTTCGGAGAGTGTATGACCCCTCCTCCAGTCATGGATCTGCTACACACGAGTAGCAATGATTTACGCCGTGGCTGGAAACGAGCGAAAGGAGTGGCGCCAAAAGCAATTATTCTGTCATGAACTGACGTGGTCAAAAGAAATTAACAAAAATCCCCCTGTAAGGAGATTAGGTGTAGGTCATACAACTCAGATGTTACACTTCCCAAACCAGCATGTTGCATGTGACACCCGGGCTGCACAATTGGAACCATCATGTATTTTCCAGAACGCTCATCTTTTATGACGTCAATGTCACATCATTAGAGTGGAAGTGCGAATGGTTCAAATGACGTCACACTTAGCAGTACCCGGATTGAGGTGCGGGTAAATGATATATTATATACGTCGTTGGTGAAGTGAATTTATTGTGCCTAGCTAGGGGTGTAACAAGCGTAGTAGATATACTGCAGTGGCATAATGTTAGTAGTAGTGGCACAGAGAGGGAATAACTATAGCCCCCTTTTTTTTTCTGGTACCAGGAGACTCCTGCTCATTTTTGCTTGTCTCCAATAACCAGCGGCGCTCTACGTGGGACAAAATGGCGGCCTACATATGGGGACCCACTATGCTCCTATATGAGGGCCGGCTGGTGATGATGATGGGGGGGGGGGGCTCAGGGCGGGAAACAATTTGTAGTTTTTTTATGGTGTCATTATTTGCCGACAGGTGCAGCACATCTGGGTATGACGTATGACGTGACCTACTTATTCTACTTCCGCTTCCTGTCATTGATTGTCGTCTGCTTCCCCATTATTATGATTTACAGATGCAACTTCTGCTCATTATGTGGATAATCCCCCGATTTATATTTCACTGGAATCAATTACCTAGTGGGAGCAAAAAATCATTCTTTTATACTGGAAACCAACAGTATATTCCACTGCTATGTACAATGATACAGTAGTATATACTGTGAATCTACAGTATATCATACTGTGCAGCTACACTAGCTTCTGACGTTGTATCCAGTTGCTTCAGACAATTGAACTATGATACTTAAAAAGTAAATGTAGGCCTATATCCATAGAGCAGGATATGTTATAACAAATTAAAGTACTTTTTTAAGGCTGCACTAACAATTGCACACCCCCACGCCTAATCTAGATATCAAATTTACATAGTCCAGTCCTACATACCTGAAGTTCAATCTCAATGGAAATGGGTACTACCTACAAGTTACAACCTTCCTGGAAGGTCTATAATGTCTCTACGTGTTCTGTATCATAATAATAATTTATCTAACAATACACGCCTAGAATTAATAATAAATTATTTAATTAGTTGCCTAACAATTGATTTTCCTACGTTAAGAGCATTGGCAGTGTATATTGGATTTATTAGGAATAGACCAGCATACTATGCAGCTCAGCTAAGGGAATGGTCATTTATTTACAGCAGGGGTGGGTAAGTGGGGGTCTGGATGGGGGGGGGGGGTCCCTATGACGAATATCCATCTTAAAAAATGGCCATGTCACAAGTCAATGTTGTTTAATAATGCCCATGTCCCATGTCGATTTGGAACATATATGGGACATGGGCGATCTGAAAGAATTGCTCATGTCGCATGTCACTATATTTTCGAGCCTCATGTCGCACGTCACTAAGCATCATGTCAATTGTCGATTGAAAAAATGTAGCCATGTCGCCGTGTAAAATTTGGTAGTCCGCACCCATAGACTGGGGGTAAAGTGTATACTCTTCATGTAGGGGGGCATATCAACGCACTTAGGCCAAAAAAAAGAAAGGTGTGTGTCAGGTTACATGGTCTGAAAATCTAGGGTAGGTAGGTCGGATTTTTATTTTATTTTATTTTATTTTATTTTTTTACTTTAGCCTGAAAAGTACCCAGAAATCCACTCACAAACTACAATGCCGACTCGCCGACGACCGCCTCGACTCATGAACTATCAGATCGACCCTTAAATAGACCCAAAATGACCCAAAATATAATATTTTTTTCAAAATTGCATAAAAATTTCTAGGGTCGGCCCTGTTTTGCTAGGTAGGGTCGGGTAACCTTAAACACACCTTTTTTTTAAATTTGGCCTTAATAGTTGAAAAGGGGGTCTTGGTGTCTACCTGCAAAATTATGCTCAAAGTTGAATCAACGTTGAGTCAACACTGGATCAACATGGACAACCGTTTGTCAATGTTGATTCAATGTCGTGTGTCCGCTGGATATGAGCAAATGAGGGGAGAAGATGCAAGAACTTAACTTGCAATTGACCACTTCCTAATCTATACTAACACACACATACATACATACATACACACACACACACTTACACCTTGCAGTATATTACTTTAAACCGCGGTGGTGGGGCAGAACAATAGACTTCGCACCTTGGTTATATAGCATACCCTGGTTTAAAACAGATAGACAATGGTTATGAAAAGGTATGTAGATTAACCACAGCTTGCTGGTGGGACGACTTCGCCCTCGTCTGGCCCCCACCAGCAAGCTGTGGTTAATTCTACATACCTTTTCATAACCATTGTCTATCTATTACTATGTCTATGGTTTATATAGCTGTCTGGGTTCAAGAGCTTTAATCCTATAATAGCTATGGTAGATTAATCCAAGTCTGAATCCCAACCACTAGCCAGACTTCTAATCGTGTGCTGCAATCAACTGCACGTTAATCCCCCTAGATTAGACTTAATCCACCAGGCCGCTAAAGCTAGACCTCCGTCAATGAATTAACAACTCCATTAAATGGTACTCATGTTGTTCATTGCCAGGGTCAGGGTGAATTTGGATTGAGATTTTATCTGACGTTTTAAACAGCATCTCGGTGTAGACACTTTCCCAGTGGGCACAGCACATTGGATCAACATTAAAAACAGGTTGCCAATGTTGATTCAATGTTGATTTAACATTGATTCAATATTGAACTGAATTTTGTGCCGACTGGGTTGCATGCTTAGATTGAAATTGTCAAGTACTAATTCCTTTGAAATACTTCATCGAGCCCTGCAATCATAGTTGAAGATGATTGAAGATTTCCGAGTACATTGCAAATATTCGGCTACAAAAACGGGTGTATTCAATTTGTCATTATTTAGTACCAAAATATAGCAGCCAAAAACGAGGTAAATTAATATCAATTATAAATAAACTTACTTTATTTGTGATTCTGAAGAGTCCAAACAGAGGCAGAGATCCACCGGCATTTATTTCATAGAATGGAATTTCGCGGCTTGGCATGATATTTAGTGATCACGTGCCCATTGGAGCATGCGCACTGCCCCTCCCTCTATACTCACATATACTACAGCCACATACACTGGTACTGTAGCGTGTATAGGGCTGTGTTTCGACTTGTTACTTTGGTAGAGTTTACTATACCTAGCCTATAATTATCATTGCAGGAGCCCTCTACTCCCTTTAAGGGCCGCCGCATGGTGCTTTAATGCATCATGCTCCTTCATCATCATGATGCAATAATGCATCCTTGGAGAATAACCTGCCAGTGTTGCATCATTCAAGTCGACTCTACAGGGTTGATACATTCCCGAAGGATCAGACTGATGCATAACTGCAGCCCGATGACTAAATTAACCAGGGATGCATCATGCATCATGACAATTCAGGGCATACTGCATTAAAGTACTATCGGTCTAACAGCTGCACTTTACAAGCATGCCTACTCATGTCCCAGAGGAGCATGAATGAATTATTAGTTATGGTGTATGATTATAAATGTAGACCTACCTGAAGGGGCTAATTAGCACTTTGGTATTCCTGGAAATTGATTGACATGTAATCATTTCATTGGAAAGAGTGTAGGAGTGCCATGTATAGCCATGCCTTCTTGTAATGGTTGGAGACGTGTTTAAATAGAAATTGGAACCCAAGAACTCTTTCGTTTAAAGGCCCATATCTCGGTACCCCTTCAGCGACAGTCGGAGTGGAGCCAGGATAGGTACTCAGTCCTTTTTATAAGGGCGCTGGGGGTTTAACCAACCTATCATTTATAGACCGTCATTTAAATACAATTCATAAGGCCCTTTTCAGTTTACCCCTCTTTCTTCATAATATTAGATTTTTGTTTTACAAATTGATTTTGTTTTACAAATTATACCATTGTATTGTTCATACGTGATATTGAAATTTCCGAAATAATAGGGGTCCTAGTGGTAAGAATGCAACGCGCACATACTAGGTTTAATACATTGATTTATTATAACTGTATTATTCTTTCGAATAAGGCCAAAAAAAAAAAGGTTTGTTTCAGGTCACCCCACCGACCCTATCTAAACAGGGCCGACCTTATGTTTTTTATGCAATTTTGATGATTTTTTTAACATATTTTTTTGGGGGTCAATTTTAGGTTTCCAAAATTTTGGGAAAAAATCTTCCCATTTTTACACTTTTTTGGGTCAATTTTAGAGGGAAAGTAAAAAAAAAAAAAGTATAAAAAAAATAAATTCGACCTACCGACCCTAGAGTTTCTTCCCATGTTACCTGAAACAAAACTTTTTTTTTATTTGGCCTAAAACACTTAAAAAAAACTTTAACCCTGATATCCCCCTCCCACATAGCCTATATAGTTGTACACATTCTACAAACGGCTAGGGCTGGATACCTGTTGATGAGTCATCCGAGCTCAGCTATTCAATACTCCTAAATTAGTTACTACATGAGAGGATTATCATTATGATCCAATATTTAGGTAATTATACTTTTTTGAGGACTGCTTCCAATTGATAATACAACTATATTGTAAGTCTTCTTTCAATTATTGATTGGATTATTTTTATTCTTGTATTCACATAGTTATCAACCAATTTCATCTCATCAAGTCATCAGGTTTTGTAAGTGTATAAGCTGTACCTAATAACAACATAGACCCTTTAAGGTATAATGCATGAATACATCATGCCCTTAGTCGTTCATGCATGAATGCAGCCCTCCCAGTAGAGACAGAACATTGAATCAACATTGATAAATGGTTGTCAATGTTGATTCAATGTTGATACAACATTATGCTCTTAATCATCATGATGCATGGATGCAGCGCTGGCAATTACCGGCAACTGACCAAGGCTGCATATTGAAAGCATTATGTCGACCCTACAGGGTTGATACACTCTCAAACGGTCGGCGTGATGCATGAAGGCATGCCCGGGAGGTAGACTCACTCGGGCTTTATTCATGCGTCAAGATGACAAAGAGCATCCCAGTTGGCACAAATTTCAGTTTAAGGTTGAATCAACCATGACAACCATTTATCAATGTTGATTCAACATTATGTGCCCACTTGGATAGGACATTGGAGCACTATGTACAATTATGTGGCCCTTCCAAGGGCATGGCTCTAGACGCCTAAATTCGATATGGCGACATGGGCATTTCTTAAAATCGACATGCGACATGAGGCCTAATGACATGAGACATGAGTCTTAAAAAGATAGTGATAGGGGACATGGACAGCTCGTAAAATCGACATGGGACATGATCATAATTAAGCGACATAGACATGCGACATGGTCATTTCTTAAAATCAACATGTGACGTGGGGACACCTCCCCCCCCATCAAGGGCCCCACAGGTCAATATTTATTTACAAACATGTCCCGCTTTTGTGCCTCCTAACATGATGTATGGAGAGTATGGCGTCATATGGCTGTCTGAGTGGATATGACATCCCAGTGTTGACACATATTGACACAGTGTCCTGGTTAGGCTGGATATGGCACCCTGCTGTTGACACATATTGACACAGTGCCCAGACAATGCTAGCTACATATTTAACCAAGGTTTAGTATTCATATCAAAAATACATGTGAAATGCAAACACAAGGCTCTGGTTAGACGAGTGGAAAGTCCAGGGGGGTACTTAATTTGTTTGACACGGGTGTGCGGCTAACCCTTTGAAAACCCTTGCCCTTGGTGAGGGGGATTTTGGTCTGAAGTGACCCTTGGTGAGGGGGATTATGTTCAAAAGTGACCCTTGCTGAGGGCCTAGGTTTTAGCAATTCTCCCCAAGGAGACGCCCTTGGAAGGCTTGGTGTAAGAATTTTGGTCAAAAGTGACCCTTGTTGCGAAGAATTTTCGCAAAATGTGACCCTTTGTGGGGGGATTTTGTTGAAAAAAGCACACCCTTGGTGGGGGGGGGGATTTTGCTCAAAAAGTACCCTTCCCAGCCGCACACTTGTGTATACAAAATATACCAAGTGCCCCCCCCCCCCCCCACGGGGTGGAAAGGCCTCCTCTTGGCTCATGAGTGTCAATCACCCTGGTCCCCATGCTAAGTAGGGCAGTTGAGTACTCTTGTGTTTCTAAGTGCAAAATGACTGTTACTGACCAGGTAAAAGGAAAATGGGACTATGAATGTAATGTGCCCATACAGGAACGGCTGGAGTGGAATGGGGCTGCAACAGATATTGAAGCTGGTAGAGGGCTTTAAAGATACGTTCCCAGCTAATTTTTGGGTGATTTTTTTATTTTCATCATGCTTCCATATACCAAGTGCCTTTAAGTCTATATAAGAAATTTGGAGTATGTTATTTATGTTTTAATCTGTAAATACAACCATAATAGGGTGCAAAATATATAACAGCAAACCACCAAAAATGGAAACCAGCAAGGGGTGCATTATGAACAATCAAAACACATATGCTCCCACAGTGAATCCAGAGAGCCCTCCATTAGATATTTCATTGATATTTCATAACAAATGAATTTCCTATGATAAAGGGCCTGTCAATTGATAAGGAAATGACTAATGGAAGTCTACGTTGGGTATAATATATTTTATCTATTCTCTGTGGAAATGATGAAGGCAATTGGAGCATTTCTTCTGTTATAAATAAATAAATGACCACTTTTTAAGTCCTCAGTAATTCCGCATAGAACCCATTTATTTATCAGCTTCACAAAGCTATCTTGGTCTGTGAGGCCAAAAGAAAATAAAAGGTGTGTTTCAGGTTACATGGTCTGAAAATCTAGGGTAGGTAGATTGGATCTTTTTTATTAATTTTAGATTTTTTTTTTTACTTTGGCCTGAAAAGTACCCAGAAATCGACTTACAAACTTCAATGCCAACTTGTCGACGACCATCTCGACTTGTGAACTATCAGATCGACCCTTAAATAGCCCCGAAATGTTTTTCCAAATTGCATAACACTTTCTAGGGTCGGCCCGGTTTTGCCAGGTAGGGTCGGGTAACCTGAAACACACTTTTTTTCATTCGGCCTAAACAGAAAAAGCAAACTCGGCACTCTACATAAAACTTTAACAATCGATCCATAGCCAAAAATGATTGTCCCATTACAAGAAAATAAGATAAATAAACTCGCTTGTCGGACAAATGACTAGTTTTAAGAAATTTTCCAAAACATCTTTTTTCGTAAAACTAGTCAGTTGTCCATCAGAAAAGATGATTTATCATATTTTCTTGGAATACGAAAAAAAAAGGCTGCCCTTGGGTAAATGATGGGTGCAGAGTTAGATGTCAGTTTCTGGACTCAGGGATCTTTGATGTCATACAAGAATCTGAGAAAGGAAACCAGAAATATCACTTTTCAGCACTGCCATAGAGAATAATAAAGCGAACAAAGTCTCTCTTGGATATCAGCCATATGTTTCCAATTTATACAAAAATGATTATGTTTAGGAGTGGTCATTTTCTAAAATTACGGGGGTTTAATCTTTGCACAAGCATGCCCAATTTCTTGATGGTCCATCCCAAGAGAACGTGGTCTGGACGTTTTTGCCCCTCCCCTCAGCAGAGGTCAAATTTATCATCATCCTCCCCTTGATCTTTAGTTATGAATCGGGCTTCTCACTAAAAAGATGGGTGAAATCTTTTTGGTCCTCTTCTCCGGCCACCTTTAAACCACTAACCCCTCTCCTTTGTTGATATATGACCACTCCTTTAGGGCCAAGTTATTTATTACTAGCTGGGGAGGGTTGGTAGATTTTCCCAAAACATGCAGCAATTTTTATTCAGAACCCGGCCGAAAGAAATCTGCCCCCTTCCCACAATGTTCAGATTTTGAGAAATGCCGCCCCTTAAAATCGCATGCACCTGTGGAATCATGCGTGCTTGCAGGTATCTAAATGGACTATTTTTAATTTTGACCCCCGCCCCCAGCAAGGAGGTTTTTTTTCAGTTTTGCCCCCTCCCCTGACTGAGGGCCAGTTTTTCATTGTGACCCCCATATATCCACCAAGTCCCCCCCCCCCCCCCCCCCCACGGGATAAATGATCCCTCCCTTAGTACAACCCACCCCAGGGTGACGGGGATCGAGGATCGAGGTGATGGACGTATCTGGGTAAGACCCATGTCCCTGCGGGTAAATCCTTCCAAAGGAAGGCTCTGGTAACTGCCAAATGTTGGGATTTTGCTTGGTCTGGGCAACCCCTGCTGGTAGCTTGGAACCAGCGAACAGGAACAGGAAATGGAACCAGAAAGGCTGATGGTAAAACTACCTAAAACTACCATCATACAATCTGGTTCCTGCCCACTGGTTCCAGCCTACCAGCAGGGGTTGCCCAGACCCAGCAAAATCCCAAGTTCAAGGTCATTTGGCTGTTACCAGAGCCTTCCTTCAGAAGGATTTGGGAACAAGAGTAACATTCTGAGTGCAGCAGGGGGTACAACAATGGGTACCATGTGTCATTGTGTCTGTGTAAACACCACCATCTTCATGGCTGTGCAATCTCCAAATTAACCCTTCAAGGACGGCATCATATGGGCCTTTTGGTGAAATATAATCATCTAGATTCACAATAAAACTTGATAATCAAGCATGTTGCCAAAATGACTCGCGTCAGAAATTCAAATATTTCTAGGCTCCCTTTGAAAGAGAGTCGGCTAACTCTGCAGGGACCCTGGAGGGAATATCGGGTAATGCTGAATCTTGGAGGGGGAAACCTCAAGCCTACCTCCAGAGGCTTGTAGGGGAATTTTCAAGACCATGGGGGGCGAGCCCAGCATTCGCTGAAGAAGCAGACAATGCTTTAGCATATTTTTCTTTCGGTGCATTGATAGTAGGTATCCCAGTAGGCCGCCACTGGCCGTGTTCTCGCGTAAAAACTCACTAAAACACCTACTTTTAGAAATGGCTTCTCTTCCAAACTACTGAGAGTATTGTCTATCTGAAATATGCTGATGAAAGATCTAATCTATCCACATTGCCCTGATGCTTTAGATAAGTCCTATCTTGATGCTGAGCACCTGTACTGGTGCTGTTAAGTTGGCCAACTATTGGATAAAATGACCTACTATCAGTGAGTAACCATGCAGCCTTGAAGGGCACACTGTCTATATACTGATTTCGCTCTCACGCCATTAGATATACAGTCTCAGGGATTTTACCACTGAAAGCAGCACACTCTAAGCTTTATTTTGATGTATTACACATTGTGATAGGCCTATCAGAAGTATTTTTGAATAAAAAAATAAGATTTTTTGGGCAATTTTTGGCACTTTTTCGAAAAGTTACATACACATATTTGGGATCATTCAAAAGGTATTTCTTTGCTCTATCAGATGCACTAACTACTTACTTGATATGACTAATGGCGTAAGAGCGAACATAGAATAAAAGTACCAACCCCCCTACAGCCCTCTAATAAACACGTTTTTTGCTCCCAGACCATTAGAGATAGGATCTCAGGAGTTTTACTACCTAAAGCAGGATGCTCAGGGCTATATTTTGAGGTAGAACATGTGGGAAGAGGCCCATTAGAAGTATTTTTTAATAAAAAAATACAAATTTTCGGGCAATTTTTGGCACTATTTAGCACTTTTCGGAAATCTTAGATGCATATATTTGGGGTGGTCTGAAAGGTCTCTTTTTGCTCTATCAGATACACTAACCACCTAGATGCTATCATTAATAGTCTAAGTGTCGGAGTAGAATGAAGCACCTGACCCCCTGCACCAGAGTCCAGGTCTGAAGGCATGAGTCCTCACACATTGTTTGTAAAGGTTATATAACATACTACATCAATACATATGATATGTATGCACCCCTCAGAATCATCACAAATGCGATTGCACACAAATGTATCATTGCAAACCCATTTGTTCCCTGCATAAACAACCACAATATCAAGGTTTCTAAACGATTATGTAATCGGCCTAAGCATTACATAATGGTCTACTTAGGTTATAGGAATGGTATAAATTAACTGATATTAAAAGCTGGATTAGGAGGTTAGGAAGAAATTTAGTCTTAGGATGCTATAAAGTAGCCCAATATCAGTGATATTTCCACAGTTTCGGAGAATTTCATGATTTGCATCAGATCACTCAGTATTATGTAATATAATAAATGGGTAAAGTTTGCTTGGACCTGATGTATACCATAGTGACCTTTACCTATGAAAGAATTCAGCTTGATATATGAGACAACAGTTGTGTGATGTTGATTTAGAGTCTGGTCATTTTCACTGTTCAGGGACATTGGGAAAATTAGTGTTTTCCTCATTTTAAAATGAAAATTGTGAAATTGTCCTTGTTTATCCTGAATAGGAAAAAAATAAGCACAATCTCCATAAACTATAGAATGAATTACCAGAGACCCAAGGGGATATCTGACATATTGAAGAAATCAGACACTACCAAACCTACAATATTTTGCACATCTCTGTGCAAAATATGTGACTTACATGTAATATATCAGGATTTTGAGGGCCTGTAAAAATTAAACCTGAGGTCTGAACTCATTGACTTTTCATTGAGATAAGGAGATATATGCTGTGATCAGGATTCAATCAATTTACACAATCTATTCCCTTTCGCAGATATTACAAAATTCTTATCATATCCTTGCATAATGAGCTTGAGGAGAAGGGCCAAATTTGGCTAAGTCCAGACATCATTATGACACATTCAAATTGCTCCCAAATCCAAACCGCTTGACCGATCTGTACCATATAAAAACAGCTTTTCTTCTTTTAACATGGTCTATCTATCTAACTAGTTTCCACATGTGCAACAACAATATCTTCAAACCTCCTGGGATACCTATTGATAGAGAGAAACTGGCATGCTTAATTAGTGGTGGTCAATGGCTTACTGGTAGTAATAATACTCATGAGGATGAAGTGTACACTGAAAATCCATAGATTGAAAGGGTTAGTCAGTTCAGCCTATCCTAGGTTGGTCATATAAGTGTTAGTCATAATGGCAAAGTTATATTCAAAAATGACCAAGGGGTCAGTCAGTAGGGGCTAACCTGCGGCTTCGTGGGATATGGCCCCAGCCCCCACTCGTGAAATACAACAGAGATGGTATCAATGTGCGTTGGCATTTGTCTATTTTTTCATATGGAGAAACAAAATTGCAATGCTTAACTAGAATGACCGTTCTCCATACCCTCGTGGAGAAACTGATGTTCATTCAGTGGGGTGTTTCTCCACGATGATGTCACTAAAATAGCTATGAAAAACAATCTTTAAATGTTGTTTTTAAATATAATTCATCAACAATCACATGAAATTAATACAGAGATCCACTCTATGCAGTCTGAATCACTGGTTTCTCCACTTGTGGTATTCTGGATCATATGTGATATAATCCAAGGTGCCACTTTTGTGGAGAAACCTGTCATTTAGACAAATAATCGTGGACCTCTATCGCTTACACAGGGCCCCAGTAAACACAACTACGTTGATAGAACGTAATTTCAATACGTTCTTTTACGTTGAAATGTAAGGGTTTATTTAAGTTATTTTACCTAGATTCACGTATTTTAACGTTTAAAACACGTTTATATAACGTGATTTACAGGTTATTTTACGTAAGTGTATTAACGTAATTTAACGTTAAATGAACGTTATGTTAATGTAAGCATGTGGGTTTGTATCCTGTAAACACTAACTTGTTTTTGTTAAAGCATAGGGTCCCACAAACAGTGAGGGAGAGGGAAAGAGACAAACAGACAGAGAAAGATGATGATACCTGTCCATATAAACCTGCAGCATGCAAAGAGATACGTGACTGCTGGTTACAGGATTCGAACCAACATGCTATAAAAGATGAAATTTAATCAAAATTAGTGAGAAGAGGTTAATTAATCAGGTAGTCAACATGGAAGACTTTGTAGGAGTTTAGCTTTATGTGGTATGGGTGAGCCTAGAACCCACCACCTTCAGGTCACTTTACCAACGCTGCTGCCAGATAGGCCACAGACTGAGATGTAGGAAGGTGTAGCCTATAGCTGTAATATAAGGGAACTTAACTACTTAAGCAAACCAATCGCAACACAGATATAGGCCAGTTGGGACCTTTAGCAAACCTGACGTAGTTCATTTAACCCAGACGTATCCTATGCCTTCAGCACTGCTACGTCTGCATTTTATGAGCTTTTACGTCATTGCTAAAGGTACGTCTATGTTTAATGTCCCTATTATGTCAACGTTTTATGAACTTTAAAACATGTTTGCTGAATGTCCCTATTCCACATTCCTGTGTACAGCGCCATATTGATTGGTACCAGTGGAACCAGTGGAACCTCCAGCAACCAGCTCAGCCAAATCTCAGGTCCGAAATTAGGGTACAATCAGGGTGTGAGTGCCTAATAGAGCCTCCCTACAAGAGGACTGCCTCACTACTTTAACATATTGATTAACCATGACTTGTTTTCAATATTGTGATGCGTTTCTGACACCTGCCCATCTAGCTCAGTGAGTAGAGCAGCTGGCTGCTAATCAGGAGGAACCAGGTTCAAGTCCCTGTAAGACTTTCTGCATATTATTGTGGCCAAGAAGTACACGGTTCATTTTAGAAACCTGACGTAGCTCATTAAACACAGACGTAGTAGTGCTAAAGGGATAGGCTACGTCTGCGTTTAATGAGCTTTTACGTGGTTGCTAAAGGTCCCTAGTAGTTGTATATTTGCCTAGTCTCAGGTCATGTAGGCCCTCTCAAATGCGTTTTTAATGTGTATACAACAATACATACGCAATGGTATATATGCATATTGTAAAGTAATAGGAGCCTTTAGCAAACCTCACCTAGCATATTAAACGCAGACGTAGGAGTGTTAAACCTTGTACACTAATTATTCCATGACACACAGTTCAGTGGCCTATGTTTATGAGTTCAATGAGCTACGTTGGGTTGCCTTAAGGTCCTTACTACATTGCCAAAGCATTAGGGGCCTTTAGCAAACTCAACGTAGCTCATAAATCATAGACTTCAGCACTGCTACATCTGCATTTAAGGAGCTTTTACGTGGTTGATAAAGGTCCATAATATCAAAAGCATAGGCTGTGTCTGTGTTAAATGAGATAGAGACCTATGTGCATATGATGTCCCCCTCCACCACCATCTATCACCTGTCCCCATAGCTCAGAGAGAAGAGCACCTGTCACCTAATCCATAGTAAGCAAGTTCAAGTCCCAGTACCAAACAGGGATAGAAATATATAGTACAAAGGGAGTTTTATCTCTTTGTTTCATACCGTTTTTTTTTTCGTTTTTCCAAACATTCAGAGGAATGGTTCCTTTTTGTTTTTTTTAAATGTAAGGTTATTTTAGGTAATTTACCTAAATAAACCTTCAGGGACGTTCCTAGAACGTTCAGGTAACGTTTATGTACGTTCCTTTACGTCTAATAACTTAAAATAACCCTTACATTGTAACGTTATTTCACGTAAAGAAATGACGTTATTCCAACCTATAGAATTACGTTGTTTGAACGTTTAATAACGTTGGTGTGTTTACTGGGGCCCCCGCCCCCTCTCTCTGCGCCTCCCCTCCCATATTTCTCTAACACATGTCCCTTGGATATGTGGAGTCAGGGATTAGAAAACCCAGGATCATCCATCTTTGTCACGGAGCTCTTTTACAAGCTCTACACCCAGAGGTCGTGACCTTTGAATCCTGCCTGTGTGACCTTGTGATCACTGTGTGTGACCTAGGGATTTGGCAATGTGACCTTGGGATCACGTAACTCCGACTTGGAATCATGTTCAGCCTTAGGTACACATGTAGGGCATGCCGGGCATGGCTTTTTGTCCCGGGGGGGGGCACTTTCCAAAAGTTTGATAACATACATGTGCAGGTGTAGACACTAAGCATTTCAGCCATGGGCCACCCGAGTCAGAAGTCGACTGAACCGTACATAAATCTGTCGGCCCGGGATCATCTTTTTTCTTTTCTTAAGGAGAAAAATCATAGGTATCCAGTGCTAATCAATATCAATACCAAATCTGAACGGCCGATTTCCTTCTGATTTTCTCTTTCCAACTACATATAACATCACTATAATGGTATAGATATATTCTCCTATAAATTTATGCCTCCACTCTTGTGGGCCCATAGGAAGGTAATTTCTGAGAAAACTACGGGCCCAGACCCAAAACTACGGGCCATTGGCTCCCGGGCCAGCGTTAGTGTCTACCACTGCATGTGTGAACACGATTTCAAGGGAAATGGGACTTTTTCGGGCCCTCGGGACTGACCCGCGAGGCCCCTTGGTAAGGGGTGCTTTTCAGACAATTTTTAAGACCATTTTACAGTTTGTAAGGTAAATGTTGCCCTTTTTATGCTTTCATATTTGTTGCTCACCGATTACTAGGGTAACATTTTCATTGTAACCCATGATAAGGGTGTATTTCTCATTGTCACCCATGATTGGGGTGTGTCATTTTGCTGAATCTCCCGTAAAAAGGGTATCATATTTTGCTGATTTACCCCCGTGATTAGGTTACCAAATTTTGGGTGATGTGCACACATAGTGACTATAGAAATATAGGGAGTGCCCCCCCCCCCCCCCCCGGGCTTTTTGTAGTCTCTTCTCACAGGTTGCATGACTGAGGGGGATATAGATATGGGTTTACACTCATACTTACCTATACCCTATAATCTGGAAATGTGATCTATACAAGGGCCTCTGTTCCCTCTACACTGTTTGATTAGGCCAAATTAAAAAGGTATGTTTCAGGTTACCAGACCCTACGTAGCAAAACAGGGTTGACCCTAGACATTCTTATCCAATTTTTTTTTTAATATTTATATTTTAAGTAATTCTGAGGCTATTTCAGATTCAATTTAATAGTCCACAAGTTGACACAATTGTAGGTGAGTCAGCGCTTAAGTTTGCGAGTAAAGTTTTAGATGCTTTTCAGGCCAAAGATTAAAAAATAATAATTAATTAGGCCTGCCCAGATTTTTAGAACATGTAACCAGAAACACACCTCTTATTTCCTTTGGCCTTAGAGGTGACTTGGTATGTCATGCTATATCACAGGCACTAGCTCAGTCAAAATCCCCTTGTGTATATGAAAAGGATAGGTACATCCACATTTTCAGTTTTGAATGGAAATTATTTCCCTGTGAACATCTGGTAATGGCAATCGCCAAGATCAATCTTTATGCTATATACAGATAATCTATAAACCTTAGTCTGTAGTGGCTACAGGGGTGTCAGAAGCAACTCGACTTTGGGGGGGGGGGGGTTAGGCCGAACCGAACCGTAGTTTGGAAGGGTGCGCGATTCTGAGCTTTAAAAGTGATACACTAAGAAACTATTAGGGATCTGGGGGCATGGCCCCCAAAGAGAATTCTGAAAATGTTGACATAATTTGGTGCATTTGAAGGTTAATTTGTGGAAATTTCTTTACATTTATACTACAGAGTAATGAATACAATTCTCTAGCATTTCCAAAATTTTCGGGGGGACCAAAAGATACTCTGCCCCCCCCCCCCCAATGTCTAGGATTAGGGGGGGGCATGGCCCCCCTGGCACCCCCTGTTCAGACATCCCTGGGCTATCCAAGGTTAGTGATAGGGACATTAGTCAGGCATGACCACGTGCTATTCAAAAATGTCAGAGGCTAAACAATGTGTAATGCCTTTCTCAAGAAGGACTTAGCCTGATACCCATTGAAATGGAGAAGACTAAGGTGAGTTGGTCAGGACTGACCAACCTGACAATATTAACTAACCTATAGGTTGGTTGTATAGGGAGTCACATAATGACTAAGGAGGTTGGTCAGTGCTGACTAAGATTTCTAGCATAAAGAATATCAGTGTAGTTCAATATCCATATGCACATTGTATTTTCTATCCTTCTGTGATATCCCCCAAGCAGTGAAGACAAACATTCATTCCAAGATTAAGGTCTGGCAGAACTCTGGTCTGGTCTTGTGTTAACTACTTTTACTTTTACTTTTCCTGCTAGCCAATGCGGGTAGAAAGGTCTGTGTTACCCTCTCCAGGAGGGTGTTTTTCCCCATTGGTCCAATACGGAATGAATACGGACACAAAATGCGGACCGTATGCGGGACCCGCATTGGGAAGGCGAAAAACTTAATTTTTTCCCCCTCCGTATGACGACCGTATGTGTACACGGAATTGAAATTTTTTTCGCTGCTTACGGGTTACCAATGCGGCATACCGTATTGGTCTGCCCGTATTCGTACCCATACGGGACTATGCGACATTGAAAGCGGGAAGCGACTGAGGAAAACGGGGATACCCCTAGGGAATTCCCTGTCTGACGTCACTTCCGGAATCCGCCATTTGCAATCTGCCGACTGCTACCAAACTTTACCAAACCACAACAAGTATAGGAAAACGATGCCAAAAGCCACTAAAAAGGTAAGGACAGCATGTCATATGATGCATTATGGTACAATGTTACACATACTATTCTATGTCGATCCCTTCTGTCATGTAAGATGCTATTTTCATTCAATTTTCTCTTCTTTTCACCGGTCCCTGCTCCCGCGGTGACCGATGTGTCAGTGTTCACGTACTGTTTCGCTTTATTTCAATGCAAATGCTATCATGAATTTTTGTTCAGAAGGTGTACACGCTATGTGTTGTTTATTTCAATATTGTTGTATGGGCAAAAGAAGTACCTTAGCCATATAGGGGGGGGTGTCATGGCAGCATGTCCAGCTCCCTGACGTTGCCTTTTTTCCTTGTTTCATCATGGAATCACATTCAATTTTTCAGAAACCCCGACCAGATGCATCCGAAGAATCAGAGGATGAGGTGGAAGAAGGGCACGAGGGGTTGGAGCAGTTGTTCCCAAGCAGTTTTCCAGGCATGGGGGGGTCCCAGATGATTGGGTACATGGAAAAAATGTTGGCCGAAATGAGGAGATCAGAAGTGCGCCAAAAGGGAAAAGCCCCGTCCAGTGAGCACCATACCAACACCGGTGCCCCCCCCCCCCCCCCACACAAAAAGCAGAAGCAGATACCCAAGGACGACAGGAAGCGCGATCCTACGTATACACCTGATGCATCCAGTTCCACCGCAAAAAGTGTTAAAAAGCCATCAGCCAGGGCCAAATCAAAACTAACGAAAAAACAATATGTGGGACAGATATTACCGGGTTATGCCAGTGAACTCAGCCTTAGTATGTCTAGGGACTCCACCCGAAATCCCTGTACAGTAAAGGGCGCCCATTGGCGGGCTGACGAGCTCGAGGCACTAATTCTTGGTGCCAACCATCTGAAGCCGGTGCTGCGGGGCAAGTTTAAAGACGCCACCAGTGGGGCAACAATGAAAGAACTAGCCTGGAAAGAGCTGACAGGTAAGAATTATTTTTTATTATATTTATATGCTATAAATGTTTCTGCCAAACACAGTGTATTCTGTTGCCAATTAACATGTACAGATGAAACAAAACATGCCACTCTGCCATACATAACACAGTATGCTACTCTGTATTACTCCCTGTTGTTACGTCATGAAAAAACTCTCTCCTGCTGTATGTCATGAAGTATAGCATATACATTTTTTTGCCAGATTATGTCTCCTCGGTGGGACTGAGGGCGAGGACGGTACTGCAGGTGGAGGACAAACTGGGCTACTACTGCCAGCAGGCAAAACGGAAAGTAAGTATATTCCTCCGCTTGTTTCAGAAATTTATTTTGTTTATATTATGCTGTAACACCAAATGAACATCGTGATTCATATATTGTATAGACCATATATCAAAAAATGAAGGAATATAAATTGTACCCAATAACTTACCAAGAAGATGGAAAAAGTTATATTCTGCTTCGTGTTTCCTGAACAAAGAAAGTATTTGGTACACACTGTAATATAGTACAGAACAGGATTTTACTTTGTGATCCTTTGTGATCCATATTTTAAATTCATGTGCCTTCCCTTTTTGTAACAGAGGCAGAAAATTGATGCAAAGTACCCCACCGGTTCGGGTTGCAGGGATGCGAAAGATTTTCTTGATGACCTGGAGCAGGCGGCGTGTGACTACTCCGGAGTCGACGTAGTGCTCGGTAAGTAAAATTATCCCTGTCCTTCCTCTGACATATTGATAAAGGAATATAAAAAAAGGAATGATTTGTGAACGTAATATGAGCCAAACTGAAACAGGAGAAAATAAATAGTATACATTATCATACCCCACATGTGGAACAGTAGTGATATCTTGCTTCTTTTTCTAAAAATTATTTCCACACCTGTGTAATACCTGCTTCCATACAACAGGTATAGACGGAATGCAGCCACCTGATGTGAAGGGTGGGGGCCGGCCTGAGAGGAAATGGTCTTGCTACGACCCAGACCGGCCGGAAAAGGAGGATTACGCCAACATCCGCATGCCCAGTGCCAGCATGGCGGCTGTAGAGGAAAGAGAGCTGCTGCTCAGCATAGATGGAGGTAAGCAGCGTCCATTTTGTTGCAAAAAAAAATTTACATAGGGACAGTAAAACATGTTGCAGAGATAAAGGTTTCTCCTAAAATATCTACTTTCTTTGGGATGTCCCATATATATGAAGTAGGCCACATTTCCCCAACACATGTGTGGGCAGTGTAAACATTTCACATGTGTATGGTATACAGTGTTGTTTTTTTTGTTTTTTTTTGTAGTACCGGTGACAGAGGAAAGGCCCGAGGACATGCGGGACTACGAGCTAGATGGCACTTACGTAGAAACGGAGTAGGGTGAGATAGTTCGGGAGGAAGAAGAGGAAGAAGAGGTGCAGGATGCACCACCCACTGACTCAGAGGAGGAGTCCAGCGCCCCGGTCCCTTTTGAAGGTTTTACTAGGGCTCAACTTCTGCGGCGTGTCTCCTCACAACATAAAAAACTGAAATCTGCTCGCAACGTGGTACATGCAGCACAACGCCCCACTGCCGCTGCCGTATCTGCTGCCATGTTGGCGGTGGACAAGATAAAAGTACCCCACGCTCCACTCAAAAAGGTGTCATTGTTTTCAACTAAACATAAACCCCTTGTTCTACCCAGTACTCAGAGTTCATCCCACTCCAGCAAAAAACACAAGTTGTACAGCGAAGATGAGGTACAACAGTTGATAAAAAAGAGTAAGAAAGCTGCTCCTGCCACCACTTCTCTGTACACAGAGGAAGAAGTACAGGATTTCCTGAAAGACAGCATAGAACAAGAAACCCCTCCTCCCACCCCTGTAGTCAAGACGGGCCGTACAATGTACTCAGCAGAGGAGGTAGAAGAACTACTCCTGCAAAAGAGAAGTCAGCCCAAAAAGGATTCCTCCCACATGCCGCCACCACGGCCGACCATGTACACAGAACAGGAGGTGCATGAATTCCTTAAGGATGACAAACCGGAAGAGAAAAAAGCTGAACCCTCATCTAATGAACCCCGTTCTAGCACTTATACGGAACAGGAGGTACAGGAATTACTGAAAAGCCAAAAAAAAGAACAAGATAAACCTCCCACCCCCGTAAAGAAACCAACAGTTAAAACTTACACAGAGGAGCAGGTACAGGAAATGCTCCTGCAGAAAAGAACTGAAGTAAAGGAAGCTGCGACCCGTATTCAGCCACCCGGACCGACAAGGTATACTGAGCAGCAGGTGGAGGAAATGCTGAAGGAAAGCAAAGCAGAACAAAGTAAACCTCACACCCCTGTCAAGAAAATACCAGACAAAACAGAGGAAGAGGAGGATACTCACATATTTACCACTAGCACACCCACCAAAATATCGCCTATACGGGAATGCTCCCCCCTTCCTAACCCCCCCCCCCCCCCCCCCCCGTGAGAAGACAGAAATTACACATTCCCCTGCTTTCACCCCCGGATGAGGACATATTCCAATCCCCTGTTTTCAAGAAAAGAAGAACGGAACCTGTTCCAGACTTGTCTGCCTTCGATAACCTGACAGCCAAAATAACAGACTTTGCTAACCACATGGTGAGTACAATACAGGAAAACATGCATGTGATGGCAAACTCCACCAAAAAGGCACTGGATAAACAGGCCGAGGTGGAAATGGCGATAGCTTCCGCCACAAAAAGAATGGGAGACCGCTATCAATCCTATGAACTGAAACTCGAACAATGTGTTAAAAATTGCACAGAAAAACATGAGGAATCTATGTCTGGGATCGCATTGGTGGATGAAAAAGTTGTAGACCACATCCTGAAAAAGAACTTGGCTGTAATGAAAAATATGGACTCGTTCAGTAACATGCTGACCACCAACACGCGATCAGTAGCAGAAGTCCAGACTACATTGTCTACAGGGATAGTCCAAGTTGCCGAGAATTTGACGGGCATGACTAAGTTAGTTAGCGTTTTAGGACGTAATCATCAAAAACTGCAAGCAGTGATGCAGAAAGCAGACAGCGTCATACCCACATTGGTCCAAAACATGGAGACCTTGTCTTTGTCTCAACAACGTATAATCCAGCGGAACATAATTCCCCTTCTGGCCTCCAACCCAGGTAACTCTATTTTTATATCTCTGAATAACATACAGGATATGAATTGTGTTCAGCTAATTTGTTCTTTAATATGGTAAAATAAAATCAATGTACAAGAAAATAAATTATGTGCATTATATTTTTCAAATCATATAAATACCATGTAACAAATGTCCTGTCCCACCGCGCTTCCCCCACATTTTTTAAAACAGAAATATACTATTTCTGTGCTTGCAGGAGTTCAGAATGTCCCGGTGGCTGGTGCATCCGGAATGGCGCAGGATAAAGCTGAAATGGACAAAGCGGGGGAGCAGGAAGAAAAACCGGGGGAAGAGCAGAAGTTGTTTTTTTCTGGTTAAAAAAATTCATTTATATTTTGTTTGATGTTTCCAGGTCAGGAGGAGGCAGCTTACTGCATGAAGTCCCCAGTCCATTCTCCTGATGGCACATGCATCCAGGTGGATGGGCAGCTCAAATATGTCCTCAATGGAGCAGGTAATTTAAAAGATATGTTGTACCATTACATATAAATTTATATAGTGCTAAAGAACAGAAAAATGTAACACATTCCATCTGTAGGAGAAATGCTGTGAAACAAGATAATTTATTGCTACTTCATATTGTAATGCATAAATATATGTCACGGTAGAAAATATAACATTTACATAGTTGATGGAACATGCTATGTTTCTCATTTTATTCAGCTATTCTTCAGCACCCGCCAGCAACGGATGGCCTGCCTAATTTCTCTGTGCTCGGGGGAGAGGAGTGTGTGATACTACAAGACCGAGTGGACCTGCAGAAGGAGCAGTCTAACGGTAGCGAGCAGGGGGATGATCCCGGTAGTCCTAACAAACCCAAGCTGAAACGATCTCTCCGCCTCAAGAGTAAACCCAAGACTTAAAAATGTATATGGCCATGTGGTACAGATATATCAATGTAAAAGTGTTCATGTTTCATTACATCTCCGGTTGTATTATACAGTTCAACTTTATACCGTGAAAACTTGAATCAGGGTACTGTTTTTAAATATATCATTCCATATGTGTGCAGGTGTTGTTTATCCCTGGCATGTTTCTAGATTTTAATGTATTTACATGTACACTTATCAGACATTGCATGGAAATGTATACTTATATTTTACTTTATACATTAGTATTACATTAGCGTTCTTATACGGATAAGTCACTGCATGCATGTTGGTGCTAAAAACTGATACAATGTGTAGCAAGGGTAGCGGCTGTGTATTGTATAATATACATTCCCCCAAAAAAATACCGGTATTATGTTATTTTATTATATTTATGTACATATAACAGACATATCAGAATATGGGTGTACATAATAGTTCATATGGAGGGATTATTTATCCTTTTTCTCCAGGTGGTCGTTCTGGAAATGGGTCTGAATGAAGCTCTTCCTCATGTGTGTGAACAAGCCAGTAGGTTTGCGTCCCAGGTTTGCGGGTTGGACAGCAGCAGCCTGTTTCTTCTTGTAACGGTCCTTAGCCCGGGGATTGTCCTTCAACAGCTTGACTTTACCGAGCTTAGCACAGTTATGGAGGCAGCAGCAGGTTTCTATGATCCGGGCTGCCCGCACAGGATTGTGCATGAGATACCCTCCACTACTGTCCATGCATCTGAAATTACGTGATATTTTTTGTAAAGCTATATCCAAATATGTTCATTCCTACACCAATATGGGGAAATTTATACTGTCATATGTCTCATGTATAGAAGTGAAATGTTGTGTTAAGATACTTCATCCAAAGTTGGTGCTGTGACAAAATTGTGCATGTTACTGTTTACATTGTTGTGTTACTGTATTTAAGGTATTGTGCAAAGAGCTTGAAGTTACCTTAATCTCTGCTTCACCTGTCCTATGATCCGTTCAATCAGGGACCTCGTCTTACGGTGCCACTTGTTGTAGTTGGCCTCCGCCTGAGTACTCTCATCCCTGACCGGGGTCAGGATGTAGTCAGTCAGAACATATCTGAAAATATATAGGTAGCATAAAGTAGATCATCACTTTCAGGTATGTCATATAGTTTTTTCAGCTGCTTTTCCTGCTTAGAAAAAGGGAAAAAGTACATTGGTTTATTTTGTGGAAAACGCGATGTGACATATGTTATGTGGAAAAATTGAAACTTTATATTGTAAGGACAGACATGTGGGGCACAGAAAGTATTGATGTTGAAAAATATACCTACCCAGAATCTCCAAGCAGGTAGAAACCTTTGAAGTCACCACGGTCCCCGAGGTATTTAAGCTGACTGCCGTTCATTACATAGATGTCGTTACATGTTCCCGGATTGGCTGCGTTGACATGCATGATCATCCCGTCATAGTCGCCCACGATCTGTAGAGAGAAAAGATATAAAAAATAAAATATTTGTTAATACGTTATGTGCTGTTGCTTTGAATACTTTACCATAAAAGCTGACAACTTATATGTCCTATAATGTCAGATAATATAATAAAAAGTCAATTATTTTATTTCTTATGAAGAGGGAAAAACAAGATAGAACATGTGTGTTAGGACTATATTTGATTTAAATTTACCATTGCGTTGATGGAG
This sequence comes from Harmothoe impar, assembly GCA_947462335.1. NCBI lineage: Eukaryota > Metazoa > Annelida > Polychaeta > Phyllodocida > Polynoidae > Harmothoe > Harmothoe impar. Next base: position 57,960,376 of record OX381718.1, on the reverse strand, counting down.
TAGTACCCCTTGTAGCAGAAGTACTGGTTTTCGTCCTTCACCAGTCCTTTAGGGCAACCGATGGGGACGTGGGTGCCATCCACCAAACCAAAGCACCTTGGCTTTTTGGTTTTCAGGTAGAAGGGTAACGCCTTGATCGTCTTTTCCGTTTTACTGTCCGGCCATTGGATGTAGTCCTGTATGTTGTTGTGGAAAAAATCGCTGACCTGTTGCACCGATTTACACACAACCGACTTGGACACCCCATGGCAATCACCTATGGTGAGGTACGTTGCGCCCGTTGCGAAATAACGCAAAGCTGTCAGGAACTGAAATAAAGGTATAGGCCAATTAGGGTACAATAAAAATAAGGTAGGCAGGTAAAACAGTGTAGGTTGATCTATATGTATAGAAAAGAAGATGAACATGGTACTATATCCTTAGCACAACCATAGCGTACTGATGTGGGGTGTAAAAACGGCCCTCCAAACGCCAGTGCTTTCTGGCATGGGACCCCCAGAACGTACTGATGTGGGGTGCAAAATGGGCCCTCCAAATGCCAGTACTTTCTGTCATAGTTCACCCAGAACGTACTGATGTGGGGAGTAAAAAGGGCCTTCCAAATGCCAGGATTCTGGAGGTTAGAGAGCCCCAAACGCCAGTAGTTTTCACACATTTCAAGAATTTTAATCTAATATATGAGACAAAAATTACACAAAATTATTACCTTTTCTTCCTTAAGATATATCCTTGATATAAGGTACGATGACTACTGCCTTCCCACACTACTTAACTTTATGATTTATCTATAGTAATTAACCTTGAAAATGGCTAATTTCCTAATTTTGCAAAATTTGAAATATCATGTCAAATATAGTACTGCATGTCATTAGGATATAACATCTCAATTCAAATTATTTTAAGTTGTTAGTATGAGGGAATACCTCAAGTTTAGCATCATATAAGGATTTGATCGATAATACCATATAACATGATGAATTTCATGCTAATTATCATTTATTCTCAATACACATTAGCAGGACTTGGCACTTATGTATGTGATATGCATAGGATGGAATTAAAACGTGTCAATACGCATTGGTACGTTCTGGCTGCTTGCACCTATACTCAATATTTATGCTATTTCATTACAACTTGAACGTAAAACGTTTTAGAACGTAATGGCAGTACTATATCTATGTGATCTTAGACTATAACTTGAAGGTAAAACGTTTTAGAACGTTATGGTAGAATGATATCTGTAGTGCTCTTACACTTCAAATTGAAGGTAAAACGTTTTAGAACGTTATGGCAAAATGACATCTATTGCGCTATTCATCTTAAACTTGGATGTAAAACGTTTTAGAACGTTATGGTAGAATGAATTTATAGTGTTCTTACACTTCAACTTGAACAGTGTTGAAGGTAAAATGCAAATCCTAGATACAAGGAAGCAGACATATTTCATAGAATCGACAAATGACATAAGCATTCCTTAAAATTAAGAGAGGTTCATTTACGTTATGGTAGAATGAAATTACCCCTACTCATGATATACACGCTATAGTTAGCTTTAAGGTTCGAATATGTTTTTATTTGCCAAAGCACAAGTGGATAACATGTGCTATATATTATGACAAATGAATGATAAGACAATTGATAAAAAGCAAAATAGGGGAAATCAGTTTATAGGAGAGCATATTCTGAACGCTATAGTGACATAAGGACAGATGTTACCAGACCATGTAACATAAGGACATATGATACTAGATTATGTGACAACGAGGTACATGGTACTAGTTCACGTGACACAGGAGTGCATGGTACTAGACCACGTGACATAGAGGTACATGGTACCACAGCACGTGACATAGGGGTACATGGTACTAGACTATGTGACATAGAGGCACATGGTAGTAGACCATAAGACACAGGGGCGTATGGTACCATAGCATGTAACATCCCAGTAAACAAAAGACGTTATACAACATTTTATAACATTATTATAACGTTAAATAACGTTGCTCTAAGGCTCCAAACTATGGCATGACATATAAAGAGTTTTGAAACGTTATTTTGACGTAAAATAACGTTTTCTTGTTAGCTGGGATGGTCGTACATGGTACCATACCATGTGACACAGGGGTGCATGGTACTAGACTATGTGAACCAAACCATGTGACATACCAGACCACGATCATCTATAGATGCAGTCACTGCTGTACTGGGCAAGCAGCATATAAATATGTGTCCTACTACAAGGCTAGACTACTATATTTGTGAATGACTACCTTGCTAACTTGAGATAATTCTGAGGCATTATTACACACTTGGACGTTAAGCATATCAAACAACGAGGATGCTAGGGTTAAGAAAGATGCAGCAATGCTTGCGGGCGGCAAGCAGTAGGCTATGTACAGGTCGGGAACAGACCCTCTGCTACAAGCGCCAATACCTGGCTCACTAATAACACGAATGGGGGGGGGGGGGGGGGGGAGGGCTCTGGCCATAATTATCAACAGCAATTAAGCATATAACTATTGCAGGTAGGGGGGTGGGACCTTTAACACTGAGGGCAATGGGGCAGGAATCCGTACACAGGTACGACTGGAGGACTGCTAAGGGCCACTCAACATAGGGCTAGGGCTGAAGAGGCCTGACTAAGGAACCACCGGGTATAGAGCTGATGCAGAGTTGGACCCTTGATCACTGCCCAATGCAAAGTGAATGGAGGGTACGGCTAAGGCAAAGTCAATGGGCAGTAGCAGCTAAACTAACCAGTTTTCCCCACAGGGAAACTGGTTAATTAATATAAAAAAAGGTGACATAGAGGTACAGTACAGTACCACATCATGTGACATAAATGTACACTATATCACCACTGGGCACAGAACATTGAGTCAACATTTGCTAGATGTCAATATTGATTCAATGTTGTATCAACATTGATTCAACATTGAATTGAGTTCTTCCCACTGGGCCATACCATCAGACATGGGGGGTACATAGTACTAGACCATGTGACATAGGGGTACATGGTACCAAACCACGTGGCAGACTTGTACAACTGACCAGCCCATGTGACATGTGAGTACATGCAACCAAACCATGCGACATAGGGGTACACATGGTACCACGTCATGTGACATAGGGGTACATGGTGTCAGTACATGTACCCCTAAGACATCTACCCTCTACCATTTGCCCCCTAGGACATCTACCCCATAGGACTTTTACCCCCATAGGACTTTACCCCTTGGACATCCACCTACTGCTTATTCAATCCTTTGCCTGTTGTTCAAGAAGGCAGACATGTTTTTGTTGTAAATTATGTAATCCCTAAACTAGCAGGCTGAAAGGTATTTAGGCCTACCTTCTAGAATCTACCCCTAGGAATGTCTTAGGGGGATGATGTCCAGGGGGTACTTATACTAGAACCTGGGTAAAGACCATGTGACATAATGCTCCATGATACCAGACCATGTGACATGAGGCTACCTGGTACCAGACCACATGACATAAGGGTATCTGGTACCACACAATGTGACAAAGGGGTAGATGCTTCCAGTTGAAATGAGATAGGTGTACATACATGGTACCAGACCATAACCCTTTATGGACGAGCATCAACTATAGTTGATGCCATGGCAGGGCAAGCATCGACTATAGTCATCATAACTCTATGGAATTCAATTCAGCAAAGCCATTCTCAACTTCTCTGTGAAAATGTATACGTGTGAATATAAAACCACATGGGGTACAATGTACCATACCATGAGACCTGGAGGTATATGGTCACACATAATATGATATTAGGGTACATGGTAATAGATCACGTGTCATAGAGGCACATGGTACCACACAATGCGACATAGAGGGACATGATACTAGACCAGATGACATATATGTGTAAGTACACCTGACCATGTGATATACATCCGGGTACATGTTACCCAACCATGTGACATAGGAGTACAGGGTACAAAACCATGATAGTGTTACACATGGTACCACATTCCGTGGCATATGGGTACAATGTTACAGACAATGTGACATGGATAAACATGGTACTAGACCATTTGACATAGGGGTACATTGTGTCCCATCATGTGACAGAAGGATACATGGTATTAGACCACATGCCATAGGGGTATATGGTATCAGACCATCTGACATACATTGTGACAGATCACATGACTTCAGTGTACATGGCACCAGACCTAAATTATCACCATGGGACATACAACTACATGATACCAGACCATGTTTCATACAGCTTTATTATACCAGACTATGTGGTGTAGGGGTGAATACCTGGTACCATACCATGTGCCATAAGTTTACATTGTACTAGACTCACATTAATGTCTCCATGGTGTGGCAGACTCCTATATGGTACCATGTTCCCACATTTCACATAATCTAGCACTATGTACTCCTATGTCACATGGTCTGGTACCATGTACCCCTACAATGCATGACCTAGTACCATGCACCTCTATGCAACACAATGCAGCACCATGTATGTCACATGGTCTGGTACCATGTACCCCTATGGCAGAATCTAGCACCCTGTGCCCATATGCCACATGTGTACCCCCATACCATCTAGTACCATCTAGACCACATGATCTAGTGCCATCATGTTATATGGCATTACTTCGGACCACGTCATGTTAGACCAAACTATAAGTGGGTTCATACATTTTGGGATAGGACTATAGATCCAGTTGTCATACTCACAGCATTCTAAACTGTTTTACATTTAAGTTGTAGTATAGGAACCTGTCTGGAACCATGGAGCCCTATGGCATGTGGTCTGGACAATGTGGCCCATCCCTCATCCTTACTCATTCAGGGCTACTGAATCTATTAATAGGTACCAGGCCATGTCACCACATCATGTGAATTAGGGGTACATTGTGGCCCACCATGTGACATAAGGCTACATTGTACCAAACCATGTGACATAGCTGTACATTGTGCCAGACCATGTGACAAAAACAATGATAACCAAAATTGATCATATATGTCATGTGACATGCAGAAGGATTTTTTATGTATTGAATGCCTTACCCTTTCTAACTGGGTTAAAATATAAATCCAACCTTACAAAAGTGTACATATGATGTGTGTCCTACCATGTGTTACAATAGGCATATGCAGCTGTGTCCAATAAGACTATTTTAGACGTACATGATCAAAAAGTGATGTCACATTGTACCAAACCACGTGACAGGAGAAGTTGTGCCCCACCATGTGCCCCATCATGTGTGAAAGCCTGGTGGGTACAAAACATCGAATCAACATTGATAACTGGTTGCTTCAACATTGATTTTTATGTTTCAAAACAGAAGTGCCAAAACGTTCTAAAACGTTTTGCCTTTGCAAGCACATTGCCATTGTGGGCCTATGTGTTTTTAAAACCTATTTTGGAGTGCAAAAATATATATCAAATAAAGAGGGACATCAGTCCTTGAATACACATCATTACGTTCTGGGGGCCAAAAACTTGAAAAATCAGTATTTGCTATAGAATTGCCAGAACGTTTTAATGAGTTTTGCTTTTGGAGCTAGACTTACCAGAGTGGGACAATGTGTATTGGGAATTACAATTTATACACATTATAACGTTCTGGGAGCCAAAAGAGAGTATATTGACTAAATCTTATAGCAGAACTACCAAAGTGTATTAAAACGTTTTGGTTTTACAAATACACCCACCATAGTAGGCTCATGTGTATTAGGGTTTGACCACACCAATAAAAAAGTCTATTTGCTATAGAACTCCTAGAACGTTTTAATGAGTTTTGCTTTTGGAGCTAGACTTACCAGAGTGGGACAATGTGTATTGGGCCCCACAATTTATATTAAATAAAGAGGGAAACCAGTCCTTGATTACACATTATTACGTTCTGGGAGCCAAAAACTTGAAAAATCCATTACACATATTACGTTCTGGCAGCCCCTACACAGAAAGCACTGGCATTTAGAGCCCCACTTTTACACCCCACATTAGTACGTTCTGGGGGCCCCCTGACATAAAGCACTGGCGTTTTGAGGGCCGTTTTTACACCCCACATCAGTACGTTCTGGGGGTCCCAGTACAGAAAGCACTGGCGCTCCTAAGGATATACAACTCTTTGTTTCTGTACTCAATATGATTGAGATATGGGAGGTGTGGGGTATAATATACAGTATATACAGAATAGCAGTGGTAGCATAAAAAATGTCCGTATCCGATGAGGAAAAACACTTTTTGCCCGTATGGGATGCCGGGACCCCCGTATGACACATACGGACCCCAAAACCAATGGGGAAAAACAGCCTCCTGGGGGAGCGGGGAACTGCATATTTTAGAGTCAGACCACTGTCCTACCTTTCCTTCTAGCGAATGCTGGTATACCGCCATATATGTTACCTTCTCCATGGTTGGGGAGGGGGGTGAGCTACTGAATTCTTTTTACAGTAGGTACTAACTACACTGATATTCATAGACTCCCTATACGCCCAACCTCTCGGTCACTAGTGCCTTACCTAGTTAGTCATTTTTTGGCTCCCTATATGACAAACCTAGATTAGTTATTATTGTCAGGTTGATCACCACAGGTGGCCCCAACTAGTGGTATACAAATACAACACACCAATGATGGACCTAGGTTAGCCACTACTGGCTGACCCATCGGTCATTTTTGAATATAACTTTGCCATTATGACTAACACTCATATGACCAACCTAGGATAGTCTGAACTGACTAATCCTTTCAACCTATGGATTTTCAGTGTACGGCATCTATCGGCACTCAATGTCCAATCGGCAATGAGAGTGGTGTGTTGGGGCTCTATACAGAGAAAGGAAACAGCGTCAAAAGGGAGTCCAGGTTGCCTCCAGAACGACTCCCTCTGTAGGGGAGCCTATAGGCTGCCTACGAGAGCCTAGGTGACTCCCTGGTTGACCTAGGAGAGTCACCTTGGGGAGTCACATAGCTCCCTGACTCACCTAAGAGATTCAAATAAATACCGGGGCTCCCCTAGAAAGAAGGGGAGTCATTCTAAAGGCAACCTGGTCTGGACTCCCTTTTGATGCTGTTTCTTTTCTCTGTGTACCTACCAATTGGACGATCTAGCGGCCGACAGCACCTCAAAATCGGCTAATGGAAAATCCACTTACCCCCCCCCCCCTAAAGGTGGTGCTGAAGTATCTACCATACCCCAGCAACCCCCCCCCCTTCCTGGTTACCCACTTCCTATGCTGATTGCCCCTATACTTCATAGCCAAAAATCGATCATTGTTTGTTTATATTTTCCCTCTTGATATGTTTGTTTTTGTGTACTTAATGATCCATTGCCAAAAATCGATATCGCATTCCACTCTCTTTAAGAACCCTGATATTGATATTTAAATGGTAATAGGGCGTTCTCGATACTCAGTGGAGCATGCTGAAATAGGCTAATTCACTCTCGTTAGGCCAAAAAAAAAAGGTGTGTTTCAGGCAACCCGACCCTAGTTTCAAAAAAGGGCCGACCCTAGCATTTTTTTCCGATTTTGGAGAATTTTTTCTTAATTGTTTTGCAAAATATTCTTATTTTTTTTGAAATTTTAGCGATTTTTTGGTCAGGAAGAACAGATCACTTGTATATAATTATATACATATATATATATTGCCTCATTAACTGTCCAGCCTCAGGAAATTGCTTATTAACAAGAATGTCCAATAATTTCATGATATTCCTAGTTATAGTAAGAATTGGTGAGTCGTCTTGATGACCCGCAAGTCGATATGGCAGTCCGCGACTCATTCAAGGTACCTCCAATATTCAAAAAATATAAAAAAATAAATAAAAAAAATCCGACCTACCTACCCTAAATTTTTGGACCATGTTGCCTGAAACACACCTTTTTTTTTTTGGCCTTACAATCAATTGCCAGATTTTACAATAATATGGACACTAGCCTCTCCAAATAGTGCATGTCAAAGCTACTTTTATTCTATATACTTTACTTTTGTAGACCTTTAGTAGGTTAATGTTCCTGAACTCATTGTATATGATAATTTCAGGACCGTTAACCCACTTAAGGTTTACAAAGTTATTGCAAAAACATGTACATGTATACACATGTATGCTTTTGCAATAACTCATTTGAGATTCCTGCTCTGGGAAGAGCTTTTTAGAAAATAATATCTAGTTAAGTTGATGTTTTCTAGGGGAAATAAATGTGTCCTAAATAATATTCTACATTCTATATCTATAGGGAAATATGCAATAACTAAAACCATACTTATGACTACCTGTGCTACAAAATGTATATTGAGTCTGTTGCCCACCATCCACAGGGTAAACGTGGGGTTTTTGCGGCCGGATTTATATTAGGACATGTATGCCTCAGTCATGTGGCCATGGGGTTTAGCACCCAATTATTCTCCCAGCTCCCTCAACTGCTGAATGCTCTCCCCAGGGGCCTAAGTGCAGCCTTTCTGACAGATTGTCCAAGGTAAGATCGATCAACTCTCAATAACCGGGGAGTATTGAGTTGAAATGGGTCAATCTGCATAAGGTCTGTATTGTTGGTATGGAGAAGGGAATGGGAATGGCAATTGTAAAGGGAAACATTATTCTAAAATGGTAGTACCATGTATCAAAACCTTGGGTATCTGCTTAACATTATTGGCTTAGTATTCCTCATATCATGGAACTAATTTATATCAATATGAACTGAGCTCTTAATCCCATGTCTCCTGTGATATTGATTCGACCCTTGTTACTGCCTATGTATTGTGTATTCCTCTGTATTGTTCCGCTTGTCTTTCTGCTTTATTTGCGGGTGCTTTTTACTTTGTAATCAGATCTACGCCAATAGAACATTTCAAAGCTCAAACTGATACTGTCTACACAATTTACACCGTAGAAACTCAATTAGCACCCAGACGATTAGATGTTTTAAAACCGCTGAGTCCCAGCGCTCAAATAAAACATGCGCTTATTTTAGATACAGTTTTTAGTGCTTAATAATATATTGATTCATAGTAAGATAGTCAGAATATCTGGCATACACCATATGTGTCTTCCCCTTTACTGTCTTCTTGCCAGTCCCAGGTTGTAAATCTTGGTAATTCCCCCTGTTTAGCACTGTACCAGCCCCATAAAAAGACCACTTTTACAAGTTGACATAATGCTCCCTCCCCTTGATCAAACTACCATATCTAATAACTAGAACTGTTCACTGTCGTTACAAGTTGGGAAAATCAATTAGAGTACATTGCATAAACGTACTGGGGCTCAACATGTCATTTAGTTTTCCCATATGACATTAGTTTGTGTATTTATTTTTGTGTTTTCTGAATCTGGGGAGATTTTGTCTATCAACATTGCTGCATGATCAGATATGAGTAAGTGCTTGTTACTGTCTATCAGGTCACTCAGTGTAATATACATGTGAAGAAGTGAATGTCATTTTGCTTTTGGATTGCTTCTGATTGATATTAACATTGGGACAAACATTAATAAAGTATTACTATCTATTATGTAGCTGTCAATCTTTCCATCAAAGTTTATTTGCAGGTATTATCCTTCTAAAGCCCAAATTATACTTCTTGAAAGCAACCCTGTACAATAGCCTTAACATATTTTGTATGCCATAAAACATTTTCAAGATGTTGTTTACTGGCCATGACTTCAAGTAGCATTTAAAAGCACTCCAGCTTCATTTCTTTATGTTCATATTTCTAAAACAATGCTCTACAGGTTGCCAAGCTAAAATGCCCCTTGCCCTCTTTGAGAATGATGGAAGAGAAAATGAATAATCATCCCCATCTCTCAATAACAGAAAAGAAAGCTGGTTCTACAGTCACCTTTTCTACCAAGACCTCAGTTTTCACTTTCTGAAGATGTACCTAGCCCTTGGTCACTCTCAATACATCACAAACAAAAGCCTGGGGTACTGGAAACTTGAATTCTGACCTGAACCTCTCTCCTCAGGGCCTCGTAAAACAAAGTGTGTACAGGTTTAAAGAAGTGAGGAGGGTTTTTAGAGATGCGGGTTGACCCACATAGACCCACAGGTGACTAGGGCACCTCAATTCCATTTGTTTCTTTCATGAGAAAAAAACTTTGATCCCCTAGTCTCGGACTCCCAACCCAACACTGCCCCGTTCTCTACGCTATGTATGGGCTGGGAACAGAGCCGTGATCTGCAGTAACTGACGTGATCTGCAGTAGTGCAGATAACGGCAGACCATCCGAACGTGATCTGCATCAAATTAACGTGATCTACATCAATTTATGTGATGCAAAAAGCCATAATATCTGTATTAAGAGAGCTTGTCCTCTTGTACAACCGTGATCTGCAGTAACTGTTAATTTCACTTGTGGATTGGTCAATACACATCCAACTACAGACATGTTCCTACCTAGATGAAAGGGGTAATTAAGCTGGGCTCGACAGAGGTAATGGAAAGATATATATTGGGGAAGATTGAATGCCCGCTCCAAGGCTATCCAACTGGTAGGATAGACGCTGGCCGAGGCTGTTGATCCCCCATCACCCCACTACATGCCAGGGGGTCAATATCCATCCATCACTTCAAACAAAGAGGATAACATTATGTTTTGCTGGAGTTGAGAAGGCTAGCCCTTCAAGGACGGATGTCGCTAAACGATGACATTTGTCGGCATGATGCACCAATGCAGCCCCGGAAAGTAACTTGTGCATCATGCCCACCCTTCATGAGTGTCTGAACCTTGAAGGATCGGTGTGTTGCCCTGGGGCATCATGTCGTCCATTAAAGGCTTATACTGTAGCACTATTATCTCCTTACACCAATATTAGTGCCAAAGCTTGAAAAAATTAAATGCCTTGGCTTTAAATAGTTAGTGTAGGTGCACAGTAGAATTCTACTGCATATTTACCGTGGAATCTACAGTCCAAACGGATTTGCAGTAGAATCTACTGTAGAATGGATTTACAGTAGAATCTACTGTATATTTACAGTAGATTCTATGGTTTACCTACAATAAACTGTACACCAAAAGTAGAATCTACCGTACACCTACAAAAGTGGCAACCGACTTTTTACAGTGTTGATCTGACCAGCGTGCAACGTCCCCTATCAACAGATAAACAACCTGAATTAGCACATTCCAACAACTATGCTGGTTTGTAAACATGACAGTAATCTATGACACAGCTCATGCCATATGGGCAGTTATGTTCAAATATACAGCAAATATATTTAACACAAACACAACATTCTACACAGATAATCTAGAAGCCCCAGTTCTAGTCTGTAGTGGCTCTCCTCGATTGGACATAGGAACATTTGTCAGCCATGACAGGGTGCTCTTCAAGAATGACTGAGCAAAACCAACATTATGACTGTAATGTTTCACTCAAAAGGACTTAGCCTGAAGTGGAAAGACTAAGGTGAGTTGGTCAGTACTTACCAACCTGACAATTTTAACTAACCTATGTCGGTCGTATCGGGAGCCAAGAAATGACTAACTTGTTTAGGCACGATAGTGACTGAGAGATTGGCACGTTGACACAGAACTAGATGTAATTGCATAAAATGTACTTTTATTCTATCTTGAACAAATCGCTGCTCAGTTTAGAATAACCAAAACTCAATCAAAAATAGTGTGAAAACAATGTGATACGAATTTACTTGGATTTCAGACAATTAGGATTTTGGGCGACAGAAGATTTTATCCCATCTGGCCGTTATAAAGTCCAAGTAACAAGGACCATCAATGCCAACTTTTATGATACAAACTGATACAAATATGTCAAATTGATGGACGGCAGATAACTAACATATTTATGTACACTTAACCCAGTATTGTGGAAAACAAGAATTAGGAGGAAATCAATTGTTACCAGATATCTGTCCTCTCAGGTGGTCTAGAAATATCAGGTAGCAATAATACCAGTCAAGGATACCATGTTGTGATCTTATTAAATCGACACACCCCAACCCTGATTCTATTTATAGTAACAAGGTTACCTAAAGGTTGTAAGGTTGTTTACTAATGGTCTGGTGGCTAAGTAAGTAGGTAGGTTGGCCAGCAAAAAGGGACAAGAAGATAACAGAATCAGGGCGCACTTACCCAGTTTTCGACACGAGACCAACCCATTTTAGTATGTATACACATGTGGGGCAACAATAGGGTTTCCCGGTACCAGTCAAGTGGCTGAGGGGGGTTATCAGGGCATGTAATGTTAGATATTAGGCAGATGGTACAACAATTATATTGGTGATGGAGAATGAAGGGCTAACTGTACTACCGTAAAACCTCGTGTACAAGCCTAACGCGCGTATAAGCCACACCCTGACTTTAGGCCGATCATATAAGCCGCACCAGCCATCTGAATGTGCCGATTTTAGTACTGGACCATAGTGGCAAAAACTCACGTATAAGCCGCACCCCAAGCCTTCGCCGATGCTTTCAGCTGCACTGCCGATCTGATTCGCGTACTCGCCGCGGCTTATATGCGAGGTTTTACGGTAGGTGTTGCAAAACTTGGAAGTACAGATCAAGTACCACTTGTTATAGTGGTAATATTTTAAACATTTATTTACACCAGGATTATTTATACAGTTCAAATCATAAAGTCAATGGTGGTCCTGTCCCAATTAGCTGGGCAGAATACTAGTATATACTTATGTGTAAAATATGTTTAATTTGTAATAGAAAACTGACATATAAATTTGTTCCTCTGAGGAAGTTCTATATTATTTCTTCTCCAACATCGAAGGAAAGTATGTACAAACTGCATGTATAAGACCGGAGAATTTGGCGAAACTCCCCACTGAGAGGTCGTAATCCCCAATTTTTGGTGTTAGCTCATTAACATCAGATACCATCACCTCACAGCATTTAAACAACCCATTTAAAGATTCATTTAGGAGCAACTCACCCTATTCTGAGAATCACACTCTCAGACATCACAGGTTTACAGTGGTCATTTATGCTGGACAGTGGACCCTGAGGGTGATAAAACTGACCACAGGGCATTTAGGGGTGCCCCTCACTGTGATGGTTACATTCAGCTAATGACCCCCTGCAGTTCTATCAATTAACTTTCTCTTTGGCGGCTTCGCCAAATTCTCCGGTCTTGACTATTACAAACAGGCTCTGTGCCTACCTTATACAGTATATATAAAAGAAGTGTCAATTCAATTTAATCTATTTCCTGAGAAAGAAACATTGGATTAATATTGGAAACTTCACTTGTTATATTCAGCTGTCTTAGTAGTAATTACAAAGTATTACTAACGTGGAAAGTCAATATGTGTGACCAGGCACATGAAATGAGAAAGTCACAGGAGGGAAATGATAATTAAAGTTGGTGCCAAGATATATTTAAAATGAGATATCATAGGCTAAGATATTCTTTATATCCAGAACATGAGTTCATGTCTACAAAGTCAAAAATCTATTTCTCCCCCGACGTGAGCCTGCTACACACCTTATCTTCGGACGGTATAAAAGGAGACATTAATTTACAAGACCGACCATGTAGGTTAAAGTGCCCATAAGTCGGCCACTTGGACCTCTATTTAACTTGTCCATCATCCTAGGAACTCTGCTGCATTAGGTTAAAATATAGGGGCATCTGGTAATTTATATTGAAGTTATCCTGACATATTGGTCTTTCCAGCCAATAAGGCTACAACTTACATGTATAATATAGTGTAATTTATTTCATAGCGAATATGGCAGCCCAATGGTTTCACTAAATTATGTCATATCACACACCTCCTCTTAAATGTAGGGAGGACAGCCAGGAACCGCTTTCACAGCCCTGTATCTGTCACAGTGCTAAACAACCCAAATGGATTCATTAATTTCTCATCCATTAAAGATGTTACAATAACAGATGTTATGTCAGAGAAAAACGGATGAATGGGTCTTTCTGCACAATGTGAGTTTGTAATTCCTCAGACTATAGATAATGAAATTCAATTGGTACATTTAATGCAACTGCTGTGTCAGCAAGTGGATTGGAACCACATTTCCAGGACAGTTACTGCTGCTAGCTATACAGAAAGCTCGGAAAGGGCTCAATCTGGCTCAAAAATATTTTAAGATATGGTTTAAATGGACATTATACTGATTGCATGGAATATGCAGATGTTATATTTCATACTGTATGACAACAATAACGACTTTAATCATGTATGACAAAGATCCATAATTTTAGAAGGCAATTACTATACCCTCAAACTACCTGGGCCCAGTGGGGCCCATGTCACAAATTAGTATAGAGGTTCCCAAATAAGGATATTTTGGTTTAGGGTAAAAATGTATGGGCTATTTTAAGCTATAATTGTTTCCCTGAAAGTAGTTGGTTACCCTAAAAGTACCACCTCCAGTAGAGTGTCCTATATCATATTAAGCACCACACATGATATGTGAATAGTTGACCCAAAGGAAAAGACTTCAACCAATCAAATGCAAGAAACAGAATGATGATATCTTTAGAAGTTAATGCACAAGAGCCCCTCAAAGTTGGCAGTCCCTTGAGTATCTAGCCAGGAAAGAGCCTGGGAGCAATCCAAGCAGTAAAACAGTAGTAAAAGCTGACAGGCTCATGATGCCATGTTTTCTTTTTCAGAAAATAATGTATCAACAGCAGATCAATAATAGTTAGGTATCTAGATTTCACTTGATCCCCCGTCATTTTGAGATATCATATGATAAATTCCGACCATTTTTTAAAATGGCGTTGTCCTACCTATTAAATGGCACTCCTCGGGATCTGACTTCAGAGAAAGTCTCCTCTGCATTAGTCAATGGCCGTGACTTGAACTGTCAATAAGGGAAAAAGGATTCTCTTATTGACAGTTCCAAAAAGGAACTGTCAATAAGAGAAAATTAATATGTTATTGCCAGTGTGAACTGTCAATAAGAGAATCATATCCTGGTATTGACAGTTCGAACTGTCAATAAGGAATCTTATTCTGTAATTGACAGTTGGAACTGTCAATAAGAAGATTGATTTCTACTATTGACAGTTTGCACTGTCAATAGCCGACCCACCTTGATCTAGCTATTGACAGTTCAAACTGTCAATAGTGGAAAACATTCCTCTTATTGACAGTTCAAACTGTCAATAGTGGGATATTTCTCTCTTATGGACAATTCAAACTGTCAATAGTGATAAATTGTACTGTTATTGACAGTTCTTCAGCGAACTGTCAATAATGGGAATATCTTCTCTTATTGACAGTTCCTTACCATTACTGCCACAAACCTGAGAACGATTTTGATGGAAAAGTCGATTTTGATGGAAAAATCGATTTTATTGGGAAAAATCGATTTTGATGGAAAAATCGATTTTGATGGAAAAATCGATTTTGATGGAAAAATCGATTTTGATGGAAAAATCGATTTTGATGGAAAAATCGATGGAAAAATCGATTTTGATGGAAAAATCGATGGGAAAATCGATTTTGATGGGAAATCGATGGAAAAATCAATTTTGATGGAAAAATCGATTTTGATGGAAAAATCGATTTAGATGGAAAATCGATTTTGATGGAAAATCGATTTTGGGTGCAAAACCGATTTTGGGTGCAAAACGGATTTTGGATGCAAAACCGATTTTGGGTGCAAAACCGATTTTGGGTGCAAAATCGATTCTGAGTGCAAAACCGATTTAGGGTGCAAAACCGATTTTGGGTGCAAAAATGATTTCCAGGGCAAAACCAATTTGAAGGGAAAAACAGACTCTGTGGCCAAAATCACTTTTGGTGAAAAAAAGCTTTTGTCGAAATAAGACTTTTGGTGAAAAAAACTATTTTGCCACAAAAAAAAACACTTTTTGACTGTAATGTCAGTTGGAACTGTCAATAAGGCAGAAATATTCCACTATTGACAGTTCGCATGAGGAACTGTCAATAACAAGAATAATTTCCACTGTTGACAGTGTGAACTGTCAATAGTGGAAATATTTTCCACTATTGACAGTTCAAACTGTCAATAGCCATTTTGTTAGTGGCCGTAATCGGACGTTAAACTACCTAAACAAACAAAGACTACTCTACAAGGTCATCTACTTACATAGCTAAATAGTTTATTTTTGATATTCTTGAAAGTGCATTTCTGCTTCATTTAGTTCTTGATTACATGAAATGAGTACAAAGTTACACTTGACTTGTTCTCGCCTGACGGATAATCATTTGAAGAAAACAATGCTCCTGTTGTCGATGTATGACATCACAGATATATACATCATACAGATGTGTCCCATGGTTTATTTACATGGACATGGTGCAAAGACCACCTGAATGACTTTAGTTAGTTGTATATAATATTCTCTATTTGCTAGGTTTAAAAGCATCGATATTAAAGTTACATAAGTTCCAGAGCCCTTAACACCTGTGTAATACCAGTCGTACATGGCCATCACTGGCCGTATACACACAATGTTCCAGCTATACTCAATCTGAGACCCGCTGGCAACTCCCCCAACTGTGAGGTCGTGATGGTCCACATTGATAATATCAATTAAAGTTTAGACAACAACTTAAGTCTCACTTTCAGGCACTATTAATAAACTTTGCATCCTCCTGGTTACCACATTTACCACCAGTTTTTACAACTCACAGTGAAAACCCTTGAAGATAGCACCAGTCCAACCCAACTTTTTATTGCCCTGCTAATTTCTTAAAGACATTGGGTAGCTAGTCCAGCGGTGAGCTCATTAGGGAAGCTCTTTGTCGGCCTCGCCAGCAGGTGCCAGATTCAGTATAGTAGCAGTAGGCCATGCGGGCGTGCCTGGACGAGGTAGGGGTGACACTTATAAATGTACAGTCATAAGCACCGGAAACCGGGACAGCGAGGTGGGCATAACGCCAAGGCCATGCTCCGCTGCTTCTACCTCTATATCTGCACATCTCTGACTTGGGTCACCTTTCCTTTCAGCTTTTCCCATTTCTCACCTTTGTATTTATGTTAGCTTTATGTTTTCAGAACTTGTCCCATAAAGGTAACTAGCACTGACATTGTGGTCCACCCGGGGTAGAGTGCCCGCCCCGGGAGTGGATTGATGTCGCGAAAAAGATGATATTTGTCGTCATGATGCACCAATGCAGCCCCGGTGAGTAACTCACCAGTGCTGCATTGGCGCATCATGCCGACCCTACAGGTGTCTCGACTCAATAGAGGTGGCATGATGCTTGAATGCAACACTGGGGAGTCAATTGTCAGGGCTGCATTCATGCATCATGACAAACAAGGGCATGATGTATTAATGCATTGTGTCATCCTTAAAGAGTTAAGAGACAGATGTTCTACTTTCTGGGCTGCAGAGGTTGTGATTGACCGGTGGAACTGAACTACAGCAGCATCTAAGGGGTTCTAGGTGGGGGGAGGGGTCCCTATGTCGTACATATGTCGATTTTAAGAAATGGCCATGTCACCTGTCCCTTAAATCCTCGTTCCTCATATCGCCTTAAGAACCTGTCAATTTTAAGAAACACTCTCTGTCATGCCACTTATTTTCTCCCTCATGTCACTAAGCTTCATGTCGCATGATGATTTTAAGAAATGACCATGTCGCCCTGTCAAATTTAGCCATCCACCCCTATATCTAAGAACATTAATAGGTAGATTTAGTACAAGTGACTTGCTGTATCTATACGTGTTATAAGCTAAGGACAGGGTGACTGTCCAAAGTACCAACCGAGGATGATTACAATTGTTCAAGGCTTATAACACGTATGTAGCTACTCACGGGTATCCATATCTAACTTATACTCATGGTAGGAGAAGCTGCTCAATGGACAGCATCTACATACAGCCATGCAATATACAGTTAGGTCATTTCTTTGGTTCCCTCAGGGAACTGTTCCGTAAGTGTTTAATATGCCACCGGTATCACAGACTGGATTTAAAAAGCGTTTAAACCCCCCAGCGCCCCTATATATAGGGCGGAGTACCTGCCCCGACTGCACTCTGACTGTTACTGTAGGGGCAGTAAGTTTTGTGCCTATAAAGGGGACGATACCACAGTGGAATTCTCCCACAGCATACTGTAGCATATTACTTAAATATACTGCATATAAGATTAATGTGACTTATATTGGTAGGTCTTTAATACAAGGAATCGGCTGAAGGCCTTCCAGGACTGTTATTTCAATACGATATACTGTACTGTCACTATCGGCAAACACACATATAACAGTACAAGTATATAGTATTAACTATGTAAGTGATATGTATGTACACAAATCTGCATTATGAATGGTCACATGATGCCAGCCTAACACTTGTGGATGGATACCTGTTGTCATCCTAAAATACTCATTGAAATAAACACGTCCGAATCTTTTCAAAAAAATATAAAATGTTGTAAAACTACAGTAGATTCAGCTACTAGCAATGCCAGCCACCTTATAGGGTTGATACCTGGGGTATAGGGCAGCTGGCCGTTGATCACAGCACCAATTTTGCTAAGTTGAGAATCTTCAGTACAGGCCCTTGACCACGAGGTGGAGCAGCTAACCGGGGGTTGTGACATCACAGGGCAGGCCACTATTGCTTCCGTCTGAAATGATTCCCAGGACTTGGCCCTACAGTGAGTAGGTACTGAGGGCCAATGCTATTCACGCTAAAGTGACCGAGTCAGTGGTTATGTCAGGAGAGCTGCCTGCCTCATATTGCACGCTGGCCGTAAAAGGGTAACACAGACTGATGCAATCACTATCCCGACTTAGGCCCCATCTAGAGACAACCAAAGGAGGCAATGGAGCCCTGTAGTGTGCCCCTCCAGGGTACAATAAATACTCCTCCAGTTCCTCCCTATACACAATCTATAATCTGCTAGTCACGGCATCCAGGGGTTTGATGCAGATAAAGAAGACATCAGGAAGCAGTCCAATGTATTCTACCCCACTTGAGTCCCCAGCAAACACTGCCCCCACATCCACCCTATACACTGATATTCCTAGGCTCCCTATCCGACCAATCTCTCAGTCACTAGTGCCTAACCTAGTTAGTCGTTTTTTGGCTCCCTATACAACCAACCTAGATAAGTTATTATTGTCAGGTTGGTCACCACTGACCAACCCACCTTAGTCTTTTTAGTTCCAGGGGGAGCCACTGAGTGGTCATCACAGGTTGCCCCAACTAGTGGTATACAAATACAACACACCAATGATAGACCTAGGTGAGAAACTACTGACTTACCCCTTGGTCATTTTTGAATATAACTTTGCCATTGTGTTTAACACTCATATGACCAACCCTCAGTACAGACTAACCCTTTCAACCTATGGATTTTCAGTGTACCCCCACAGTCTCCATAGTCTCTTACATTGTCCTGCACCCAAGACTCACCCACGCTAAGTCATCAAAACCCTGCCGTCCTCACACAAAGTCAAGATCCACAATGTGGACTTTATTTTAAACCTTCATGGGCGGATTAATTCCCTAGTGCTTCATGTCCTTGATCGTCATAATGCATGAATGCAGCTCTGGCGAGTAACTCGCCAGTGCTGCATTCAAGCATCATGCCGACCCTATGGGATCGAGAAACTCCCAAAGGGTCAGCATGATGCAACAATCCAGCACCGGCGAGTTACTCGCCAGGGCTGCATCCGTGCATCATGGTGACAAATGTCATATTTTAGTGTCATGCCGACCTAAAAGGATTAAAGAATATAAAAAGAAAACAACTATGAGAACTTCCTTGCGGCTTGCCTCAAATCCTGTTTATAATCCAAGAAATCCCCCTCTCTGGTGCTGCTATTGTGGACTGTGTTTTGGCTTTGAGGCTTTGCTCTGACGTCAAGATGGGTCACTGTGTGTGGCATGGTGTAGGAGGGTTTGTTTAGGAGTGGGTCGTGGATAATGCTGTCTTTAGTTTATAAACCACAGGAAGGTAAATATCAGGCGTTTTTATGCTTAGGGTGCACTCATACAATTACGTGGTGATTGACCTAAGGATATACATAGTAAGCAAATCTCCATTGGGGGTGAGAGGGGGAGCAGCCTAGTGGGCACGGAACATCATATTAACATTGATAAATGATTGTCAATGTTGATTTGATGTTGATCCAATGTTGATTCAACGTTAAACTGAATATTGTGCCCATTGGGAGGGGGCCCATCCTAAACATCCTTAAACATTGGCTTTTATGCATGATGTATCGTATATATACACGCTCGTATATCGGATTGTAAAGGAAATATTGGAGCCCCCTTTAGTTTACCCGCCCCCAGCTGTGCAGTCTGTGTCAATGTGTCATGTTGTGTAGTACCACCAACCCAGTGGGCACAGAATATTGAACCAACATTGATAACTAGTTGTCAATGTCGATTCAATGTTGACTCAATGTTGCTTCAAAGTTGCTTCAATGTTAATCTAAAGTTGCTTCTATGTTGCTTCAAAGTTGCTTCACTGTTGCCTCAATGTGAATTTTGTGCCAACCAACTTGGTACCACAGTATATCTTGATAGAGCCAGTATACCACAGGGAAAGTCATTGGTATCACATGTATCGATACATCGCTATTTTTCATGTATCTACTAACTGAATCAACAAACAATGGGTATCGATACGCCGCAATCTTGGATTTTCTTTTGCTATATGTCACTTTTCACGGTGTGTAAATCAGACCATTATTAAGGTCTTCAGGTAGGAAAATGTGAAAAAAAAATTAAATTTAAAACATGTCCGTTTTTTACGGCGTGAAAATCAGACCATGAAAAACTAAATTTTATTTTATTCAAAACATTTTTTATTTCGTCCTCTGTAATCTGTACCCCAAAAATACAAAATCAATTTGGCCTAATGTAACTCTTTTTTGTATTATGTTAAATAACTGATATATTATATATATCGACACCAAAATAGTGAATAACTGATAACCTATAAAGTTCGATACCAATGACATTCCTAGTATACCCCCATCGCCCGGGCCTATATACCATGCATGCATTTGTAAACCTGACCTTCATATAGCCTTGACATAACCCAGGTCATCCCAGTAGGATAGCATCATATGGCCTGACGGAAGTCCCAGAGATCAGGAGACCGATTACCAAAGGGGGTACAGGGAGAGCGGTATACAAGTCTTGACACCATTCTGTCTCTGTAAAATTAATGACGTAGTCACCCTATATACGGTGGGGCTATGATGTATGACGCTTTAAATCACTCTATTATATTATGTCTCAGTGTACATTATTGTCTCACACTTCTATGGTTACCTATCTAGGTTTAAACACCAGAATCAAAGGTCATGCCACTAATATTGCTACAATATATAAGTATGCAATATTAATCATGGTAATAGCAAAATATATGTTCCATGTTTTAAAATGGTGCAATGCGATGTTTCTATTATATCTTTTTTTTTAAAGATTTTGACCCCATTTAATAATCTAGATTAGTATGTAGTTGTCTTAACCCTTTATTAAAGGATGGCATGATACCTTAATGCATCATGTCCTTGGTCATCATGATGCATGAATGCAGCCCTGGAATGTAACTCGCCAGTGCTGCATTCAAGCATCATGCCAACCCTACAGGGCTCAGACACCCCCGAAGGGTCAGCATGATGCACTAATGCAGCACCGGCAATGTCATCTTTTAGCGACACATGTCTTTAAATAAGTATAGTTAGAAAAAATCAAAAAGGTAATCATGGAATGGGGTGTATATGAGACCAGGTTGAGTCTAGCCTCCTCCACGCACAATAATATTGGCCCAATGCCAGGACAACCCAGCAAATTTGCGTCATACAAGCGTGGAAATGCGTGAGTATGCGTGAAGGAATTTTGCGTTCTAACACAATGTGTGAGGATGCGTTGGCTTTGCGTGAGTTGACGCAACACTCCCGCATCCCCACTCAACTGACGCAAACAATGAGTCAGGTTTGCATGGGGATGCGTGGGAATGTGTGGGGATGCGTAGGGTTGCGTTGGGATGCGTGAGATGAGAGTGTGCTCTTCTCTGATTGGTCAAGTCTACAAGTTTCAAATCTCTTTGTGTAGAGAGGTGGCAGTTAGCACAAGGAGGTACTGGAGGAAGGATGTGTATATGGTAAGCAGTTGCATGTTTCCTTTCTAGCTCATCTTAAAACATATTCTATTATCATAAACTGTCTGTACCTGAGAATGTAACATCTTACATTCCCAGCCTACTGGTAATTTATGACCATTGTATTCTCATTGAGATATTAATAAGGGAATAGCAATTTGTGCACATGTTCATGTAGGGTGTACATGTATGTATAGTCTACTGTTTGAACCCATCTCAGGACTGATCCTCTCTTTCCAGATACACAAAGCTAGTACTACATTGGAACCGTGGTCTCAAGGAGCAAGAGCATTTCAATTGATGTTAATAAAGATGAACATATAAAAAGAACAAGGGAGGGAATGGTATATCCACCTCCCACTAATACTAACCCCCCTCCCCCCCTCCCCCCCCCCTCCCCCTCACAAGCCCCCTACCTCTTCACACCAACGCATACAAGCAAACTGCGTCAACTTGAGACCCTCTGCGTCTAACGCATTGCGTCAGTTTGAGTGACTAGTGCGTTTTAACGCAACCCCTACGCAATGTACACGTTTTTGACGCAATGCGTGATAGGATAACGCAGATGATCTCAAATTGACGCTAATTTGCTGGGAAGGTTTCTCAAACTGGGAGTCGTCTACTACATTCAAACTAAGGAAATCTTGCCTAGTCCAGAGTTTAGAAAGCAGGTTTCACATTGGACCCGATAGATTTAGTGCTAATCAATCAGGGTAATAAACTTAAGGAAAAGAAAACAGATTATTATATTTTGATAACTGGTAACGTTGCACATCGTAAGAGCAACTTGTAATATAGACACCATAAAGACAGATAGACCTAGATATTAGATAGTCAAACTAAGCAACAGCTGGTGATATCAGAATAAAATCATCATAATTTCTTTTTTTAGTTTTCCTCTTTCCCTTTTTTCCCTTTCAGATCCCACTCTCATTTGTCACACTCTGGCTACTGTTATAGGTCTAGGGTGGAGTGTTGGGGTGGGGGTGGCGATATAACCGGGTTAAGTCTACACAAAGGGAAACCGCCCATCTTGGTAAGATGCAGGTGAGCCCCTGTAATAAATCTCACAACTCCCCTATTATCGACTACTGCCGTCAAGTCCCCTGTTATCGCCCATAGGATGCAATCCCGCAATGCAGCTGATTGGCATCTGGTAAAGAAGAGACAGGAGGTGGTGCCGTATGCTCCCAGTGGTCACAACAATCAGTTCAATGTTGAATCAATGCTGCATCAACATCGAATCAACATCGACAACCCATTATCCATGTTAATTCAATGTCCTGTGCTCAGTGGGCTGTACAATAAGGGTTTAGGTTTGAGGTTGAGGTTTGGTTTTATCTTATTGGAGATAATCTCCTTTTTGGGAAATGGCATATATATATATATATATATATATATATATATATATATATATATATATATATATATACATATATATATATATATATATATATATATATATATATATATATATATATATATATATATATATATATATATAGCTATCTTTATGGACTGTATGCGTGGCTTGGCCCATGACGCAAACCTTGGATCCATAAACCAAGTCTTCGAGTCAGTCCTAACAGGTGAGTATATCATAAGTACCGTAAAACCTCGCGTATAAGCCGCGGCTAGTACGCAAATCAGATCGCTGGTGCGGCTTATAGGATCGGCCCAGAGTCGGGGTGCGGCTTATACGAGGGGTTTTGCTACTATGGTACAGTACTAAAGTCACCATAATCAGATTGCTGGTGCGGCTTATAGGATCGGCACAAAGTCGGGGTGCGGCTTATACGCGAGTTAGGCTTATACGCAAGGTTTTACGGTAGATGGTGTGTTTGTGGTGCGGCAGAAAGGGGCATTTATATTGACAGTTGACCGGTCCGCGGTAAAATGCTTTACGGGTCATGCTCATTGGGCACCATTTTCATCTCACTCTAATTAGGTTGAAATATGGCAGTAGGGCATTGTATATTAGGAAAATATACAGATATATCCATATTCGCACACAACACCATTTTGAAATGGTATATGGTCAAAACTGTGCAGAATACCGATTGTTGCAGAATACAAATATCATAGAGGATGCAATCATATACATATGTCTTTTGTGAGTTTATGAACCTGTAGGGGCTTAGTAGTCCCCGCACCTGAGAGGTAGGCCCGCAGGGGTGGCCCACTCAGGTAGCCACTGCGCCCCTCCCATACCGATTCAGTAATGTGAGACACAGTCTATCTGATAGGACATGGGGATGTAGCTCAGTGGTAGAGCAATCGCTTGGCAAGCGGAAGGCCCCTGGTTTGACTCCCGGTGTCTCCGAAAACGTCATTTTCGGAGAAACTGTGTCCCTCACAAACCTATCAACACAAATTTATTGTTTGACAAAATACAAACACAACAGGATGTCCCTCTATAAAGTTCAGTGAATCAAAATACACTCATCTGTTAAATATTTTGATAAAGAACCTGGGTTGGAATTGAATCTGGCTACTCTGAGGTGACAGCTACCATTGTTGGCTTCTGGAGTTTGGGCAGACCCAACTTCCACCCAGGGTGATGGGACCATTGTTGGATTCCCAGCCATTGTCAGGAAAAGGAGGAGGGGGAGGAGGGGGGGAGGGGGAGGGGACAGTGGGACCTGTGCCCATTCACTGTGGTTATAGCACGACCACAGCCTCCAGGACAGGGGAGATCAGCAAGGAGGGGTAGGGTGGGTGGCTTAGGCCAAAAAGATAAAAGGTATCCCAGCTAACAAAAATACGTTATCTTACGTCAAAATAACGTTTCTAACGTTGTATAACATTTTTGCCACAATAAAGAGTCATAGAGAGATGTATAACGTTGTCAGATGTTTTTTTTCTTTCCTCTGGGTTGTTTCATCTTACATGGTCTGGAAATCTAGGGTAGATATGTTTTCTCTTTCTTTCTTTTTTATTTCTACTTAGGCCTCAAAAGTACCCAAAGATTGCATTGCAGACCCTGGTATCGATTCATGGGCTATCAAATGGACTCTAAAATAGCCCCCGACAAGTGTTGGTTGTGTGGTTGGAAAATCTATGGTAGGTAAGTCATAGGTTTACTTTTTCTTAAACTTAAATTGAGTTGCAAACTAACGGCTGCTTTGAATCGTGAGCCATGAAATTGACTATAAACAAAGAAGCGCAGAATATATAAAACCCATTTTCTCATCATAAAACCAAAAGACCCTGTACAAACCGATGAACTTTGACCACATGATGACCTCAATTGACCTCTTGATTTAATCATTATGTAACCATAGAAACAGAGCTATAATTTGATCATTTCATGTACCTATAGTAGAAAATCCATAAAATGTTCATTGCCTGATTGAAGGTTTATAAAGTAAACCGAAACGTCGCCAACAACTAAACTGCCCTCAACCATCTTGATGTACTTTTACCCCGGAATAAAAGTCATACACAGAATGGAACTAAACTTGCCTGGTTTTCTGTGAAATTCTCCAAAGAAATACACTGACTATAAAATGTTTTGCTAGGAAGGGTCTGGACACATGAAAAACACAATTTTTAGGTTGTGTACCCTATAGTATAGAGCATTGTAGGATCAAAGGAGATTTACACAATGGGGAAAATTTGCTGGCCAATGTAGGATGTGAGGGCTGTGCCAGGTTGTGTAGGTGAATTATAGGTTGCCATAGGGACCCAGTAGTGAAGTCAGCAGCTTCACAACCCCAGTGTACAACCTGTACATGGATGGGTAGGTCACAAGTCAGCAACCAAGTCAGGCCTCACTTAAAGATACAATATCAGCCAAAATTAAGTTATAAAATAACATTGCAATTGCTTTCATTAACCGTTTTCCTTTTGTTTGAAATCATTTTTTATTGTATCAATGTTTTCCTCATGGTGATTTTCAGGTAGGAATAGACTTAATGTAGTGGTTGTATACAGGTTATTGTGTTGTGATCGCAGGCTAAATCGAATGGTGATGTGAGGCACCCCTAACAGGTCTTGATTTCTACGAGCCGACAGTTATTTATTTGTGACAATATAATAGTATCATCATGCTGAATGATAAATGAAAGCCTTTCAACTTTCCATGCCTGCATGCAATTACATTGATCACTGAATCAAACTAAAATGTCAAATTGCAAACATGACACAAGAAGACACATTGTCTTTACAGGTGGTATCATTGAGGTCCTCCACGAACATCTCATCATAATTTAAGGACAATACAGTCAGGGTGCATTTCTGAGTCCAGACTAAAAGACTAAAAATACAATTTAGGTTGATGAATAGATTTATATCCAGATGGCATTGCTCTGAATCTAACAAACATATTGAGCATTATTACCTGCGAAAAAAAATATGAATTGT
This sequence comes from Harmothoe impar, assembly GCA_947462335.1. NCBI lineage: Eukaryota > Metazoa > Annelida > Polychaeta > Phyllodocida > Polynoidae > Harmothoe > Harmothoe impar. The sequence continues at coordinate 57,933,981 of OX381718.1, read as the reverse complement.
TCCAAATTCAGACAGAAGAAAAAAACGTATTTCCTTAAGATTCCCATACCTTGTTAGAGGGTAAAACAGACCAAAAGGAAAAGCTAGGCCATCACTATATAGCATAAAAGACAATGTTAACATGTATGAGGAGGAGTGAGGCCCCTGGACGATGTGGGTAGGTGGGTGGGCGAGAGGTTAGGGAGAGGGGATTGGACGATGGGGGGTTATAGGTGTAGTCTCTGCCAGGGGAGGTCGCCAGGGTTGGTGGGAAGCACTATTCTATATAACAATAATAATATATATATATATATATATATATATTTATATATATATATATATATATATATATATATATATATATATATATATATACATATATATATATATATATATATATATATATATATATATATATATACATATATAGGCCCTATATATATATATATATTTATGTATATATATATATATATATATATATATATATATATATATATATATATATATATACCATCCATGGAGCCAGGGATGGGGAGGGGTAGAGAGTAAGGGTGCGTGGTTGAGTGCACCAGGGGTTAATTGTTACTAAATATAGATTTAGCACGGGTGTAGACAGTGCCTAGTCAGACTGGTTTTTCTATAAAGTAATTATCTCATGTCTTCTGTAGACTGGAACATATAGTTGGCAGTTTCTGCACACTGATTTTTCCTAATAGAGTTCACAATGTAGGGAAGTCTGAGTATATCAACATATACATCTACCTTTTTACCGAATCATGTTATAGTTATAAGAAGCTGTAACCAAGATAATGCTCGTTTAATGTAAAAAAATAAAAGATACAATTACATACATGAGTATGTCATCATAGACTATTTTTTGGAAATAATGGATCCACAGAACGTGTGTTAGAGTTCACAATACACCATATCCCAGTAAACACAACTACGTTGGTCAGACGTAAATCTACGTTGAATTTTGGTCTGAACTACGTAATTTTAGAAGGTTTATGAACGTCAAAATGTTAAGGTTTATTTACCACTCTCAAACCTACAGGTCTGATTTACGTAGCTAATTTACATAAATCTACGTTCAACTGGGATTTAAACACATTACATATAATTCTAAATAGTGGGATTCAGACAAAGACTTGTATCATATTGCAGACAAATTTACATTAACGAACAAAATAACCACTATAATGTCATTTCATTCTATATAGTATATTCTTATAGTTCAACTGAACGGCCTCACATGCAGTATAGATCTGTTGAATAGTTTGGGCTGCAGAGAGGCTTTGTATTTCTTCTCTTACCACAAATGTGGTGTCCGATCAGTAAAGTGTCACAAAACACACATTCAAGCCCAACACTTTAGTCTACTCTCCTTTATATATAAATGTTATATTGAGTACGATTTATTTGCATGATATTGAATTCATAATTAATGAGAATTTACTGCTTGAATATGGTAGATTTGTTAAAGAACTGTAACATTCTCTCCATAATTGATAGTGCTGCCACCTAGTGTGACACTGAGAAGTCATCAACCCACTTGAAGTTGAAAAGTTAAGTCTTTTAACGTAGTTCTACGTAGATTTATTACGTATATTTACGTCTGAATGAGGTAGATTAACGTAAATCAGACGTCTACGTCTGTCGAACGTAAATAAACCTTAACGTTTTGACGTCTACAAACCTTCCAAAATTACCAATCTCAAACCTTTTGGTTGGAAAACTACCTAGAGAAACCTCTGAGCTACGTTGGAGATACGTAGGGTGTTTACTGGGATCATAATATAATTATAAGAGGTAGTAACCAACATAATGCTCTTTTAATGTAAAAATAATACACGTACATGTATAAGTATGTCATACCTGCATGATAGACTATTTTCTTGCAAATAATGGATCCAGTGGGGTTCTAGCAGAGAAAGAGCAATGCACATAAGTTAGGTTTTACAGCGTTTGCACATATATGTAATTGTACCAAATTTCGCCCAATAAATCACTTCTTATACTCCACACTTCTCTTGTCACTGCTAGTGTATGGTTACACTTAGATAATAAGGGACTTTCCCACTATTATGAGAATTTAATGTGAACTAGGAACTATTTATAAGGACTTGTACAAAGTTGAGGTAGGACACAGGTTACTTGTGATTTGATTGTACTTGAATTCCTGGGACCGTCTCAGTTAACAATGACAGGGGGATGTCCCTCATTTCAACTTCAAATGGATCCCTCAAGTCAAGTACAGGGAACTACAGGGGCTTGTTGAGATTGGAGTTGACAGAGATTTGGGTTTCTCATTTCTAGGTGTCAGTTATACTCTCACAGGTAAATAGGTAGACTAATGCAAACCCCAGACGGTTAACCCTCTAAAGACCTCATGTCTATAAAAGATTATATTTGATGCACCAATGACGCCAGCCTGGCCAGTAACTCGCCAGTGATGCATTTGGGACTGTCTCAACCTCATAAGGTTGGCATTATGCTTGAATGCAGCAATGTTGAGTTATTCGCCAGGGCGGCATTGATCTGTCTGAATGACAGGTTTCTCCATGACTGGCACTTTGGATCATATCACATGAGGTGGAGCCGATTACCACAAGTGGGGAAACCAGGAGTTCAGACTGATTAGAGTTAATCTCTGTGTTAATTTCATGTAATTATTCATAAATTATAATTAAAAATGACATTTAAAGATTGGCTTCATAGCTATTTTATTTAGTGACGTCACCATGGAGAAACACCCCGTGGAGAATGAGCATCACGGGGGTGTGGAAATTGGCCATTCTAGTACTTAAGCATAGGATCTTCATTTGTCCACATGCAATAAATGGTTAAACCTACTGCAAACCCACCTTCTGTGTATGTATGTGTGTGCATGTGTACGTTTGCGTGTATGTGTGTGTTAACCCTTTAAGGATGGCATAATGCATTAATGCATCATGTCCTTGTTCGTCATTATGCATTAATGCAGTCCTGGCAAGGAACTCACCAGTGCTGTACTTAAGCATTATGCCAACATTATGGGGTTGAAACACTCCCGAAGGGTCAGTATGATGCACCAGTGCAGCATCAGCAAGTTACTAGCCAGGGCTGCATTGGTGCATCATGACGGCAAATGTCATGTTTTAGCGACATGCGTCCCTAAAAGGTGGAGGCACCTGACTTGCCGACCCCCACAGGTGGACACCTGACAATGCAACCCTAAAGGCAGCCTGACCCCTGGTCAAGGTCATCGTGACCTTACTAAAGGTCACCTCAAGGTCATTGTCCAGGTTCTCTGAAGGTCAATATACATCCAGTGTCCTGTTGAAACCCTTGTTCACAACAAGAGACCTCTTGTATATACAGACAACATTGATTAGTGGGGCCATGCACCCCCACCCCACCCCCAAACAATGAAAACCGAAATGCCCTGGCCCTTAGTCTGAAGTGGCTATCCCAGGTTGGCCATAGGGACATTGGTCAGGCATGACTAATTAAGTGCTATTCAAAAATAACTGGGACAAAACAATATATGACTAATGCCTTACTGAAAAGGACTTAGTCTAAAAATATTTGAAATGGAGAAGAGTTGGTCAGTTGGTCGGTACTGACCACGCTGACAATAAAAACTAACCTAGGTTGGTCGTAAAGGGAGCCAAAATATAACTAACTTGGTTAGGCACTATAGTGACTGAGAGATTAGTTGTATAGCGATAATTCGGGTAGCTCAATGTGCGCGGCCATGTTAGTTCTGTCCACGGAATATCCCGCGAGATTTATTTTGGTACCACACTCCCAAAGACCATAGTTGCCAGGAACAAGCCATGTTCCCAGAGCAGAGCCAAGATCTCACGAGATTGCTGGTGTCAGTGTGGAAACAGCAGTTGCAGGAACAAGTCCACACCAGTTAGAGCGCTATAGGGAGCCAAAGAATATCCGTGTAGTCAGTGTACCCCTCCCACACGTCCATTATTCTTACATTGTATAAGTATATGGACAGTGGTCTGTCTTCTTCTGGGAAAGCTTGAGGTGAGAAATAACAAAGCTTTCTGTGGGAGTATTCACTATACCTGATTGTCAATCTTCCCAGAAGTCAGTGACCATGCACAGGTCTGCTTGACGTCACGCTATTGTAGACGCACTAAAATAACCATACATTTATGGTGGTATAAATGACACTTTAATTGTGTAAATCGCCATTATTGTGACTAGCGTAGAAAACAGGGCCAGTTTGATGACCATTTATGAAACTCATTAATTCAGGTAAGTGCATCAGAGACTCCAATTTAAGAATTATACTGAGATGTAATTGTAGGGTAACTGAAAGCTATGGACTGTTACCTGATTTATTGTTTATCATGTCACAAACATCCTATGTATGGGTACTTAGTTGAGTTTGAGTTTTGAGTGTTGTAACGTTTCATTAAAATGTTATTATCAAAGTGCAATATTGGGCGACATAGAACCCTTATGATAAACACTCAAGACAGAGTTATTCGATAGAAAATAACAAATAATTTTATAGAACATCATTCCCATATCATCACAATCATAATAAATTTCTGGGTAACATAAGCATCTGTGAAAATATGGACTTTACTGCATTAAGATAATATATTGTGTATATGAGGTGTAAATGGTGTATTAACATGTTTACGCAATGGAAATACGATATTATTGTTCAATTTAGCTGTTAGAATCCGAGAATAAAGATATAATTGGGAAATAATTATGTCCAAATTTACGACACTAAATGTAGTATGTATATCCCTACCTAGGTCAGACATGTTTTGCTACAGTGTGCGCACTGCATGACCCTCACCATACCCTGACACATGCCACCCTGACATAAGTCACAATGGCTATACCCTCTACACCCCCCATTATATACACCCCTCTGTCATGGACACCACTGTCTCCTGACACACTAGATCATCTCGCGAGGCAGCACGAGAGTCGCGTGGTCACGTGACCTCCTGAGGACACGGCTAGTGTTGCATGACGGGTAAGACTTGTTATGACTGGTGAGGAGACACCTGGTGGTGCCCTGGTGAACACTTAACCCTTTAAGGATGCATGTCGCTAAAAGATGGTGCATTGGTGCATCATGCTGACCCTTCGGGAGTGTATCGACCTCATTAGGTCAGCATGGTGCTTGAATGCAGCACTGGTGAGTTACTTGCCAGAGCTATATCCATGCATCATGACGACGAAGGGCATGATGCCACCCTTTAGAGGGTAGCAGCATAGTGCATTATGCCCTTTGTCATTATGATGCATGGACTCATCACCTTTCGAGAGTATGTATCTCTTAAATTTAACCATAGTTAGAATATTTGGACTAGCATCATGTTGAACAAATAAATAGGATTGCAAGGTATTGCTGGAACCTGCAAAGCCCAATCCATGCACTCGTGTTTGTACTTTAGTTTGGACATGAAATCGATGGATCACAGAGAAAAGAAACAGCGTCAAAGGGGAGGCAAAGTTGCCTCCAGAATGACTCCCCTCTTTAGGAGAGCCCAGGTCCATATATGACTTCCTTAGGCGACTCAGGGAACTATTTGACTCTCCTAGGTGACTCGCCAGGGAGTCACATAGCCTCTCTCATGCAGCCTTGGCTCCCCTGAAGAGGGGAGTCATTCTGGAGGCAGCCTAAACACTCTTTTGACACTGTTTCTTTTCTCTGTGGAGGGAAATAGACGAGCATAATCTTTTCCCCTTTTCCATCACTCTGAAACCTCATATTTTTTCATATTGTTTAACTTATTATTCTGCCTCTGCCCTGTGCCAATATTCCTCATTGCTGTGTAGCTGCTTCATTTACATTTTGGATGGTGTCCTTTCACAGTCTGTGCGCACTTGTCTCTTATCCCAATAGTCACACAGACTGGAGACAATTATGGTTATCTCATCTCTGGTTATACAAGCTGCTGTGTTAGTATGGCTAGAGAGATCGAGTGCCATTTTACAAGGAATTCCCTATAGCTATAACGTGCAAGATAAGAGGCACTTTGTACTTTATCGTCGTTTGTTATATAACCTCATGCAAGATGAGACAGAATAAATAGATGAAACCATCAAATAAAGGAGGGGGGGGGGAGTCATTGCTCTGTTCTCTTTACTCATCATGCTTTTCAATTCTATCTGAGTTTCTTGTAATTGCAGTACGCTGTCTAGGAACCAAGGTGACACTATTATTATACTCAATCTGGGACTTGCTGGTAAGCCCCCCAACTGTGTAGTCATTATGGGTCATTTTGGTAATATCAATTAAAATGTAGACAACACCTACCCTAAATGGCATTTACAGGCACTATCAATGCTTTCCATCATCCTGGTTATCACATATAAACTAGTTTTACAACCAACAGTTCATAGGATTCCTTGAAGATAGCACCAATCCCTCCCCACATCACATTGCCCTGCTAATTTGTCGAAGACAATGGGTATCCAGTCCAGCTGTGAGCTCGGTTAGCGGCCTCTTTGTCGGCCTCACTAGCAGGTCCCAGATTCATAATATCTTGACCCATCCTTAGTGCTGTAGGGTGCCCCTACCTGGGCCTGGGACTGGGACAGATGTAGCAGAGGCTGGCAGACCTCCAAGGACAACATCTCACTGGGAGCCCTTGTTTACTCTGCCTTTATTTACCTCCCACTGCCACTGGGCAAACTGTAAAATTACAAACCAAAAATCATATGTGACCCACTTTTACAAAAAGGGTCTGAAGTGGCACATATGAGATATTGTGATATTGCCATACTTGTATGAAGCTCATCAAAAGCTTTCAGTTGGTATGTGATAGGTATGATAAGAATGACCCTCAGAACCTTTTCACCCTATACTAGTCAAAGAGTCCAAATCTAGGCTCTTCAAAATGCGACTTCAGATCCAATTTGTTAAGACCGGTCACAAATATGCTACCATGCTCCCAGAACCCCTTTTGTTGTAGAACCGGGACTCTGTCTCTCCAATAATGAGCTTGTGTCATCCTTTCCCATGGACTAGGGTGGGAGAGGGGAGCTGTAACCGATAGTAAGGTCGGGGGGGAGGGGAGGGGGGTGGGGGGTGGGGGGTGTGAGTACTAAGATGAACTAAGATTCATGGTCTGTTAACCCTTTAAGGATGGCATAATGCATTAATGTATCATACCCTTGGTCGTCATGATGCATGAATGCAGCCCTGGCAAGTAACTCAAGCATCATACCGATCCTATGGGGTTGAGACACCCCCAAAGGGGCATCATGATTTACCGATGCAGCCTCGGTGAGTTCCTCATCGCATCATGACGACAAATGTCATCTTTTAGCAACACACCGTCCTTAAAGGGTTAATCAGCTTTGGCCTGAGGGTTGATGAGAGGGTTCCATAACACCAGGTAAGTTAAGGTGAGGTGTGACCGGGTATTGTGATCTATAGTATACAGGTGTAATGAATACTGTTGTTGTGCACCCTTTATGTAGATGTAGGTTCCGCATGTAAGCTCCAACAACCTTAGGTCATACCCTTTATACCCTGTTTGTACCCCTGTTTGTCCCAACCCCTTCTATAACCCTCTACAACCCCTCTCTCCACCCTCCACTTAATATTCTCCTAGCAAATTTCATCTGTACTATCCTGTTCAGAGGCGTATACTATCTTAATTGCACGCCTCTCCCCACCCCAACTGGCTTTAAACATCAGATTTTAAGTATAAAATTAGTATGATCGTGCATAAACACCCTTGTATTGGAATTGTATGAAAAAGAAGTTTTGAGCCCCCTTTATTTTGATCTGCCGGCCAAGCCACTATGCTCCCAGTGTTTGTACCCCTGTTTTTACCAACCCCTCAACAACCCCTCTTTTCACCTTTCATCTTTAAGTGACATGGTCCGATTTTTTGCCATATTTTAAATCCTACTTTTAAAAACGCGTTCCAAATGTTATTAGCACAATGTCATATTTGGATGATAGGGCATAATACAATGTCATCTTTGGGCAATAAGAGCCCAATCTGAGAGTCACATGTGACCCAAGTATAGTATTTTAGAGTGTATTTTCAATAGGGGAATTATAGTGTGTACTCCAAAAGTAGTGAATTGAGCCATAAGAGGATACGTAGTCTAATTCTAAGTTGAATTCTAGGGAATGTTAATAAATAAGTAGCTGGCAACCGAAGTATGGGCATATGGAACATGATGGTTCATTTTTAACTAATTTGATTTTTGAGCCCTAGTTAGCGGACCATGTTACTATAATACTTTTCCAGCAAATTCAATTTGTGCTATCCTGTTTAGTGATGTCCAAGTTTGCTCTGTGGCACTATCAATATATTAAATAATATATAAATACACTAATTTAATTATTCAATTGTCTCAAAAATCGTGAAATTTGTGCCTTTATTGTAGTCTAAAACTGCCCGAAAAAAGGGGCTGGCGCTTATTTTTTTTTTTGGGGGGGGAGGGGTCGTATACGGTATACGAATATTGGCAGGAGCCAAGTATGCAGTCATTCTAAATGATAATGCATACACAATTTCTTAATGAATACTATTGTAATCTGTAACTGGGCACCATGTTTGCCAGATGATGAATTTTCTGACGGCTGGAGGTTTTATGAAAACCTTTCAAAGCTATAAGGAAGAATTATGACAAGCTCGTGACAAGTTTTAATTTGTTACAGGTTGTTTGTTCTGGAGGCATACTTTATCATCCATTTATGTTGTCTGCAACTTGACTCAAAAGCACTTTATCTGAAACTGCCTGGAGACTGTTGTGACTGAGAAGTGAATTCTTGGGACAGCCTGTTTGCTGGGAAAGTGGGTTGGGTCATATTAGGACAGTGAACTATTTAGATAATGTGGTTGGACATTGCTTTGAAGGAGCAATATAATCGTTTATGCAGCTACCACATAATAGAGTAGAACAGTACTAGCATTTTGGTCAACCAATGTCGCCTAAAGCACTCATATATCAAAGTCAAACCCTGCTGGACTATAATAGATGGGTCAAGGGCCACTCTAGTGAGGGTCAGGCTATGCTGGACCTTCATCTAGAGCACTCTTGCAGGCTGAAAGAGGCTCTCCCTAGAGTCCAGCACAGTCAGACTCTAACATGAGGGTCCAGCACAGCTAGACTCTAAAGCAATTTTGGGTGAGTAGAGGCTCTAGATGAAGGTCCAGCATAGCCTGACCCTCACTAGAATGGCCCTTGACCCATCTATTGTAGTCCAGCAGTGTTTGAGAGTGCTATTGGCGACATTGGTTGACGCTGATATTGGCCTGGGTGTGGGACACGCTTTAAATTTGCTTCTAGATGACTCAGGGGTCCACCCTGTTAATTATCTAATAGCAGACAAAAACTGAGCCTTAGACATGTAGACCTGAGTGACTTCATGTAGACACATATGATGAATGGAGTATACCGTATTCGACGTAATAAGCGCCCTGTGCGCTTATGAAATTATTTTTTATAGCATTTTAAGTACTTTTTAAGTGAGAGTTTCATTCGGGAAACTCTCACAAAGCACCAGCTTCAGCAGCTGAAGCTGGTTCTTTGCAGAAGTCTACCTGAAGGTATGGGCATGCTGGTTCTCGTAATCACAAAAGTAATTATTCACCTAGTGAGGTTATAGACTAAACCCTGAGCTCTGATTGGTCAGAGCTGATTGGTAACCATGGTACACATAAGCATAGTGAGCCTTGTCAATAAGGGATTCAGTGGTTGTGCAAGGTAGGAACAAGTAGTCCTAATCCGTTTTACCCTTCCAGTATCATGTGTATTATTTGTTTCAATATTCATTGTACACCTGTCCATCAGTTACTGACTTGTTCTGGAGGAGGGTTGTCCTCAGCACAGGGTCACCTGCCGCGCATCCCTGCCATGCCCTACGGCTACTGTGGGGTGTCATGCTAGCACCATTAGATCTGTGCCTATACTGTACTGTACTGTCATCACAGCTGTCATTGCTGGCGGTTAGGTTAGCCCTGTAGGATGGTATGCTGCCTTAATACATAATCCCTTTGGTCGGCATGATGCATGAATGCAGCCCTGGCGAGTAGCTCGCCAGGGCTGCATTCATGCATCATGCCGACCTTATGAGGTTGAGACACTTGTGAAGGGTCGCCATGAATGCAGCACCGGCGAGTAACTCGCCAGTGTGATGGTGACAACAGGTGTTATCTTTAGGTGACATGCCATCCTTAAAGGATTAAGCCAACCCTATGAGGACTGTATATTGCTATAATGCCTTATGCCCTTGGTTGCTATGATGCATGAATGCAGCCCCGGTGAGATACTAAAGCTGCATTGATGCATCGTGTCAACCCTTTGGGAGTGTATCAGCCCGTGAAGATGGCATGGTGTTTGAATGCACTGCTGTTGAGTTACTCACCAGTGCTGCATTCAGGCATTATGACGATTAATGGTACAATGCATTAAAGCACTATGCGTCCCCAAAAGGGTTATGGTAGTAGGAGGGGACAGGGGGTGTACACACATGATACTTAACAATCAGGAAATCTATGGTGGGGGGTCTGGGGATATAGTAAAATGGGGGTCGTGGGAGGTCCTGGGGTTCATGAAGTGCAATGTCAGCTTTACAATATCTAAAGCAGGCGGATTGCCATGGATGCGTTCCGAGCTAACAAAAAAACGTTATTTTACGTCAAAATAACGTTTTAAATTTTACATAACGTTATGTCATACTAAAGAGCCTTAGAAAAACGTTGAGATATAATGTTCTACAACGTTATAAAATGGTGTATAACGTTATTTGTTTACTGGGTTGATAGTCATGCATTTTATACCGACCCGTTATCGAATAAAATCATTGAGTAAATTTCATGAAGACCGGTACTCAATCAAGACTCTGGATATAATTATGCTGTTATTATTTTTGCAGCCTTTTTATTTTCGAACACAATCTACGAGGAAAGCACATACATACATTACTGCTGTGCAAATTCGATACCTATCGTACCTATTGGCGACATAGCCTTTTCTTAAAATCGACATGCGACATGAGGCTTAAAAAGATAGTGACAGGGGATATGTACATTTCTTAAAATCGACATGCGACACCCCCTCCCCCATCTATACCCCCACTTGTCTGTGGCTAAGCTGATGCCCTATTTCATTAACAACAGACAGACTCAAATCCTTAGGGATTTATTGGAGGACCCCCAGTTTGCTGGTGTGGGCCATGGTGGTAGGAGAGTCACTGTTTGTTATGTGGTCACCAAGGAGGTGAGGTTGCCAGGCAGTGACAGGAAGTGCCACCGGTTAACCTGGAAGTAGACATGGGGAGGGGGACTTGCTACCCTAACCCAGTCAGAGTCACTTATAGCTTTAGTCCTATAATAATACTTGTACAAATGTATAATTAATCATACCACACATTCATCAAGTGGCTGTATCTTTTAATCTCTCAATCAATTTTAAATGAGGTACAAATATGTAATTTTTGATGTGATGAATCAGCCCTGAAAGCCAAGGAGGTGTGCTTCCCAGCTAACAAAAAAAAAGACGCTATCTTACTTCAAAATAACGTTTTAAAACTTTATACAATGTTATGCCATGGTAAGGAGACTTAGAGAAACGTTATATATAATGTTATAAAATGTTGTATAACGTTTTTTGTTTACTGGGTTGATCAATACTGACACAGAACCACCGGAGAACCTCCCGCCACCATTTTCAGGTGTGTCATGTGACTCCCCAAAACACACCTACCGTACCCAGGTGGGAGTTTACAAGTTACTATAAGGTGTGTCCTGTAACCAAGACAGTGATTGGCACAAGTCCAAGGCCAAGGTGAATGTCAACATAGAGACAGAACCAGGCCTCAAACTTTTATAAACTTAACAGCTTTAATATATAGTTATACACACACAGAAAGAGCGATGATATTCTGTTTCATAAGGGAGTGTCCATTATTTAATAGTGTCACTATTGCTGAAGCAATTTAAATGTTTTTATTGTCTACTTGGATGCAGGCTCCTTCCGCTTATATAAAGCAAGTAGACTCCTACCCAGTGTTGTTTGGTGCTGTTATCATCACTGATAAGTCACACACCCTGACTGGTACCTTGTCCCCGGGCAACAATCACTTCCAGGGAAAGCCTGTACCCAGCCTATCAGCTATTATTAGTGTGGGCAGTTGTGGGCCGCCACAACCAGCTCCAGTCCGGCCCTGGTCCTATACTGCTATAGAGATATGTGAACTTGTATTTAATGACATGTGTCATGTCTTTAATTTAACTGTATCATTATACATATAGCTGTCTGGAATTTCCACGAATGCCATAGAGATACTTGAACTACAGGGTTGATTCTTTGTCGAAGGGTCGGTAATGATGCATGAATGTAGCCCTGGCGAACTAGACAGGGCTGCATTCATACATCATCCCGACCAAGGGTATACTACATTGATGCACAATGCGGCCCTTAAAGTAAGGGAGTGTTCATTCATTAGTTACAGGGGGGGGGGGGTTGGTTTGGTGGAGGGACGTAAAAATTTCCGTCCCCTCCTGAGGGGGGGGGCATAAAGAATTCTGACCCCTCTTGAGGGGGGGGGGGGGGCGTAGAAATTTAAGCCCCTTTTTAGCAAAAAAAAAACGTGCATTACCATAGTTCAAAGGGGGTGGCGAAAAAATTCCGGCGCCTTCTCAGAGGGGGGGCGCAAAACGTTCCATGTGCTCTCGAGGGGGGGGGGGGTTTAAAAAATTTCGCCCCTCCGCACAAAACCTCACCACCCCACCCTGTAATTAATAAATGAACACTCCCTAAATAAGATATAGATGTGCCCCATATAACAAGAGGAGCTAACTTCTCTAAGTAATGTCCCAGTCAGCTACAGTCAAAGAAGGGCCCATTACAGGAACCAGCGACCGTAAACGATCTGAAAGATACCCCCTGATACATGGCCTCTGCCACCCTTTGGTAGGCAGGGTCCTTGCATTAATTAACCCTTTGAGGCTGTGTCTCACGACCTTGAGCCAATGTTTTTGTCTCTGACCGGGTGCCGTCTCTGACCAGGTGCCGTCTCTGACCGGGTGCCGTCTCTGACCTGGTGTCAGAAAAACGTGTTTTTTAATGTTAACCTATACTCATATATATATATATATATATATATATATATATATATATATATATATATATATATATATAAGGATATGTAAAAGCGTTATGGCAGCTCTTATGTACTTATCATTAGCCTCCTGCTGTTGGTAGAACATAACTAAACTGCCAAAATGACATCCGGTCAGAGACGGCACCCGGTCAGAGACGGCACCTGGTCAGAGACGGCACCCGGTCAGAGACAAAAACATTGGCTCAAGGTCGTGCGACACAGCCTTAAGGACGGATGTCGCTAAAAGATGACATTTGTCATCATGACACACCAATGCAGCCCCGGTGAGAAACTCACCCGTGCTACATTGGTGCATCATGCCGACCCTTTGGGAGTGTCTCAACCCCGTAGGGTCGGCATGAAGCTTGAATGCAGCCCTGGTGAGCTACTCGCCAGGGCCTCATGCATCGTGATGACCAAGGCATGATGAATTATTGCATTATGCGATCCTTAAAGGGTTAAGGAACTTATTTAGCTTAGGGATATATATGTATATATATATAGGACTATGCAAATTACGATTTTACTAGAACAACTACCTTCAGTTTTGACGGATTCAAGTTCTACTCTGAATGTGTCTTATGTGAATATTGATAAATTTCCACTTGATCAACCAGTCACTCTAATTTTACGAAGGTCTTGTGGGTTACAAGTATAGTCTTTCCACATGATATTCCCATTGACTCTGTACATCCATACATGACTAACTAAAATAAATCATGAGGTCCCATATTATATTATTACATTATTGACACTGCCGAGTGTTTGCTGTCAGTCTTCATGTGTGTGGCGCCATCTAGCGGCCTTGTGGAGAACTAGGCCGCTAAGTGTGACGTCGTGATGTCACTTATCATACTTATGACATTGTACTTCTGTGAGTTACGGTTGTACGTGACTTGGGAAGATACGAGCGTTTCTTACAGCTTTGTAGTTTTATACTGCTGATGGACTTTATTTTGTGTGACTGGGGAGATTAAGGAGTGGTTTATCTTACATAATAGTACCGTAATTGCTCGTTTAAGGCTCAGTCTCATGAGTTTGTAACAGTTGAAACGTCTTTGACCGGGTGTCGTCTTTGACCGGTGTCGTCTTTGAACGGGTGTCGTCTTTGACCAGGCAGCATTAAACTGGCAGAAATAAGGCCTATGTAATAGGAAAAGCAGGGAAATAGTGCATCCATATATTGATACACGTTTTTAGAAAACATAAGTGAATTTTGTTATATCCATATACTGACCATACTATGCATAATATAACATTTATTATTATTTTCCTCTGCCCGGTCAAAGACGTCACTTTATATATAACTTTGAGTTTAAACAGCTGCAGTGTGCATAGTAAACTCAGTATATAGATATATAAAATTTTACTTATGTGTCCAACAAACTTGTATTAACATATTATTGCAGTATTTCACCGATTTCCTTACTGTATAGGCCTCATTTATCCCATCTTATTACTCCCCAGTCAAAGACGACACCCGGTAAAAGACGACACCCGGTCAAAGACGACACCCGGTCAAAGACGTTTGAAATGTTACAAACTCATGAGACTGGGCCTTAAGGGCAAGGGTCTCTTTTGAGCGCAGGTGTAGGACTTCCCTGAAACCCAACATCTCTCTTTAAAACGATGCATATAAGCGCAGGTCTCGATCTGTGCAAGCGGAGGGGCTCGCAGGGGGGTGAAATTTATAAGCGCAGGTACGATTAAATGAGCAATTACGGTACCCCCCAGCATATGAATATATTTATTTAACACTTTTTCCATACCGGTATCTCTCTTTCTCTACTCTCTAGGCCATATTTAAAGTAGCAAAAGAAAGCCATGCCTTTTTCTCTATCACAACATTCAAGTTTTTTTTCACAGAAAATGATAATAATCCGGTGAAAGTTTTCAAATATTGTTACCTGAGATACACATTTCATATAGGTTTTAATCTCCTAAGGCCAAAAAAAAATGTGTGTTTCAGGCAACCCGACCCTAGATTCAAAAAAAGGCCGACCCTAGCATTTTTTTCCCCCAATTTTGGAGAAATTCTCCATTTTTTTTTTTTTTTTTTTTGGTTTATTTTTCTCAATTTTTACAAATTCTTTCAAGAAAAACAAGCTCCCAGTGACCTCAGAGGCCTGAATAACTGATTAACTTCAGAAAATGACTTTTTAAGAGGAATATGCAATAACTTCTTGATATTCCTAGTCAATAGAGGAATTATTGAATCATTCTGGTGAGTCGCAAGTCGATTTGTCGATTCGCGACTCATTCCTGGTTCTCTCTATGTTTAAAAAAATAAATAAATAAATAAAAATCCGACCTACCTACCCTAGAAATTCTGACCATGTTGCCTGAAACACACCTCTTTTTTTTGGCCTATGGACCTGGTAAGAAAGACACAAACCAAAGTCGCATGCGTAGCCTGAAGTTAATCCGACATACGGCTTCCCCCTGTGAGATATTACCCCTTGAGAGACCCCACGCGGCAACTTACTCAAGTTTTTATATACTATAAATACGCCTTTGATAGCGGTGGGAAGAATAGAGACTTGCCCTTTTTAAAAAGTCTGAATATGAGCCTTTCACGCAGAGAATTGACTGTGTACCTGGTGACCTAGAGCCAGGCGGGCCCCCATTGTGTCTAGAAGTGTCTGTAATTTGTTTTATAATAAACCATCAATCAATCATCTCTAAGTCCTTTAAGGGCGGCATAGTGCTTTACTGCGCTATACCCTCTGCCGTCATGATGCTTGAATTCTACCCTGAGTTGCATTCAAGCATCATGCTGACCAATATTTTGAGAGTGTATCAAACCCGTAGAACCGGCATGACGCATTAAAGCAGCCAAACTGTAAAAAGCTGGTTGCCATTTTTGTAGGTGTACAGTAGATTCTAGTGTAGGTGTACAATTTGTTGTAGGTAAACAGTAGAATCTACTGTAAATCCACAGAAGATTCTACTGTAAATCCATTCTACAGTAGATTCTGCTGTACACCAACAGTACATTCTACTATGTACCTACACTAACTATTTACAGTGAACGGTTAACTACTTACCAGGTCACCCGACCGACCCTATCAAAAGAGGGCCGACCCTAGGTTTTTTTATGCAATTTTGGTCAATTTTGGCGCGTTCAAAAAAGTTGTGTAGTACATTCATGTTAAAAAAAAAGAAATCAAAAAAAAAAATCCGACCTACCGACCCTATATTTTCCTCCCATGTTACCTGAAAGAAACCTCTTTTTTTGGCCTCATTTAAAGCACTATGCGGCCCTTAAATGTCAGGGTGTGAGGGCCGCAGTGCATCAGCCATTGCCAGAGGGCTCCTCCTGCACCCTTTGTGCTACATGCGGCAGTACCTGGCCCTCTGCCTTACCCCACACTGTGCCCGCAGCTTTTTATACCCCTCTAACAGCAATTATCATGTCTGCAAATTCATAATTCATCACAGGCTATACCCTTCTAAGACTGTCTCAGATTTCCAATGAATGATATCCTAGAGTGTGGTATCACAAGGATATGTGTAGCATTAGTGTGATATAGAGAAGTAATGCAGTGCTATTCACTGCATTAAATTGTCCGGGGGCCAATATGGTTGTATTATGGCGTATGGCCAATTGCATACTTTGTCATAATTTACTGCTTGCTACCCTGCTAAGACTGTCTCATATTTCCAATGCAGTGGCGTAGGAAAAGGGGGGGCCAGGGGGGCCTAAATCGTCCTAGAGCC
The DNA here is from genome assembly GCA_947462335.1 of Harmothoe impar. NCBI lineage: Eukaryota > Metazoa > Annelida > Polychaeta > Phyllodocida > Polynoidae > Harmothoe > Harmothoe impar. The sequence goes on along the minus strand of OX381718.1, from coordinate 57,917,177 downwards.
CGTGTGATTTTACTCTGTGGTATGACCCCAGCACGTTAGTGTCAGCCTGTTGTCAAGATGATGCGTGAAGCTTGTGCTATAGCACTACACTGTAAATAGTTACTGTACTGCAGGTGCACAGTAGAATCTACTGTGAATTTACAGTAGAATCTACTGTAGAATGGATCTACAGTAGAATCTACTGTAGAATGGATTTACAATAGAATCTACTGCAGATTTACATGATATTATACTGTTTACCTACAATGAACTGTACACCTACAGTAGAATCAACTCAGCAACTGTACACCTTAAAAACTTTTTACAGTGCATGCCGACCATTTGTAGGGGTATCAACCCGAGAGGGTTGGCATGACGCATAAAAGCAGCAACAGTGAGTTACTCACCAGGGCTGCATTCATGCCTTATGCTGACAAGAGGCATGGCCAAGCCTATAAGGCCCCATGGACATGAAAATGAAAGTTGTGACATTATTGGCTTGAAGATCCTAGACATGAGGATAACTTTCATATCAAGATGCCCCTACATGTTAGCCTTATACAGCAGAGTTCCTAGAATAATACATAAGTTTCACAAATGTCCAAGTGGTCGACTCATGGTCCCTTTACCCTATATTGGACCATATATGCATAGCACATTAGAGCAAGATGCAACGACCCTGAAAGGGTCAATAGACAAGTGCAAATGGGTTATAGTAAGTCAGTATATATATGCTGTTTTATTACTCTTGTGAAAGGATTAGGGTAGTTGCCACATACTTGATAGTATTATGGTTCCAAGAAAGTTGCATTTGGAGCAGCCGCCCTCATAAATGGTATCAGGTCATCATATGTCCTGTTATCCTTGTATCTATGGCATACTCCAACCAAAGACCCTGTATATCACTAGTAATACATTTTGTATAGGGTCATTGCCCCAACTAACCGCCAACTGCCAACCCATTCACTGATGATGCCCACATTGTAAAAAGTTGGTTGCCATTTCTGTAGGTGTACAGGATATTCTACAGTAGGTGTACCTTTTATTGTAGGTAAATAGTGGAGTCTACAGTCGATTCAACTGCAAATCCATTCTACAGTAGAAGCTACTGTAGATCTACAGTAGATTATACTGTGTACCTACACTTAGTACATTACTACTTTACGGTGTATGGGCCCATAGTGCAGCCAGGGCAGAGGCAGGGAGAGAAACATACTCATTTATGAATGGTGACATACTCCCTCCTGCCTGTTCAACATACCCATTTATGAATGGATAGTTAGGACAAGTAAACCATTCATAACCTCATCTGATAAAAAAAGAATGTAATAATTTGGAACTATGAGTATGGTAGTAGTGGAGTTAGCACGATTTGGCAGCAGTTTTATCTATTTCTGGTAGCAACATGAATACAACTATTTTATCACCACATGGTATTGTCTTCTCTGGTTAATGTGGCAAGCTTGCCAAGCCGTGATAGAAGGGGAAGGGCATGGCATGTGGCAAGGGCATGGCATGTGGCAAGGGACAGGGAATAGATGTATAGAAGGAAAGAGGAGGAGGAGGGAATTCATAAGATGAAACGTGTAAGGGTAAGGAAAGAGAACGATGGAGGTCATAGTCAGAAGGGAGCGGGGTGGAAGACAGGAGGCAGTAGGGAGGAGATAGTTGGAAAGGGGGAGGCAGGAGCAGGCAGGCAGGGAGCAGGGAGGGAGCAGGCAGGGAGCAGGGAGGGAGCAGGCAGGGAGCAGGCAGGGAGCAGGCAGGGAGAGGCAGGGAGCAGGCAGGGAGCAGGCAGGGGGCAGGCAGGGAGCAGGCAGGGAGCAGGCAGGGAGAGGCAGGGAGCAGGCAGGGAGCAGGCAGGGAGCAGGCAGGGAGCAGACAGGGAGCAGGCAGGGAGCAGGCAGGGTGCAGTCAGGGAGTAGGCAGGGAGCAGGCAGGGAGCAGGCAGGCAGGGAGCAAGCAGGGAGCAGGCAGTGAGCAGGCAGGGAGCAGGCAGGAAGGGAGCAGGCAGGGAGCAGGCAAGGAGCAGGCAGGGAGCAGGCAGGGAGCAGGCAAGGAGCAGGCAGGGAGCAGGCAGGGAGCAGGCAGGGAGGGAGCAGGCAGGGAGCAGGCAGGGAGCAGGCAGGGAGCAGGCAGGGAGCAGGCAGGGAGCAGGCAAGGAGCAGGCAGGGAGCAGGCAGGGAGCAGGCAAGGAGCAGGCAGGGAGCAGGCAGGGAGCAGGCAGGGAGCAGGCAGGGAGCAGGCAGGGAGCAGGCAGGGAGCAGGCAGGGAGCAGGCAGGGAGCAGGCAGGGAGCAGGCAGGGAGCAGGCAGGGAGCAGGCAGGCAGGGAGCAAGCAGGGAGCAGGCAGTGAGCAGGCAGGGAGCAGGCAGGAAGGGAGCAGGCAGGGAGCAGGCAGGGAGCAGGCAGGGAGCAGGCAGGGAGCAGGCAGGCAGGGAGCAGGCAGGGAGCAGGCAGGGAGCAGGCAGGGAGGGAGCAGGCAGGGAGCAGGCAGGGTGCAGGCAGGGAGCAGGCAGGGAGCAGGCAGGGAGCAGGCAGGGAGCAGGCAGGGAGCAGGCAGGCAGGGAGCAGGCTAGGAGCAGGCAGGGAACAGGCAGGCTACAGTCAGTGAGCAGACAGGGAGCAGGCAGGGAGAAGGCAGGCAGGGAGAAGACAGGAAGCAGGCAGGGAGGCAGTGAACAGGCAGTGAGCAGGCAGGGAGCAGGCAGGGAGCAGGCAGGGAGAGGCAGGGAACAGGCAGGCTACAGTCAGTGAGCAGACAGGGAGCAGACAGGGAGCAGGCAGGGAGAAGGCAGGCAGGGAGAAGACAGGAAGCAGGCAGGGAGGCAGTGAACAGGCAGGGAGGCAGGCAGGGAGACAGGCAGGGAGCAGGCAGGGATGGAGCCGGCAGGGATGGAGCAGGCAGGGAGGGTGCAGCCAGGGAGCAGGCAGGGAGCAGGCAGGGAGCAGACAGGGAGCAGGCAGGGAGCAGGCAGGGAGAAGGCAGGGAGCAGACAGGGAGCAGACAGGGAGCAGGCAGGGAGAAGGCAGGGAGCAGGCAGGGAGCAGGCAGGGAGCAGGCAGGGAGCAGGCAGGGAGCAGGCAGGGAGAAGGCAGGGAGCAGACAGCGAGCAGGCAGGCAGGGAGCAGGCAGGGAACAGGCAGGGAGCAGGCAGGGAGCAGGCAGGGAGAAGGCAGGGAGCAGACAGCGAGCAGGCAGGCAGGGAGCAGGCAGGGAGCAGGCAGGGAGCAGGCAGGGAGAAGGCAGGGAGCAGGCAGGGAGCAGTCAGGCAGGGAGCAGGCAGGGAGCAGGCAGGGAAACGGCAGGAAAGCAAGAGGGGTATAGAGGAGGGCAGAAAGTGACTTGAGGGGGAAGGGGGCACTAACAAGAGGAGGTTGTAGAGATGAGAGAGTTGGCAACAGGCCTAGATCTGTCCAGGCACCCGTCATTCACAGATTACCATCCCACAATTTACCACTTCCGGCCCATGGCATTAATGAACGACTGACAGGAGAAGCATAATGTTGTCTCAAATAATTACTCTATCATTATAACAGTAATCCGTGTTTGTTTTACTCATGTTTTTTTGTTTGTTTTTTTTTAGTACATAGTCTATTATATATCTGTTTGTGTATTTGTTCTATTTTCCTTCAGATTAAAATTAATGAGCGCTTTGTATGTTGACAGAAGATATGTATGTGTGTCAGGTTTCCCGACCCTTAAATATGTTATCCAATTATTGTTTTTCATGGCCACTGAATGCAGCACTGGCGGGTTTTTTAGAATCAGGTGGACTGTGGAAACTGTTTTGGTCGCCCTCATACAGTTACCGTAGTCCCCTTCCCCACAGTGATGTACGGTAGTCTACACGATGTATTGACATGCTATGGCTAACAGGTAAGTTAGCATGTCAATGTCCACACCCGCCGTCCCTACCCGATCCCTCGTTAGCGGAGATAACGCTCACCACGCCCCCTGTCGGCACCTACAATCATCGGCTTAATGACCTTGACATTGATCGGCTGAGACTCTGACCCCTGAGTCAGAATGAGGCGGAGCGGCGTCCTTTGAAGCTGCGCACGCACCTCACTCCATTGTCAGGTGAGGACCTGCCCCCTGGCGGAGAAAGCCGTTAGTACCAGCTCCCTGTCATCTCTAGAGCGGAAATCCCGGCGTGCAGCGGGGGTTTAACACTACATGTATAACCCTTTAATGACAGCATCATGCCTTAATGCATCACGCCTTGGTCGTCATTATGCATGAATGCAGCCCTGGCGAGTAACTCACCAGTGCTGCATTCAAGCACCATGGCTAACATACGGGTTTGAGACACTCCCAAAGGCGTTGCATGATGCCTCAATGCAGCGAGTTACTCGCCGAGGCTGCATTGGTGCATCATGACGACATATGTCCTATTTTTTAGCGACATCTGTCATTCAAGGGTTAAGGGCCGCATAAAGCTTTAATGCACTGGTAGCATGAATGTATCCCTGGTGGGTAAATCACCAGGGCTGCATTCACGCATCATGCCGACCCTTCAGGAGTGTATCAATCCCGTAGGGTCGGCATGATCCATGCATGTTTGCAGCACTGGCGACTGATTCACCAGGGCTGCATACATGTAACATGACGATAAAGGGCTTAATGTATTAAAGCGCTATGCATTCCTTAAAGGGTTAAGACACTATATGGACTCCTTTTGTACCTCTTTATAGTCCCCATCACCTCTCCCCCTTACAACCATCTCCCGGGACGCTTTGTCAGAGTTAGTTGTGATGGACCAACAGGACCATGAAAATAGGTCACGGTGGAGTCTTGGTTTAATGTCTTGGTTAGCAGTAAGAATGTATAAAGACCGCTCTGATCAAACAGTCAAGGATAGGATGTCTAAATCGCCTCTGATGGAGATGTGTATGTGCACTTTGCCGCCAATTTCAAGTTTTACCATAGCGCTGGGCAGCTGGGAAGGGTGATTCCATTCACTCCTATGTCAATCAAAACGAGTCACTGGACAGGTGATGTAATAGATCACCGTCCATCAAACAATGCAACATTGCTTACTGCCTTGTTTGTGAGTGTGTTTTTTACCTGTCAAAGGATAATTCTAAAGGAAAATATTCAGAAAACATATATGGTAGAACCCAGTGTCAGATAGGACTGTGGGATCACCGCCCACTGTCCAACCCCTCAACATCAGGAGTGATAAGTTTTGCATGCTTTTAGGACACTTTAGGCTGAGTTGTCCCATTCAGGCATATTGATTGAGGACAGCATTAGTGCATCATGCCCATGGTCGTCATGGTCCATGAATGCAGCCCTAATAAGAACATGCCAGTGCTGCATTAAAGCCAAATGCAGGCCAGTGTATGAACGATGGGAATCGCACCATTTATTATAGGGCTGTATTTAATCAGGGGAATAGAACCTAGTACTACAAGCACCTAGTTTCCCTATACATGTAGTTGTTTTCCCGTTCATTCCCAAGGCCATTGCCAATAATCTCTGTTTCTTTGTTTTAGAGATATCTCTATCTTATCAACATAGTTATGTAAGTTATGTATATATTAAGCATTGAGAGGTCAGTGAATCAATGGATACAGTTCCATGCTTGGACAAAATCGTTTTTAAAAAGAGTGTATTTAAGGTTACCCGACCCTACCTACCAAATCAGGGTCCACTATTGACATTTAATCCAATTTTGAAACGATCTATTATTTTCGGCCATTTGGGGCAGTTCCATACTAAATTTGATGGTCCATGTGTCTATGCTATGGGCGCATAAATACGGAGCCCTGGAGAGGACATCCGTTTTGTATATTTTTTTCTTGAAAGTTCGTTTGCGCGAGTTAATATTTTGTTTGCGCGAGTTGATATTTTGTTTGCGCGAGTTAATATTTCGTTTGCGCGAGTTAATATTACATTTGCACGAGTTAATATTTCATTTGCGTGAGTTGATATTTCGTTTGCGCGAGTTAGTAGCTGACCTTGTCCCATTAGGTGTAGCCAAGCTTATGTGTTCATAACATACCTACTATAATAGGGCTACATCTAATGTGATCTTACTAAGAATGATGGCTCCCATAGGAGCTACACCTAATGTGATGTTACTCAGGGGAATGAGGACTCCTATAGGAGCTACACCTAATGATGACACATACGCTGGGCTACATCTAATGGGACAAGGTCAGCTACTAACTCGCGCAAACGAAATATTGACTCGTGCAAACGAAATATTAACTCGCGCAAACAAAATATTAACTCGTGCAAACGAACTTTCGAGAAAAAAAACCAAAAAACGGATGTCCTCTCCAGGGCTCCGTACATAAACGCAGTCTAGGTACTTTTTAGGCCTAAAACGTTTTGTTTTTTTAAAGACCTGACTTACCTGGATCTTCAGTTCATATAATTTGTCTCAAATTCATATTTATTGGCCTTACCTTTGGGCCACTCCGAATGATGAAATTGTTTCTCGTCATCAAGTCATGAGAAATATGAAGGAAGCTTTTTCTCCGTGTTTTTCTTTTTAATCTTTTTAACTTTTAATTTTTTTGCTGAGGACTAAAAGGGTAGGGAAAGCTAGGTTCTTGCTGAACTAAATTCATGTTTAAGTAGTAAAATGATAAATGATCTATGCAAGATGTTAATATGCAGTTGTCTCTATCCCATCGCCTTTGCAGCACTCTAAGCCTCAATTGGATCAGGGATATAAAGTACTATACCCCATGATTGGATATATGCCCGTATTTGTCCATAATTAACATATCTTTCCATTAAAATCTGCAAAGAAAATGATAATTCAAAACACGATTTATGGATGCGTACGATGATAAGAAACCAGCTTGTTTAATTTGGGAGTGGCCTTATCATTGTAATAAGGTTTTGGGTGCTGCTCACGCATTGAGCAGGTTCAGGGCTGGTTCCAGTCATTAACCCAGATCACGTGGTGTGAAGGGACGGACACGTGACATGGGGGCCTGGACACTGCCACTGGGAGAGGGGCACGAGGTTCATTTACTTCGGTAATTAGCCCTTTAAGGGCTGCATAGTGCTATTGTGAATGTGAGTAACCCCTAGTGCTGCGTATAGGTGGATGCACTCGGAGAGCTTTGAAAGTGTCAACTATGGGTAGTCTGTAGACAGGCATGATAAGGCTGTCAGGAACGAATCTATGAATTCATTAGGTTATTTGGAGGGGGTTTCAGTAAATACCAATGTGTGTACTTTCTTTAACTAAATTGGATTGCTCTTTCCCCATTTTTTACGCCATGTGTGACCATATGCATTATACCGTGCCTAATGTTTTTAGTCTCAGCTGAACTTAGCAGGGTGGAATTGGATATGAAACATAGAGTGCATAACTATAATTGATAGTTCTCCCATCTTGTGTTACATAAACTATAGTGCAGGTTCGGCATTTTATCAAATAAAAAATTATAATTCTATAGCTCCACCTGGACCCATGAATGTATAGTTCAGCGTTGGGGGAAAAATAGAGTGCATAACTACGTGTACATTGGAGCTTGAGAATTAGAAAATAAAAAGTGGCCTCGTCCCTGCCCTTCCTACTGCTACCACCTATATACGCCCACCCCTTACCACCCCACCCCCCTCTCACACTATATAGGTGAAGGTAGGCTAGATAACATTAAATCATGAAACAGGCAAATAGACATCCCCCCCCCCTCAGCCAGGCCCAGGGTACAACGCTAACAGTATCCAGGCCACAAGTTGTCTTGACACACATCAAATATACAACACTGGAGAAGACACAATAGATGAATATGATTTCTAGCCACATACGAAGCATCATATGGTTTACTTTTTTTTATTGGAAAGTACGTTTTTGAGTACAGTCAATGTTCATGCTGGGTAGGCATATGTCCTCGAAATAAATGATTTGCATGAACCTGTACATATATATACATATTCATCCATAGCCTCAATCATTTGCACATAAATGTTATGAAGAAATACCACAGGGTTAGATTTCCCCTGTAAAGGTGTGAGATTTCAGGGTGGACAGGTATAGGAGCAGTCAAGCAGATCAAGAAGGAACCCATGGAGCTGGTTTGATGGAGATCAGTCTCATGACTTTGTAACAGTTGAAACGTCTTTGACCGGGTGTCGTCTTTGACCAGGCAGCATTAAAATGGCAGAAATAAGGCCTATGTAATAGGAAAAGCGGGGAAATAGTACACCCATATATTGATACACGTTTTTAGAAAACATAAGTGAACTTTGTTATAATCATAAACTGACCATACTATGCATAATAGAACATTATATTATTATTTTCCTCTGCTCGGTCAAAGACGTCACTTAATATATAACTTTGAGTTTAAATAGCTGTACTGTGCATAGTAAGTGCCGTATATAAATATATAAAATGTTACTTATGTTTCCAATGAATGTGTATAAACATATTATTGCAGTATTTCAACGATTTCCTTACTATATAAGCCTCATTTATTCCATCTTATAACTCCCTGGTCAAAGATGACATCCGGTCAAAGACGACACCCGGTTAAAGACGACACCCGGTCAAAGATGTTTCAACTGTTACAAACTCATGAGACTGAGCCTGGAGATCAGTGTATAGGCAACCATGTGTTATGCCTGACTCTATTGATAGCTGCTTGATCAAAGTTGATTTTATGTTCTGTGCACAGAATGAAACAGAGTCAAAAGTGAGTGCAGATTGCCTCCAAAAGGACTCCTCTCTAGGTAACCTTGGTCCTCATGTGACTCCTAAGGCCACTCAAAAAATGAAGTGGTTTATTATCACCAAGGTCTGAGAATCTGACGAGGGGGTCTTTTTTTTTCTTTTTTTTAACTCGCAGGCCAAAATCATAAAAATAAGTAGGAGAATAAAATTCAGATTTTATTGGTGAAGAATTAATTTATCTTTAAAAGTGGAGAAAATGTAAGTTTTGTCTATACCACTGCATTGCAGGCATTATAAGCTTTAATTTGATACCAAATATGACCAATTTTGTTCATTCTTATCAGGTTTTTCATCAAAATTTTGCAAAAAAAATATAGTTTTCTTCAAAACCGGATTTTTATGATGCGCGCGGTGATGAGAAACCATTTTTTTTTTTGAGTGGCCTTGAGGTGAGTTAGAGAGCTACGTGACTCCGTTAGGTGACCTGGGTCCCCCTTATCACTCAAGGTTCCCCTAAAGAGGTCAGTCATTCTGGGTGCAGCCTGGCCACCCTTTTGACTCTTTCTCTTTCTTCATGTGTCCCCTGGGTAGCCAGGCTGGATTCTAGAGAAATAGTCCAGCATTTTCAGACTCCCTTGTCGATCTACTTTCTGGACTCTCCTAAACACAAGGAGAGTCGTTTCTGCGACAATTGCTAAGGAGGAAGATTTGCAGGTGAAAACGGCAAACCAATATATACAATTAATGTTAAAAACAGATTTTGTCGTAAAATAACGTATTTTTGTTAGCTGGGTCTGGCATACTGAGGAAGCGAGACTGGGTCTGACACCTCGATATTACTGTGACTACACTGATATTCCTAGGCTCCCTATACAACTAATCTCTCAGTCATTAGTGCCTAACTTAGTTAGTCATTTTTTGGCTCCCTATACAACTAACCTAGGTAAGTTATTATTGTCAGGTTGGTCAGTATTGACCAACCCACCTTAGTCTTTTAATTTCCAGGGGGAGCCACTGAGTGGTGATCAAGGTATCTTACAGGTGGCCCCAACTAGTGGTATAAAAATACAACACACCAATGATGAACCTAGGTTAGCCACTACTGACTGACCCCTCAGTCATTTTTGAATATAATTTGCTATTATGACTAACACACATATGACGAACCTAGGATAGTCTGTACTGACTAACCCTTTCAATCTATGGATTTTCAGTGTAAGGGGGTACACTGATACTTCCGACCCTGTAAATAATTCCGTGTGGACATATCTGAGAAAGTCGTGATTGGAACAAGAAATGGTAACCTTGTAGTAAGAAGATACTCCAGGGAGAGGCCAGGGGGTTCAATGGAGGGAACTGGGCTTTAGAGCATTCATACCTTTCGACATTGATGATCCCCATCCTTTTCCTATCATCAGAGAAATGATTATATATTTACATACACTTGCAAATTAATGGTATTCTTATATTTTACACCTTTAAATTCCTAGGAGCATGCAGAAAAACCGACAACTGACAAAAATTAAGACAAGTTCTTAGTCTGACCTGGCCCAGACCTGGCAAAGACACAGACGGTACGATTACTCACCCTTGATGGACTACAGAGTGCTTTAATGTATAGTAATTTCTTTGATGTGTGCTTGAATTCAGGCGTGGCGAATAACTCGCCACTGCTGCATTCTTGCAGTCTGCTGACCCTTGGGGTGTATGAATGACATGATGATTGGGTGCAGCACTGGCGAGTTACTCGCAAGAGCTGCATTCCTTCATAATGATAACATAAAGGCATATACTGCATTAGAGCACTATGCCGCCATTAAAGGGCTTCTAATACAGAAGATAATTGTCGTCTGCTGAACAGGGGGTGCTGGTTCCCGAGCTGCGACCCTCAGACTGCTATGTCAATACACCCACGTCACAGGGGAACAAGCGAAAAAGTCGGCATGACAACAATGGCGTCCAAATACACGCAGAATCCCGCGAGAATCCCCTCTCCAGGCCGTACTCGGAAGTGGAGGGACGTGACTTGAAGGCCAATCAGATGCTCAGGAGTTTTTCAGTGCAGTCCCGGGCTGAAGGTGAAGAGAGGATCCGATTCGTGTTTCATTTATTTGCCTTTTTTGTTAGGTTTTGTTCTCAAGGGAAAGGGAGGACTGCTTAAATGAACAGCTTTGTACAAAAATGTACTTGTAGGAACATCCCAGGTAACATAAGTACATTGGGCCATCATTGGGCCAATATACCACTTAAAAATGGGCCAATATTGGCATTTTGATATTGGCCCACCGCTGGTTTGACCGCTGGCCCAGTAATGGCCCATGCTCGGAAAAAGGGATATTGATTTCATGTTGGCCCAATGGTGGGCCAACATTAAAATGTTTTTACATTATTCCAAGGTTACAAATTAAACATCGGGGCAACCTTGAAATACATATGTGGCTCCAACATATAATTCTCAATATAGGACAACTGCAACAATCACTTATATTGAACAATACTATTTTTATGTGTATAATTGAATGTACAAACACATTTAAGACATGACTGTCAAGTATCATCAGTTTAGGAAAAGCCATTTCTGTCTTTTCAATCCATCTTGATCTCTATCCCAAATTGGTTAGACACCATACAAACTGTATTACTATGATTTAGGACTTATCTAACTCCATTAGCCACACATGAGGTGTCTTCAAGTTCCTTTTGACAGATTCCCACTAATGTCATGCAGTAAATTGCACTTTTAGATATCAAATTTCATCCATGAACTTCCTCTGACCTTTAAACATGTAGAGCACACTGGGGATCACATTAATAACCCAATATGATGGCAAAGTTGGAGCCATCCTGTAAGATATTCTTCAGGCAACATTGAATCCCCCTGGTGTAGATCACAGCCAATATTGGACAAGTGTAGTTAGAATCGATGTTGGTCCAACATCAGAAATAATATGATGGCCCTGAAATGTTCCAACACTGGGCCAACACTGGGTCAATATCAGCAATATCAAGCATGGGCCAGCTCTGGGCCAGCGGTCAACCCAGCAATGGCCCATTATAGGAATTGCCAAGGGTGGGCCATCATTGTAATTTGTATGTTGAACCAATGTATGCATTACCTACAATGGGCCAAGGTTGGTATAACGATTGCGATGGAGTCGATCATTGTCGACATTGGCCCAATATACCCTTGCTACCTGGGATTGGGTCAGTGCATGAGAGAAGGTTCAGTACATGGATCTGGTGGGTTCCAATTCAATTGAGAGGTCCATCTCACGCTGGTAGCTTGGACATCACTCATCTTAAGGGCTGACTCCACCAACGCCACGTGACGGATCCGTCAACGTCCCCGTCCTCTCCGTCCGTCAACGGATTGGTCAAATCCGTCCGTTTTGGACGGATCCGTCCAGTTTCTGCTTCCACTGATTCCGTCCGTCAACGGATCCGTCCATATTTGATAGACTAGATACCTGTTTTGATGGATCCGTCGATGGACGGATCCGTCAATGGACGGATCCGTCAACGGACGGATTGGTGGAAGCCAAATTAGCCGTCATAAGGACCCAAAAAAGTGATCCACTGATCCGTCCGTCGACGGATCCGTCAACGGACGGACTGGTGGAAGCAGGAAAATGGAAATCCGTCCGTCAACGGGTGACGGATCCGTCACATTTTGGCGGATCCGTCAATGGACGGGAATATCAAAAATTTTTAATATTCCCGTCAGTTGACGGATCCGCCAAAATGGTGACGGATCCGTCACCCGTTGACGGACGGATTTCCATTTTCCTGCTTCCACCAGTCCGTCCATTGACGGATTCGTCGACGGACGGACTGGTGGAAGCCATTCTGACGGATCCGTCACACTTTTGGCGTGCTAATGACGGGGAAAATGGCTTCCACCAACCCGTCACTTGACGGATCCGTCCAAAAATGGATGGATCCGTCCAAAAAATGGACGGATCCGTCACGTCGCGTTGGTGGAATCACCACTTTAGGGAGTGATCATTTTCTAACTGGGGGTGTGGTGGGATTTGAGGGGGTAAAAAAAATCAAACCTGTTTTGAGCAAAAACGCTTGCGCGTTATTATGCTTCAAAAGGCCCACCGGCGCACCGATTTTTGACCCGTGTAGGCAGGAGTAAGAAATGTTGACCCCTTGGCCGGGAGAGTGTAGGTCCTTATGGGTCAATAAACATTAAGTGATCTTTGCTGATTTTGGCCTAAATCGGAGATTATTGATATATGCCAATCAACCCAAGACTCCAATTGCTTTTTCGGATTTGACAACTGTCAGAGTAATGAGTCTTTCGTTCTTTGAACTGTTTTTTTCTTCTTCTGATATAACCTGTTCTTTTATGTGGAGCCCGGGGGGGGCACTCAATTTTTTTTTGACACGGGTGTGCGGCTGGCCCTTACCCTTGGTGAGGGGGATTTTGGTCAGAAGTGACCCTTGGTGAGGGGGATTTTGGACAAAAGTGCCTAGATTTTAGCAATTTTCTCCAATGAGTTGGCCTTGGTGTAAGAATTTTGGTCAAAAGTGACCCTTCTTGAGAAGAATTTTGGCAAAATGTGACCCTTTTTCGGGGGATTTTGTTGAAATTTCAGAAAAGTGAGCCTTGGTGAGGGGGATTTTGATGAAAATTGACCCTTGGTGAGGGGGATTTTGGTGAAAAGCAGACCCTTGGTGAGGGGGATTTTGGTAAAAAAGTACCCTTCCCAGCCGCACACCTGTGTTTACAAAATATACCAAGTGCCCCCCCCCCCTCCCCCCCCCGGGATGTGGAGACAGACCGCCAATCTCTGAGGTTGGGTAGTGTGTAAATTGACTGATTATCAGGATAACATCTGGCGCGAGGAAGTCTCTAATTGGACCTCATTTCCGCTGTGTCATAATTGGCTTAGGGAGTGATCATTTTTTAACAACAGGGGGGGGGGATTTTCCCGGGCGGAGCGCGCAAATTTTTTTTCACCCCCCCCCCCCCGGTCAACGGGTCGAAATTTTTTACCCCCCCCCCTACGGGTCGGAAATCGGCGCGCTTTTTGGCCCAAAACAGGTTAAATTTTTTTTACCCCCCCCAAGAGGGGTCCAAATTTTTTACACCCCCCCCGGACAAGGGGTCCAAATTTTTTTGACCCCCCCCCCGTTGATAAAAAATGATCACTCCCTTAAATAGGCATAAACGTTCATAATTCATAGCCAGGTGGACCATAATGGTACAAAATTACATATTACTTTGATAATGTCAAAGTGATATTCAAACTCTTAAATATGGTTAGTTTTACGACTAAAAGTTCTTAAATGTTGAGGAACTTCCCTTTAGATATAATTCCCCCTTACTATAAGTATAACTGATGGAGACCACCCACTGAGGTCCCACCCTGGTTGGCAGCCTGCACCCCCCCCCCCCCATAATACTTTGTTATGGTTGTCGGTATACCATAAGGATTAGGCTGAACTTTATTTTCAAAGGTGTGTTTAAGGTTAACCGACCCTGCCTAGCAAAACAGGGCCGACCCTACAAATTCTTATCCAATCTTGAAAAAATAAAATAAAATTTAAGGTCAATTTGGGCGCTATTTCAGAGTGAATTTGATAGCCCATGAGCTAGGGCTATCGTCAGTGGGTCAGTATCGAAGTTTGTGAGTCAATTTCTGGATAACCTACTTTTCAGCCTAAAGTATTAAAAAAAAAGATTTAAGAAAAAAACAAGTCCGATCTACTTACCCTAGATTGTCAAACCATGTAAGTACATGTAACCTGAAACACCCCTTTAATTATTTTGACCTCATAACTTTGCCTCATTTGGCAGTTTGGTGAGCATCCATACTCAGCAGTTGCTTAGTGTACGTCCCGGGGGGGGGGGGCCACTCAGATCTGAAATGACTACCCACCTCCAAACGCCCCACGGAAGCGGTAGCGGTGGATCTAAAAATTAGGGGGCGGTGACTCTTTCTACCCTCAAAAATAGGGGGCGGTACCTCTAGAGGAGGGGCCAGTCATTGGGTCTCATTTACATATAAATGATAAAATGCAAAGAAAACAATTATTATACATGTCTACTGCACTGTCTGCATCAGGAAATAGAGGTAGTGTTACAGGGGAACCTGAAATAACAGGGGCGGTGACTCATATGTGAGGAATCAGGGGGCGGTCCTTTGTATTTTTTAGGGGCGGTGGTTTGGGGGCCCCTGTTTTTAGGCAGGCGGTAGTTTGGCAGTCGGCAGGTACTGACATAGAGTGAGTCCCCCCCCCCCCCCCGGGGTATATGTACTCAGAGACAAGAAACAGCGTCAAAAGGGCGTCCAGGTTGCCTCCAGAATGACTCCAATCTTTAAGGGAGCCCAAGGCTCCCAAGGGACACTATAGGTGACTCCCTGGCTGACCTATAGGAGTCACCTGGGGGAGTCACATAGCTCCCTGACTCACCTAAGGGAATCACATAAGGACCTGGTCTCCCCTACAGAGGAGAATCATTCTGGAGGCAACCTAGACCTCTTTTTGACGCTGTTTCTTTTCTGTGTATACATATTTGAACTTTGATAGTGGCATTAACGGTTCAGATCTCGGTACCCCTCCAGCGACAGTCGAAGCCTACAAATCACTGCCAGTTGATTGCCACTCCTGGGACTATATATAGTAATCATTATGTTTATTACTATATAGTCCCAGAAGTGGCAGTCAACCGAGGCATTGGATTGTCTAGAAGCCTGGCAGAAACCCGGGAGAAAAACTTGTCTATAGTAATTGGGGGGCCAGCCTGAAAGTTTGAAGGGGGGTTGGTGTGGTGACCAATAATCTGTCTGACTGTTGAACTAGGGTATATTTAGTGTGCTGATTCCGAATCTGCCATGTGTAAAGTGATATCTTTGTCGCAACAAGGTCAAATACATGGTCAAAAGTCCTGATTTGGCATAAGAATGCATGGGACTAGTTTAATCAGGGTAATAGCAGTTAAAGCAAATAGTTCTTTCTATTCTATTTGCAATCATTTGTACTGGTACTACATCATCAGCATCACTGATACAAATGCAAGTCATATACGTCAGATGAATAAGCTTCACCTTTAATATTTTGGATTTGTTTCAAGATGTGTGCACTCATTTCAGGCTCATGTTACATCAGACTGTGACCTTTGACCTTGAATTTGACCTTGTTGCGACACAAATATCACTTTACACATGCTAGAGTCAGAATCAGTATATATACCCTAGTACAACACTCAGACAGATTATTGGGCTCCACACCAACCTAAAGTTTAATATCAACATTTGGTCTTTCTGGCCGCCCAAGTATAGTCTGTCTAGGTATCTACACACTCAGAAAAGTCGGGGCCATTAGACCATAAGAATTATCACTATACACTATGGCCTATCAGTGCCTGCCTGAGGTGGGTGGGGAGAGGAAGGGGAGGGGGAGGGGATGTCAGGATGTCAGGATGTCAGGATGTCAGGATGTCAGGATGTGACTGTTGTATTAGTCAGCTCAACAGACCGTGTTACCTATAGTAGTTAGCGTCTCATCAATGGAACAAGCCTTCATGTGGAGTAAGCATCAGTAAGGGGGGGGGATGCAGTGCATTGTCACATCAATCCTCTATACATATGTGTTCATATACTTTAGTCACCAATTGATGTAAGGTTTTCTGTCTACAGATATCAGAGTTCATGTTACCCCGACCCCCCCCCCCCCCCACCCTCACCATCTTTCGCATATTGGCCAATACAACGGGAGGGTTTGGGTAAATCTCGTCACTAAACCCAAAGACTGCCCCTTAAAGCTTGACCGTCATGGTTGAAGTGAGGCCAAAAACCATTTTGGATATAGTTCAGTTTTCATTCACAAGAGGGCCCCTGAGGGCTGGGAGCTCAGCTCTTACAGGCACAAGATAGGGTGAATATGTTGTTGCTGGACAATGCTCATGGTCCCCTGTCCAAACACTGCTGCCCTCTGGTGGAACTGTTATTTTAGTCCATGTATAGAAAATGCTGAACTTATTCCCTGATGGCCCAGCTTTAACCCTTACCCCCCCCCCCTCACAGGTGAGGTCACTTGTGAGCGTTCCCTTACCTCGTTCAATATTGGAGACAGATTTAGTTTGAGCCAGGGTTATCTGATTGGCAAAGTGTCATGCTAAAACCGTCACACA
Organism: Harmothoe impar; assembly: GCA_947462335.1. Lineage (NCBI taxonomy): Eukaryota > Metazoa > Annelida > Polychaeta > Phyllodocida > Polynoidae > Harmothoe > Harmothoe impar. Next base: position 57,900,405 of record OX381718.1, on the reverse strand, counting down.
TTTCCGGTTACAGGTTTCCTTGTGTTAATTATATCCCTATACTAATGACACAGTGACTTAATGTCATTTTTATACAAGTGTGACACCATCCATAACCGAGCTGTAAAATATTATTTTACAAACTTTTACTGACTGAATAGTTGTTACCAGTATGTCTATCTAATTCTAATTGGATGAGGGCCAATAGGGATCAAATAAAGCATAGACAGGTAGATTCAGGTAGAACCAACCGGTGAGGGCCTATAGTGCTCCCCTCACTCCAATGGTAACCAGGCTATACTGTTGGTTTATATGATCCCTAAAGGATGTGTGATCTATATACTGAAACTACCCAGTGTATTGTGTGATCCCTATAAAGTGCCTGGGACCATTGTTTGTGGGGGGGGGGGGGGCAATTGCCTATGCTGTCCAGAAACAGAATGCTAGGCACACAAGTCTATTGGTATATCTTGACCAGTTAAAGGGGCAGATCTCGGTACCCCTCCAGCGGCAGTCGGGGTGGAGCCGGAACAGGTACTCAGCCCTATATATAGGGGCGCTGGGGGTTTAAGGGCAGCATAGTGCTTCAATGTGTGACCGTCATATTGCCGTCATGATGCGTGAATCCATGGGCTGCATTCACGTATCATGTCGCTGTCATGATGCGTGAATGCAAAGGCTGACCATGCAGCATTCATGCATCATGATGACTGAAGGTGCAGAGTGCATTAAATTACTGTACTCAAAACTACACTTAACACTCAAAACTACACTTAACACTCAAAACTACACTAACACTCAAAATTACACTAACACTCAAAACTACACTAACACTCAAAACTACACTTAAAACTCAAAACTTCACTAACACTTAAAACTACATCTAACACTCAAAACTACACTAACACTCAAAACTACACTTAACACTCAAAACTACACTTAACACTCAAAACTACACTTAACACTCAAAACTACACTTAACACTCAAAACTACACTTAACACTTAAAACTACACTAACACTCAAAACTACACTTAACACTCAAAACTACAATTAACACTCAAAACTATACTTAACGCTTATAATTACAATTAACACTCAAAACTACACTAACACTCAAAATTACACTAACACTCAAAACTACACTTAACACTCAAAACTACACTTAGCACTCAAAACTACACTTAACACTCAAAACTACACTTAACACTCAAAACTACACTTAACACCCAAAACTACACTTATCACTCAAACTACACTTAACACTCAAAACTACACTTAACACTCAAAACTACACTTAACACTCAAAACTACACTTTACCCTCTAAGGAAGGATGTCGCTAAAAGATGACATTTATCACCATGATGCACCAATGCGGCCCTGACGAGTATCTCGCTGGGGCTGCATTGGTGTATCATGCTGACCCTTTGGGAGTGTCTCAACCCTGTGGGGTCAGCATTACGCTTGAATGTAGCACTGGCGAGTTACTCGCCAGGACTGCATTCATGCATATGATGACCAAAGATGTGATGCATTAAGGCATCATGCGCTCCTTAACTGGTTAAACAATATGCAGTGTCGTACATGTAATGTTGCATATAATCAATATATAATGGTTACAGATACGCGGCGGGCGCATGCGCAATGGTATACTTCGAGTTACAGTTCAATAACCTCTGTGAGGTGCCATGCTTATGGGATCAATATTGAATTTGGCATTTTTCTGTCTTATTCATTCGATAATGAATAAGAATGATTACCTCTGATAGGAATACACTCTGAATAACATTACAGAGAGATAAAAACTTAAATTGTATGGCTCTAAATCGACATTCTGGTCTGTGTAATATAAATCACATTGGAGGTTTTATGGAAGTTTACCTCTGAGAACAGCATGGCACTTTTATGTATCATGTCATTTGTTGACTTGTAGCCTCGGGGGGCGACTCGCAATTGCTACATTCATACATCATACCAATCCTATGGGGTTGCTACACTCCCGCAGGGTGTAACTCACCAGGGGAGCATTCATGCATCATGCCAATAAAGGTCATGATGCATTAAAGCACTAAGCATCCCTTAAAGGGTTAAAGGTTGTTACCTACTTTACACAATGAGCACTTACACCAATGGCGTGAGGTGCTACTTTGTGAGCTCATTATCCAAGTGGGGAAGCAATCTACTTCCCAGTGGGCTAAAAGGGGAAAGGGAAAGCTGCCAATGGAAACCCACAAGCCTCCCTGCAAATCTGTATATGATATAACACTGCACTATCATGTGAGCATACTCAACAGTTCCTATTGCTAGGGATACACTAGCCGATTTTCTGGGCCATTCCCATGAAAGTAAATCTGTCAGATTATGGTAACATGTATGCTCAAATGTTAGGGTTTGTTTACATTTCCTTCTATCACATCTGTTTGGGTCTGATTTATGAGAATAGCTCCGAGCTTACGACAAAATCGGAGAGTGGAATCCCAGCTTTAGTATGTATACGTCAAATTACTTGTTCAACATTCTATGATGGTAAGTGACTCATTATGAACAGTGTATGTTAAAAAAAAGTGATAAAAAGGTTCAAATTTAATGTTTACTAACATAAAAAACGTTAAATTAATGTGCAACTATGGTTTAAAATGAACATTTGATTTTTAACATCTACTAATGTAAGATAACGTTCATATAATGTATGCCAATGTTTCAAATGGTTAGAGAATCAACGTTCATCTTGAACGTTAAAATGATGTTTATTTACATTATGAATAATTTATTTCATTCACACCAGGTGGCAGTATGGTTCACAAGAAGATTTTCTTGGGAGCTTTAGCTGTAATAACTGTTTATAAGTGTTAAAATAAACATAATTCTCAATTATCTTATACATTCAACCATCCCAAATCTAATTTACAGCTACTCTTAACAAAATATGTTTATTAAATTGATAATATATATTTTTTTAAGTAGATGGAAAGATCCAAACATCCAATTTCTGGGAATAGGATTTTTATATAGGCATAATGCTACGAATGTTTCACTGTACCAGTCAGAGAGTAATATCTACTCATGGTCTGTAATATAATCACGTCTATAGAACATTTTCTGTGGATAACTAAAGAGTTTGCTCTATGGGTCAAACAACTGAACAAACTAAGTGAGGGATAGAGAATTGATAACTAAATATAATTTGGCAAAAAGATAACATTACAAAATGTTTGAAAAAAACTTTCATGTGAAAGTCATATTTGGAATGTTCTATAATGTTAGAAAATATGAGTTTGAATAAACGTTAAAAAACGGCAGAAAGTGTTAACGTTTAAAGTTTTTTAACTTTCATTTATGACCGTTCAAGAACTTTCAATTTGCGTTTATAAACGTTCAAAAGCGTTCAATTGTTCTCTGGGAAGTAGATTGAGAATCGATATGTTGAGTTTTTATCCTGCCATCATGCCCTTTACTGCTTTAAATTCTAAATAGTATTGAAGTGAATTAAATGTCAATTGGCACATAATATATGGGTACTTTCTCCCTTAGGATATCAGATACATGTATAATGTATTGTACCGCCGTAATGCTATATTACTTACACCCAGTGAACAAGAAACGTTATACAACGTTATATATCGTTTCCCTATGACTCCTCATCATGGCAAAAATGTTATATAACGTTAAAAACGTTATTATAGCGTGAAACAATGTTACCTGGGTAATATGATCAGATGGATTATATTTAATACAGTGAAGTTGTAATTTGAGATTTCTTAATGTATGCCTCACGATCGGTATGATATCATCTGCACTTGATATTAAGTTGAGCAATGTGCCAAATAGTGAAAGGCAAATCGTGAAAACGTAACACCTCCGGTGGGACTCGAACCCACAACCTCTGGATACCTCACCTTCAGGGTAGACCGACCACCTAGCCGGCTATCAAGTAGAAGTCCAGCGCGCTATCCATTGCGCCACAGAGGCAGGTGGGGGATTGGCTTCCTTAGCATGTGGAATAGATTAATGTCTATATGGTTTATTAACATTATTATGCTTGGCAAGCCCAGGTTAATCGCTCAAAGGCCTAACTCTGTACAACTCTTATATATATATACACTCCACTATCTTGAACCATCATGAACCAAATGTTGGCATGACACTTCAGTCTCTTTTACAATTCTGAGGATAAATCCTCGCTTATTAGCCATAACATATAATTATTATGCTTAATATTAAGGAATTTTGAGGGGTGGATAATGCAAGATTTCAGCTAATGAAAGACTGCTAAGCTCCCAGATGTTCCTGTATGTAGTCTTCTTATGGTTGGAGTCTCAGCTTTTTCCATATACCATTCATAAGAATTGTAAAGATGTCCAAAGCTCTTATTTCAGTAACACTAGATGTGGGGACTATCCTACCATGATGTCCCACACATATGATGCATGTACACATTTTGTGACATTACATCCCAGCCATAGAAACCGATCTATCAAACAGACTCACTGAATTACATTATATAGCAGCGTGTTTGCCTTGACAGGTTCCATGTGTGCGTAGCCCTTTAAGGAGGGAATGATGCCTTAATGCATCTTGTCTTTGGTCGCCATGATGCACCAATGCAGCCCCAGCGAGTAATTCGCCGGGGCGGCATTCGTGCATCATACCGACACTTTGGGATTTTCTCGACCATGTACGGTTGGCATGATGCTTGACTGCAGGACTGGCGAGTTACTCCCCAGGGCTGCATTCATGCATCATAACAACCAAGGGCATGATGTATTAAGGCATCAAGCCGTCCTTAAAGTGTTATATTGGTTGTTATAGGGGGTGTTTCTTAACAGGATAATGCCTGGAGGAAAAAGTCATAATACCTGGCCCCCATCTCAACACTGGAGGAAAAAATGGCCCAGTCCACAGCCTCCCACAATACCATCCCACCCCTTGTCAACCCCCCTCCCCGACTTCAGAAACACCCCTGACACCCTCCTACTTGTCACACTTATGGTGTACAAAGCAGGCGTGGGCGGATGGTCTCTTTGTAAACCCTTTAAGTACGGCATCATGCCTTAATGCATAATGCCCTTGGTCGGCATGCTGTATGAATGCAACCCTGGCGAGTGACTCACCAGGGCTGCATTCAAGCAGCATGCTGACCCAACATAGTCGAGGCATTCCCGAAGGGTTGGCATGATGAATCAACACATCACCGGCGAGTTACTCGCTGGGGCTGTATTGGTGCATCATGATGACAAATGTCATATTTTAGCGACATGCTTCCTAAAAGGGTTAACTATATAATTTTTTTTCAGTTTCCATTTTTCTTGTGGAGACGGATCTGGTGTTCGGTTCTTAAGGGCCGCATAGTGCATTGATGTAGCACGCCGTTGGCCGTCATGATGCATGAATGCAGCCCTGGTGAGTAACTCGCCATGCAGGGCTGCAAGCATGCATCATGCCGACCCTATGGGGCTGATGTACTTCCGAAGATCAATGCATGAATGTATCACTGGCAAGTTACTCACCGAGGTGCATTCATGCATCATGACGACAAAGTACATTAAAGCAGCATGCGGCCCTCAAAGGGTTAGAGGAGCAAAGTTCACAGCTTTGGTTTCAACTTCAGGGGCCAGAGTGAGCTGGCAATATTTAGAAATCGTGCTTGAACGGGGATAAAACCAAGAGATCGTGTTATCTATAGGATTGACTGAGAGGGAAAGAGAAAGGGAAAGAAGAGTATGTATATGTACATGTGTAGGTGGGGGTGGGGGGGGGGGTGGAAAGGTGAGTCGTATCATCCCTTTAAAGACAGAGCAATGCATTAATGCATCTCGTCTTAATGTATCGAGTAACTCGCCAGTGCTGCATTCAAGCATTGTGCCAACACTATGGGGTTCAGACACTCCCAAAGGGTCGGCAGGATGTACCAATGCAGAACTGGTGAGTTACTCACCGAGGCTTCATTGGTGCATCATGACAATAAATGTCATCTTTTAGCGACATCCGTCCTTAAAGGATTATTCATATATAGAAAATAGAGGCGGAGGCCGAAGGGTTAAACTAGGATATAGTCTATGGGATAAAGCACTTTCAATCAAATGTGACAAGTTTTATATCATGATAATTTGGTTATAAATGATGATTAGGTTGGGAAACATAGGACAGAGAGCTATTCGTTTTACACCAGAACTCACACAGATGTATAGCATATCGTGTAAAGCGTGTCAAAATTACCAGGGTCAGCTGAACTCTCATCAGGGTGAGACATTGCCTGGCTCAGTTCAGAGGGTCACCTGGACTCTATTTTCCCTTAATCAAGAGTCTGGCTGGCAAGACACTTCCTCATATCAGAGTCATGTCAAAGTCATCCTGACTCTCTTCCCAGAGCCAGCCTGACTCTCTGCCTCGAGCCAGCCCGACTCTCTGCCCAGTGCCAGCTTTATGACTCTTCCGACAGAGCCAGCCTTATAACTCTTCCGACAGAGCCAGCCTGACTCTCTGCCTAGAGCCAGCCTCATGACTCTCTTCCCAGAGCCAGCCTGACTCTCTGCCTAGACCCAGCCTCATGACTCTCTTCCCAGAGCCAGCCTCATGACTCTCTTCCCAGAGCCAGCCTGACTCTCTGCCTAGAGCCAGCCTCACGACTCTCTTCCCAGAGCGAGCCTGACTCTCTGCCTAGACCCAGCCTCATGACTCTCTTCCCAGAGCCAGCCTGACTCTCTGCCTAGAGCCAGCCTCATGACTCTCTTCCCAGAGCCAGCCTGACTCTCTGCCTAGACCCAGCCTCATGACTCTCTTCCCAGAGCGAGCCTGACTCTCTGCCTAGAGCCAGCCTCATGACTCTCTTCCCAGAGCCAGCCTGACTCTCTGCCTAGACCCAGCCTCATGACTCTCTTCCCAGAGCCAGCCTCATGACTCTCTTCCCAGAGCCAGCCTGACTCTCTGCCTAGAGCCAGCCTCATGACTCTCTTCCCAGAGCCAGCCTCATGACTCTCTTCCCAGAGCCAGCCTGACTCTCTTCCCAGAGCCAGCCTCATGACTCTCTCCCCAGAGGCAGCCTGACACTCTGCCCATAGCCAGCCTGACCCTCTCCTCAGAGCCAGCCTTATGACTCTTCCGACAGAGCCACCCTGACTCTGTCTAGAGCCAGCCCGACTCTCTGCCCAGTGCCAGCTTTATGACTCTTCTGACAGAGCCAGCCTTATGACTCTTCCGACAGAGCCAGCCTGACCCTCTCCTCAGAGCCAGCCTTATGACTCTTCCGACAGAGCCAGCCTGACTCTGCCTAGAGCCACCCTGAATCTGGGCCCAGAGCTATAGTAACGCACAGGCTCTATCGCTAAAGAGGGATCCAACTATTTATATTTTGCTCCCCCCGAACCCAAGCAACCCCCACCCCCTTTTTTTAACCTGTTAAGGACAGATGTTGCTAAAAAGAAATTTGCCAATGCAGCTCAGGTGAGTAACTCGCCAGTGCTGCATTGGTGCATCATGCCAACACTTATCAGTTATGAGAGTGTCTCAATCCGGCAAGGTCAGCATGATGCTAGAGTGCAGCCCTGGAGAGTTACTCGCCAGGGCTACATATGCCCTGGCTGCATCCTATGACCAAATGCATGATGCATTAAAGCATTATGCCTCCCTTAAAGATGGGTTGTCACCTAAAATTCGTCAATTTTCTATTGATGCCATAATACTATTGTATATCCAATGCTATAAATACTCCCTTACCTTTAAAAGGATGGGATATATCTAAATCTATCAAATAAGCATATTTAGTACAATCATTTTTACTGTAGGTCGACACTAAAATTCCCTATGTTGTGGTAATGCATGGCTCAGTGCATTCTCTACCAGGCTAGTTTACCCTGTACTCACCTGGGGGAGTGACTGAGTCTGTGAGGTGAATAGGCTACATTGTTAACTATCTAAACTCATGTATTTATAGACAAATATCTTGCAAATATTGGGTTCTGTGTATTAGCTAAAATGATAATGGAACCCATGGCATCCCTTTTAAGGAAAAAGTTTGGGAAGTGTATTAGCTGATATACCATCTTTAAATGGTTAAATATGACCGTTTTTAACATGTGCATTATGTTGACAGCAGCATGACAAGATGGATGCCTGTCAGCAGCCATCATGCTGTCGCAGTGCTGTCACATAGCTGTCACACCGGGGGGCCCTGTGACAGGGGCCGTGTCAGTGGAGGGTGTCTCCCAAGGCGTTATGACACCTGAACCTATAATGCACTCACATACCTACCCATCAAACAACTGTTCTGTAATCTTACACAGGCCTTAACCCTTTAATGCATCATGCTCTTGGTCGTCGTGATGCATGAATGCAGCCCTGGTGAGTAACTCTGCAGGGCTACATTTCAAGCAATATGCCTATCCTAACGGGTTGAGATACTCCAGAAGGGTTGGCATTATGCACCAATGCAGCACAAGCGAGTTGATCGCTGGGGCTGCATTGGTGCATCATGAAGACAAATGTGCTTTAAGTGACATGCCGTCCTTCAAGGGTTAATTTAACCCTGTTACTGCCAGCAGGCCACAGGTGCAGCCAGAGCATTAGACATACTGAGTTTGAAAAAAAACTTCTCAAAATTACTGAAAGTATTTTCTATTTACATGAAGAAGGCCAATACGGCTGTACAATGAATGTTTATTTCTGTCATTCAAAAATCGATTTTGTTGTTGTTGTTGATTGTGTTTATTGATCAATTTATTATGGCTATAATAAAGTTACACTCTCCACAGCCTTTTCTATTCAATGCCCCAGATGTTTGGTATGATATCAAACCTTGTGACATCCTCTGTCATTTCCCACATTCGATATTAGCAAATCAAAATTCAGATTTTTTTTTAAGTTCAAATTTTGCTGGTGAAAAACTGCATATATCTTAATTCTGAGAAAAGTCAACACAATTTGTTTCACTTTAATTAGGTTACTGCTGTTGAGACCCCCCATCACACAAATTTAATAACCTATTACAACCAGCAATCCCCATAGCATCTTTAGGATGCACACAGAAAAAAGAGATAATCATTTGGTTTGTTTCCTGTTGCAATTTGTAACCTGTCATTTTAAGATTTCCATGTAGTCTTTCTGTCGCCATCACGTCCCTACCATATGTATTCGGGATAATTAAAACCATGGTACTGCATGTGTGATAAGTAATTATACCTTAATTGGGTGACTAGGAGATTATGTTTTATGCTTTAGTAGGAGGAGTTTGGCAAAGGATCTAGTAATCATAAAATATCCATGTTGTAATTTCAGTATTAACTTAGCATTTACTACTCTTTAAAGTAAGCACTCCATCCCTTATGTAACAAGGGAAAACGTGTAATCAATCAATCAGCGTTCTTTAGCTAAAGGTTCACAGTACCATTATTCTATTTAAGTCATATTATTAGAGTATAAATTAGCATTGTTACAATTTGTCAGGTGATGCCCCAATGCAAGGCCGGCGAGTGACTCTCCAACGCTTGAGTATTGCAGCATGCTAACCTTAAGAACCAGCCTGCATGACCATTTATGGGAATGACCATTTCCACATTTTAATTCCTACTCAAATATGTTCCAAATGCAAGCATAATGAAATGTGTTTTATGGATAATTCGACCCTTTTTAGGAGGTCCCATGTGGCCTAGGTATAGTTTTTACATTACCTTTTCAAAATGAGTAAATTGAGTCTAAATGGAGTATAGTAGTCCTTTCAAGCTGAATTCTAGGAAATGAGATCAAATAAAGTAGGTAGCACATCAAGTAATGGCCATAGGAACATTTTGGTTGATTTTAGACTATATTCATTTTTGAACGTTATCAGCTGTGCAGAGGATAAAGGCAAATAAGTCATCTATGAGTACTGGCTTTACAGAGTGGTTGTGTGTCAGTGGCTCCATCTGGACGGAAGAGCTGGCATTAACATTCTGTAGTTTGAGATCTGCTCACCAGGGGTCCCAAAATCAGTGGCGGCTCCAGGATTTTCCAGAGGGGGGGCCCAAACCCAGTCTGCGGCAGAGAGTAGTCTCTGCGCGCCTCAAGTCTCCAACGTAGCCTTCACTCTCCAGCAGAGGTTTGGTATTGACTAACTATGGGTGGCGGCCATTATCCACCGGTGGATATTGGAGAGTGATGGAGAGCTGAAGCTTACAGAGATATAAATCAACGACACTAGTGGAGACGTCTATCGGCAATATCTCGCGATAGATTGGCCCAAACCTTGGAGTGCCTGTCGGTTCCCATGCGTAGCACAAGCGAAGGGCAGCGCAGTAGACATACTAGGGGGGTTTGGGGGCATGCCCCCCCCAAGGAAATACTGATGGTCTAGACTTCAAATGGTGCCTTCTCACACATTCTGGGACACCATAGTTCTGTGTCTATATGGTATTGTCCTCTTCTCTCTCCCCCCCCCCCCTCTTTTCTCCTCTCTTCTTCTCCTCTTCTTTTCTTTTTTTGTGGGGGGGGGGGGGGGGGTCAAGGCCAGTCGCCCCCCCCTGGATCCGCCAATGTGCCAAAATGTCTTGTACCATGACATTTATTACTCTCATTCCCAGGTCCTTACACAGGAAGGCCTTCAACTTGCATTTAGTTGGGTTTTGGTAATCCCCAGAATGTATGGTGATAGTTTTACCCATCATACTTTCTGGTTCCATTTCTTGTTCCTGTTCGCTGGCTCCAAGCTGACCACAGAGGTTGCCCAAACTCAGGAAATTTAAGTTCAAGGCCATAGTGGTTGTCACCAGAGCCTTTCTTCGGAAGGTTTTTGGGAACAACAGTACATGCCATTGTCCTCAGTGTATACTTGAGAATTGTGATTGTAATCATCTTTACCATATCTATTTGTTTAAGCAGTCAGTGACTTACTGCTTTTACATGTCCCCTCTAGCCCACATACGTAGAGTGTTTATCTGATACCCTGGCGACTAAATAGGCCAATTATTGACGGTGATAACCAATATCATGGGAGACTTTCTTTGCTATATTAACATTGCTATAAATCATCTTAAAATGCAGCACCAGTATTGTATTTAAAAACGCATGGACACCTCCACGTCTGATCTATTTGAGATAAGAGTTTGAATAAAATGATTGTGACAGGGTTTGTATATTTTATTCAGTAACTAAATACAATTATCATTAGCCGGGATAATTAGTCTACGATTTATATGTATTCTCAAAAGTGGAAAATGTTTTAGTTTCAACCCATTAAGGATGGCATAATGCTTTAAATTCTTCATGATATTGGTCGTCATGATGCATGAATGCAGCCCTGAAGAGTAACTCACCAGTAATGCATTCAAGCATCATGCCGACCCTACTTGGTTGATACATCCCCAAAAGATCAGCAAAATGCATTAATGCAACTCTGGCAAGTTACTCGCCGGGGCTGCATTGGTGTATCATGCTGACAAATGTCATCTTTTAGCGACATGCCATCCATAAAGGGTTGAAACATATATATCTTTTTTTTTTAAAGGTTTTTATTGGGTCTAATAATACATTCAAAATACGTAGTAAATATGAAATGTATTAATAACCAGCATACAAAATATATTACAGTAGATTGCCATACCTAATTGTTCACAGTCTATTTGGGTGACCTATTTTTATCACCAATTTCCCAAGAGCTGCATTGAGCTTCTCCATAAACAGTTGATGGTGAACCCCATGGTTCTGCCTGTCCTGTCTCATAGATGGGTCCATCTGGAGTCTCCCAGTCTCAGGCTCCAGCTCCTTATGTTGTAGCCTGGTCAGGCTGATCTTCCTGGAGGATGACATAAGAAATAGGACACAGGTTCCTGTTATAAGGAGCATACAGAGGACTGTTAATGCTACTGTCCTGAACCTCCTCAAGTGTAGGGTCATCATTGTTGGGTTAATTGATTGATTTGTTTTGATTTGTCCAGGCGTATACAGTACCCTATGGAACTGACTCAGGGTAGTTTGTCCTTTCTTCTCTCATCTTTACGTTGCACATAACTTTATGTGCGTGTATCATGTGTTTGTGAGTCTGCGGGTAGCAGTGGCACACAGCTCGTAGCATCGAAACACCGCTCGTGGCATCGGGCCTCGCTTTATTGTGCTGCCTCACACAGGTGCTGTGCCACAGACTGTAGACACTTAAAGCTGGGCCTTCAGGAAATAGGTTCAGCATTTTCCATACATGGACCCAAATAACAGTTCGACCAGAGGGCAGCAGTGTTTGGACAGGGGACCATGAGCATTGTCCAGCTACAACATATTCACCCTATCTTGTGCCTGTAAGAGCTGAGCTCCCAGCCCTTAAGAGCCCTCTTGTGAATCAAAACTGAACTATATCCAAAAGTGCTTTTGGCCTCACTTCAACCATGACGGTCAAGCTTTAACCTAACCAGTCACATTATCCTGACACCGGCGACACCAATTGTCAAAGAGGGAACTGCATGTCAGCGGTATCCACACCTGAAAGTAGAAAGTTCTCTGGAAATTTAATCGGAAGAAACATTATTAAAATTATGTGTGATATTTTTTATGCTACGGAAATGTGTTATAATATTCTATTTAGAGGATGCTAGGGAATTGGATGTTGGAAATATGGTCAGATCTTTACATAGTCTCTAATGTTCAAAGCCTCAGTTATACCTCAGAAGGGGGTACTATGTATCCAGGCATTGGTCTTAACACTGTGTTATCAATAGTGTACACTGTAAAATATATCCCGTAAAAATTACAGTGAATCACTGGCATCACTGAATGCCGTCCATTTCCCGTTTTTTTACGGTCACCGTATTTTGCTTTCCCCCGTAAATTTTACAGGCCTTTCCCGTTGTATTTTTACGGTGATTCATCATTATTCTACAATGATTCTCTGCTATTCAATGATGATTATAATTGTTTCTGGATTCATTATTGTATATTTCATAATATCATCTTAATTCCAGGCCTGTATATATATATATATATATGTGACCCGTTTTAACGAAATGGGTCGGAAGTCGCATATTAAAAATGTTGTGATATTGCCATATTCGTGTATAGCTCATCAAGAGCTTTCATTTGATATGTGACATGTAGTATATTGGCCAGTTTTGACCCTTTGACAATATTTTTGATACATTTTTGTTGAATTAAATGGAATTTAATTAAAATGAGATAATTAACATTTAAATTAGTTATTTACTATATTATACAATACAATTATAAATCCTATGGCCATCATTTTGAGAATAATGGGAGTTGAAATCTGTTTTGTACCTTATTATTCCATGAGATAACTATTCATGAGTTACAAAAATGTCAAAAACTCATTTTTCAAAAACAATATTTTTTCCACACTATGCTACTTAAAATGCCCATATCTAGGCTCTTAAATGTGCGACTTCCAACCCATTTCGTTAAAACAGGTCACATATATTAGGCCTGAGAAGCATAATTGAATGCCTCATAGCAATATGCAATTACAATCCATGAGCAAAAGGTACTCTAGGATTGTTACAAAGAAACTCTGACAAGATTTTCAATATGTATTATTTTAATTACCACAACATGGGTGTTTATGCTATTTGTACTAGTGTCCAGGGTCTCAGAAAAGGAAATTATATGTTTTTCAGCTTTAATATGCCAAAGGCTTCAATTTTGATTGTGTAATTAATGAGATAGTTGGATATCTTTATAAATCTACCACAATTATGTATGTTTTTAGTTGAAAGCTTCCACTAAAGTCTATCAAACCAAGCTGCCACCTGGTGAGCAAACTTTTAACATGAGATTCACCGTAAATGAAAAAACATTGTTTCACTGTACTGGTTTACAGATGTTCAATGTAAAAATATTAAGTTTTACAGTGTCTCACCGTAAATCACAATTACGGTGATACACCGTCAAATTTAGCATTGATTCTCCGTAATTTCGACGGAGATTTTTTACTGTGTATATTTCAATTTATGGAAGCTTATTCTCCAAAGAATATGCTTCAGATCTGACAGTTACATCGAATTTCGGCCATTAAAAAAATAAAATGGATCCTCATCACCACGTGCATCATAAAATAGGAAAATTGAGAATGTGAAATATTTTGTAATTGTCTTTTTGATTTGTATATATCCCCCTTTTTTTTCTTCTTTTTATTTGAACAAATTTTAACTTTATTGACCACAGTTTCTTAAGAATTAACATTTCTTCCAGCGAGCTTACACTAGGTTTGGTTGATATTCGATAAGACATGTTTCATGACGATAAATGTGCATCTGTCCTTACCATTTCCTAGATGTAATCCAACACATTTGCTGATCATCACCCATCCCTACATCTAATCCCTCTATATAGCCTTTTAAAAATTTGCATGTCAATGTTTTCTATAGACTGTCAACAACACATTCAAGATATAAGGCTAAAAAAATATAGTTTCAGGTAACATGGCAAGAAAATGTAGGGTCGGAAGGTCGCTTTTTATCTTAACTTTTTTTAAACATGAAAGTACTACCTGGCCTTTCCGAAGACAAAAAGAATCACCCAAAAAGGGTAAAAATACGGAAAATTCGTCAAGATTGCATAAAAACGTAGGGTTGGCCCTGTTTTGATAGGGTCGGTTGGGTGACCTGAAACAAATCTTCTTTTTTTTTTTACCTAAACATACTCACCTTCAAAGTAATGATCTTGTCTTGAATGATGGTCCCTCTTCAAATGTCATTCCAGGAGGGTGTTTTTCCCCATTGGTCCAATACGGAACCAATATGGACACGAAATACGGGAATGGAGAAGGGAGGTCGGGGAATGGAGAAGGGAGGTCGGGAAAGGGACTGGATTTGGAGTGTTTTCTTCACCTCTGGCCTCAGCCAGCTCTGTACTCTGATAGCTATTGTCTACCAGCGTTTATACACAAGGAGTCTATACGCAGAGTTTCAGCTCCATAGGGCCATTATTTACCGAGTTACAGAAGAAAAGAGATTTTTTTGTATAACTTCTTTTAAGCTCAATTTTTATTTTTTTTATTTCTTTTATTATATAGGTAGAAGTTGGACTTTACTTATCTATTCATTAAAACAATCCTAGAGCCATTTTTTTACATATATATGTGCACTTTAAAAAGGGAGAAGGGAGGTGGGTGACTGTACTAGCTTACAGAAGAATGGTTTAGGTCCACATGACCTCCAACATTTGGCTTGCGATCTCCATTCCCTCATATACATATGAGAGGAGTTGGGGCCAGCTTGACTTAACCTCTAGGTGGCAGCACCAACACAGCCCGGAATTTGCAGTCAGTGGCTATAGTAATGCTGCACATACCAGTGTACCGGTACCATAGCCTGTTTGGTCAGTAAAACATGGATCCACACATGGGAGAAACCTCTCTTGTGTTGCCTACCATGTCTGTAAACTCCCCCTTTTTAAAGTGCTATATATATGTAATAAAATGGCCCTAGAATTATTTTAACGAGTAAATAAGTTAAGTCCAACTTCTACCTTCATGATAAATTTAAAAAAAAAGAATATGGATTTTCGGAGAAATTAGATGAAAAAGAGTCTTTTCTTCCATAACTTGGTAAATAATGGCCCTACAGAGCTGAAAATCTGCCTATAGACTCCTCGTGTATAAACAGTGGTAGACAATAGCTATCAGAGTACAGAGCTGGCTGGGGCCAGAGGTGAAGAAAACACTCCAAGTCCAGTGCCTTTCCCGACCTTTCATATCTCTTCCCGACCTCCCTTCTCCATTCCCCGACCTCCCTTCTCCATTCCCCGACCTCCCTTCTCCATTCCCCGACCTCCCTTCTCCATTCCCCAACCTCCCTTCTCCATTCCCCAACCTCCATTCCCATTGCCAAGGTCAAGGTCGCTACATTCAATGTGGATCTGGGGTACTTTGTTACCTATGCGGGAGTTAAAATGTCCGTATGTGGGTGTTAAAATGTCTGTATGCTGCATACGGGCACTTTTTTTGAATTTATGCTGCTCTGATGGCTCAGGAATTGAGGAGACTTATACGGACAGGATGTGGAAAAATAATCCCGTATCCGATGAGGAAAAACGCTATTTTCCCGTATGCGTATACGGGATTCCGTATAGGATACGGGATTCTGCTTTTTGGTAAAAAATGTCCGTATCCGATGAGGAAAAACACTTTTTGCCCGTATGGGATGCCGGGACCCCCGTATGACACATACGGACCCCAAAACCAATGGGGAAAAACAGCCTCCTGGTTCGGTCTGTATGGGCCCTATGAACCTGCTGACCAGCCTTTGGCTGTGTCAGTTTTAAAACTATATCTATCTCTCAAATATCAAACAACGATTCACAGAATCCACTTAAGGCATGTTGACTCATGTGTTTAACTGCAGATGATAGATAGCTTCTCATTTAGAATACTTCCCATGCAATATGCGTTGTCTATAGGCCACCAGGAAGCCGATAATGGGGCTCACTTTATCCTATCTTAGTCTGCAAAACTTGGTCAGCATGGGGTGGCATGGTTTCTAGTTTGCATTGCAGCAGGGTCTTAATATGAATATAAATATATGAACCATTTGCTGACAGGGTTCCACATTTAGAGCTTTACATATACCCTATACACTCAAAAAGTAAACTTGTCTCCAGACTCTTCAAAGTGACGATCATCAAATAAACGAGTCAAAAACTTGTCTAAGTGACATTTGCCAGCTCCAGATTCTATTTGTGGGATGGTAACCTGATAGGTTAGACAACTTTTGACTCGTTTATTTTATGATAGTCACTTCGACAAGTCTGGAGACAAGTTTACTCTTTCAGTGTAGTTCTGTGTGTTAACCCTTTAAGGGCCGCAAAGTGGATTGATGCTTTATGCCCTTTAGTCGTCATGATGCATGAATACAGCCCTAGCGACTTACTCGCCAGGGCTGCATCGATACATATGACTCATTGGGAGTGTGTCAGCCCGGTATAGGTTCGGCATGATGCTTGAATGCAGCACTGGCAGGTTACTCACAAAGCTGTTTTCATGCATCATGACGACAAAGGGCACAAGGCCAAAAAAAAGAGGTTTGTTTCAGGTCACCCGACCGACCCTACGTTTTTTATGCAATTTTGAAGAAATTTTCATGTTTTTACCTTTTTTTGGTCAATTTTAGGGGATTCAAAAAGGTTGGGTGGTACTACCGACCCAACATTTTCCTCCCATGTTACCTGAAACTAACTTCTTTTTTTTGACCCAATGATTAAAACATCATGCGGGCCTCAAAGGGTTAACCTCAATACTGTGGATATAGGCTTTGATATAAGTGATTCGCTGCAGTGCAGGTAATAGGTTAGTAGGCCGACATGGGTAGGACTAGATTTGTTATAGTGCATTATGTATTTTGTCCCAAAGCTCCCCATAGAAACTCCACTGTCCAACTATATGACTGCCTAATAATTAGCTGCAGTAGTCTTGACCACCATCACAACTCCCCAAGAACTGATTTATAGAAATGAAGGTTTACCCCTCCTAACATGCAGCTTTTCATTCTGCCCCCCCCCCCCCCCCCACCCACCCACCCACTCCTCCTATATCCACCAAGCTACCCACTCCAGCTAGAAATAAATAACCCCACTTTTACTTACATACTGTGATGTGTTGATACGTATGATATCATGAACAATATTTCTTTGTAAATTGGTAATGAATAAGTTGCATTTCTAACCTGAAATTGATTTTTAGAGTGACAGAGTATTATTTGTCAGTAATATACACAGCAACATATATATAATTGCAAATATATATATAATTGTACATAAGTACCTAGCGCACTCCTAGCCCTGACTCTTACAAATTGATTGTGTGATATTGAATAAGATGTTATGAAAAGTACATGTCTTAGGGAGTGTTCATTTATTAATTATAGAGAGCGCGTGGAACGTTTCGCGGCCCCCCTCGCCGAAGGCGGGGAAAGCTTTTCGCCCCCCCTATCAAAATAATAACCATGGTTTGCCTTCAACGTATAACGGACGTACAATAACTGAATAAATCATCTTCGCCTCTCCCTCCCCCAGAGTGCTGTTTGTACAGTGGCGGCCAATCTCGTGAACGGTGACATCAGCGAAGCGTGGCTTTGCAAAGCGGTACTGGGCTCGAGTTTGAGTGGCGGCATCTGGAATCACGCAAATACGGGATAGCTCTCCCAGGTGAGAAGACAAACGTTTAGAGCGTTATCTTAATCTTAAATCGTAATATCTTAATTCAGGGTCTTACTTTGGGGCAGTATCTTAAAATCAGGCAGTAATACCTTTAAGATAGTCTAAGATAAGTCTTAAGATGGGATTAAGATAGTTTAAGAGAGGATTGAAAAGAATTAAGATGGTTTAAGACAGGATTGAAATAGAAGGAAAAGAAGAAAAAACCGGGGTTGGGGGCAGAGCCCCCCATTACATACTAGATAGTAATAGTAATACTTTTAAGATAGTCTAAGATTATAAATCTAAAAAAGTTAAGACAAGTAAGATCATCTTAATGATCTGAATAAGATAACGTGTGTCCTCTCACCTAGGAGAGCTATCCCGTACGTGCTCCAGTCACCACACTCATTCTGCAGCAGAGGAATGCTCAGAAGGCCTCTCTGTGGGTTCAACTCTTTAGCAGAGGTGTCACTCTCAGAGCCGATGCTTGGTGTATGACTCCAAACCAGATGCATACATTAGCATGCAGTAGCCACCGATGGATAAAGATGGCCATAGACAGACAGAGAAATAAATCAACCCCGACCGGTGGCGCCATCTCTCGCTATATATTGGCATGGGATCAGGGTTATATTTAGACCTGTCCCTGGGAGCTCTTGGGGTGGTTTCTGGAGTGTGGGGATTCCCCCAGTTTCGGTTTGGCCGCGTGTGAGGCTGATATATAACCATATTGCACAAGTATAGCTCATACTGGCCGCCGTCGTCGACAGAGGAAGCACAACAAGCTGAGAGGTGCTCGGTAACTCATATTGTAACGTCTAGATAACCTTACCAAGGCTGGAGTATCAAGTCATTCCTCATTTTCAGAACGAGGTAAGTACGTATTGTGGGTTTATGTATGTTATTGGGTACACGGATCAGGAGCCCTGTGGACAATAGGCCTTATGAAGATGGCCTATAGCGAAGACTCGGGTTTCTCCGTATGGGCAGCCATGTTAGTTCTGTGCTCGCAACTTATCGTGAGACTTAGGCAGTGACCAGACACTCACACACCATAGCTTCCGGGGAACAGGCTACAATACGAGAGCAGAACCAAGGTCTCACGAGATTGCTGGTGTCAGTGTAAACAGTGGGGGTGCGGGAACAAGTCCGATCCCGGTAGAGGCCTATTGTCCGGAGGGCTTACAGTCATTGGGGCCAATCGTCATAGGGCTGAATGTCAGGGGTGCCAATTGTCATGTTGCTAAAACATTGAGGGCCGATTGTCCTAGGGCCGATTGTCAGGAGGGCCCCTGACCTGGACACCATTTTATGTCATTTTATTGTGCTTCGTCTGATTTTTCATGGGGAGGGCTGTATTTAGCCCGGTATTTAGCAAAGCTATTGTCATGTTACTGTTGACTATGCAAAGTGTATAAGGGTTGTGTGCCGGAGTTATATATAGGTGGCGATACGTGTTAGTCTATATAACATTATGTATACTGGCACTACCATCCACTACCACACGATTTCTATCTATGTATAGCTATGACATTTCTGTGCAGTGATAAGACGTGTAAATTAGTTGAGTGTGCAATTTGAGTGGGTGTAGCGAAATATGAGATGTTTTGTTATTTTATAGGGAATACTTTGAATACCTTACAACTCGTACATAACGCATATTATACATGGCATGTATACATGGTCGATCATGACAATGGTATAAATTTCTTTCAAATATGAAGTATGTGGCTTTTTTCTAAGAGATTCCGTACTATACCTCTGCAGTCTACATATGTTATTAGCTATTAAAAGGTGATATTTGAAAGATGAGCATGTATCATAAAGTAAGATAAAGCTCTGATAGATTAAATGTAGGCCCCCTATATTTATATATATATATATATATATATATATATATATATATATATATATATATATATATATATATATACATATATATATATATATATATATATATATATATATATATATATATATATATATATATATATATTATATATTTCCTAGGACTTTTACTCCGTCAACATGTAGCCTATAGGAGATCACTATCGCAAACCTAAATGAATTATTATTATTATAGGAACTGCGCACAGAGTATATTGTATTAAGATGATGCAAGATGAGTACATGTACTCGAAGCTTATTAGAAATAGCTGAGCACAAATATATAACCATAGACTTATAACCACATACATAGGCCTATAACCACAGACATATGACCTCAGACATGTAACCACGTACAGACATATAAGGGAGTGTTCATTTATTAATTACAGGGGGGGGGGTGGTGAGATTTCGCGTGGAGGGGCGAAATTCCCCCCCCCCCCCCTCGAGAGCGCGTGGAATTTTTTCGGCCCCCCCTTTGAACTTTAGTAACGTGCGGGCTTTTTTGCTAAAAAGGGGCTTAAATTTTCACGCCCCCCCCCCCCCTCAAGAGGGGTCAGAATCTTTTACGCCCCCCCCCCCCCCCCTCAGGAGGGGTCGGACATTTTTACGCCCCCCCCCCCCCTGTAAACAATAAATGAACACTCCCCAAGGGAGTGATCAGGGGGTGGTGGGTCTTTTTTTGGGGGGCGGGGGGCAAAAGAAGTTCAACCTGTGACCGGGGGTCACACTCGGCGCAATAACCCCCCCCCCCCCCCGCAATGCAAAGGGGAAAAACACTTAAACCATATACAGTATGTACAGCTATAACCACAGAGGTTAAGTAGGCCTACTTACCTCAGCTCTCCATAGTTCTATCGTGGTTGGTGTGAAAGGAACACGCCGGGGATTTCCAGCCTGCCCCCTCTCCCTCTCCGCCCCCTTGTCCCCTTCTGGTTTCAAGCAGCCTGCCATCTTTTATTGTAAAGGGTGAATACAAATATCCTGCATATACCCAAAAAAAACACTGAAGCTCACACACAATTTAGTTATAATGCAATTCTACATATGTATGACAATTATCAGATTGTTATAATCACATTGAATATAGCCATTCCTCTGTGTATCTAGTATTTGAGTAAGGCCAAATAAAAAAAGGTTAGTTTCAGGTCATCCGACCGACCATAGCAAAACAGGGCCGACCCTACGTCTTTCTTTGTGCAATTTTGATGAAGATTTCACATTTATACACCTTTTGGGTCATTTTTAAAAGTATGGCTAGTACGTTCATGTAAAAAAAAATTAAAAATTAAAAAAATATCCGACCTACCGACCCTAGTATTTTTTCCCATGTTACCTGAAACATACCTTTCTTTTTGGCCTAATCAAATTTCACATACAATTAATAATTGGTACAACTTTTTAACTCCCTCTTATTGCCAGTGTGATATCGTGAATGAATAGGGAATAGGGAAATGTATAACCACAGTTCGACAACAAACGACTCCCTATGCAGACAGGCCACCACTCCAGACGTTTATGTCATGGTTGGATGTGAAAGTGACACTTACGGGATTTTCATGCCCTGTCTCACTAGCTGTGTCTCTATTAGACCCATGGCCATCCCCTCCCGTCAATTACCCAATCTATTGCGAGATATTCACGATACATGTCTCCACCTACCTATGTCCTTCAATTCTATCTCTGTGGGGTTACATTAGAGAGTGAAGGCTACGTTGGTGAACTGAAGCGCGCAGAGACTACTGCCGCAGAATGTCAATTAGGGAGTGTTCATTTATTAATTACTGGGGCGGTGGTGAGATTTCGCGCGGAGGGGCGAAAAAATTTTACGCCCCCCCCCCCCCCCCCTCGAGAGCGCGTGGAACGTTTCGCGTCCCCCCTCGCCAAAGGCGGCGGAATTTTTTTCGCCCCCTCCCCTTTGAACTATAGTAACGCGCGGGCTTTTTTGCTAAAAACGGGCTTAAATTTTTACGCCCCCCCCTCAAGAGGGGTCGGAAATTTTTACGCCCCCCCCCCCCCTGTTAATAATAAATGAACACTCCCTTACCTTGCCTGAATTGGTATATTGTTAAAAAGAATAAAACAATCTTATATAAATATTACTAAACGACATGCATGAAAGTAGGAATTCGACAAAGGTCAATTTCTGATATTTTATCAACGATTACCAAATGAATCATTCAGCTATCATGAAGGTCCCGCTTAAATGTGATTCTTTACATAATTCCTCATCCAATTATATTCTTTTTTTCTAGCAAAGAATAACGCTAAATAGTTAGGTGATAGTGATATGAAAACTTCTGATTTCTAGCTAAACGTGGCTCTCCGCAGTGTTACCAAAATGACATGGGGCTGTGTCTCACGACCTTGGGCCAATGTTTTCGTCTCTAATCGGGTGCCAACTCTGACCGGGTGCCAGCTCTGACCGGGTGCCAGCTCTGACCGGCTGAATAAAAACGGGTTATTTAGGGCAGATGATGATAAGAATGGGCAATTAATTACAAGTTTAAAGAGTTATAACATCCATTAACCTTTTCAGCCAAATTATATCTACATCTGACCTAAATAACCTGTTTTTTTAAAGACCGGTCAGAGCTGTCACCCAGTGAGAGCTGGCACCTGGTCAGAGACAAACACATTGGCCCAAGGTCGTGAGACACAGCCATGGGCTTTTGCCGATGTAGAATCGTAATGACCGATATGAGGTCATCAGGCATTGGCCACGATGGCCGGCCATGATCTCAGCTTTCTGACATTTATTATAGTGAATTTAAGCATTTAAATCGATTTTGTGAGCTGCTTTTTAAGAAGTATTACAATCTGTATTCATTCATATGAAAAGAGGGTCTATATATGGCCTATGTAGAAAGCAAATGGCCTATGTAAGATATCGCGACACAGGCCACATCGGCTGGTGTACATAAAAGTTTTCGGCCGTCCAAAGTAATCCAATGACCATTACATTTCGGTGTGATCCCCAATTGACAAGTTACCCTTTTATTTCCCCCAGAACCAGAATGGATCTGCAGGACATGGAGTTATACCACCAATGGCATGGTGCAGATGTCCTGCAACAAAAGCTCCTTGACTTTCACGACAAGCATGCCGCCTTCCCAAAAGCCGCCATTTCCGCTGCACAGCTGCATCATGCGGACAAAATGAAGGATATCCATAGGGACCTTAAGACCCAGGGGGTAGCCCTGAACTTTGAGTTTACAGGGAGCTCAGCAGAAGGCATCAAGGTCTCCTCGACAGAGTTAGAGTTTGATGTGATGGTAATCCTTCCTGGGGGCCAGGATGTGAGTGTCCACAAGATAAAGCCCCTGTTTTCCAGACTCCATCTGGGTAAGAAGACTGAGCCCCTGGTGAACATAGCAGACCCCAGTAGCCAGTTCCTGGTGCCTAAAAAGGCCAGGGAGTTCTTCCACAGCAAGCTACAAAGGGCTATTAACCAATACCCTGCCCTGGAGAAGATTATTAAAGTGAGTATATCCAATGTGTCTGATAAAAAAAAAAAATTTCTTTATAATGAATCAGAAGGTTCACACATGACATACTTAACTTTTTCTCTGTTCTATTCCCCCTCATTCCATCTAATTTTGCTCAAATTTGATTTGATTACTCAATACATAGTAATTTTGGAATAGACTTACCGGGTATGCATAATTTTATCCCCCCCCCCTTTGAAAATACACTAGAAAAGCCAATGTGGCTGACCCCATGAGATAGACTTCCTGAGCTCTCACTACCCATGGATACCATTTTAATATTCCCCAACCCATAAATACTACAATCTTGCTATCTAAAAATGAAATATAAAGCAAATGTTTTCATTGGCAATGATAATGAATAGGGTTCCCCCTACATGTTACAATTATATTAACCATTTTGACATATATATATGCTATTTACCCTCATTCCCTTAATTTACTCTTGTATTTGGCTATAGTCCTCAAATTTATGGCCAAGGTGCACATTTTGGAGGGCACAAATTAAGTTGCATCCATTGCAAATACACTAGAACAAGAAATGCCACAATGTCACCCCTTATTTGAGCCATTACAGCACAGCCCATTGAATGGATTTGAAAATTGTCAATCGTTTTAGGATGGTATTACTACAGTGTATGTAACAATTTTTAATAGAATTCACAAAATGTAATTTTCGGATGTACTAACTTTAAGCTGAGTGAGCATGGACCCGCAGTGCAGATGAATGTCTACAGGACTCCAGGGAAGAAGACAAAAGGGAATCTCTTCTACAAGGTGGACATGGTGCCCTGTATTCACACCTCCAGGTAGGGATGTCATTCACATTCTATTTATTTCGATTTCGATTATCACTATTTTGGTCTCAATTTTCCGATTATATCGATATATTTTGATATTGCTAGCATACTTTTATTTCTGCTTAAAAAGGGATATTTTCATCTGTTTAATTTCTTCCTTACACTTGAGGCCATAAAAAAATGGACGCTTGGTAGGATTTTGGGCACATTTTTCCTCAACATTATGGGCTTAAAACGGTCATCATTTTTAAGCTGAAAAAAAAGCCAAGTTCTAGATGGAATATTTACACAATCTTTGCAGTTTTTGAAGGGTAATTTATGAGTCTATCAGTGGTACAAATAGTGTATCGATGCGATAATCGGAATTCTATTAATGTCGATATATCGATTCTGTGTATATCGATGACATCCCTACCTCCAGGGGAAGCTGTGCTGGACACTTCTACGTTGGGAAGCCTATGGAGGAGTTAGCACCCGGAGGATGGACGGGGAACCCGGCCATCGCCTGGAGGAGGTCCTTCTCGCTGCCGGAGAGGAGCCAGATAAGGAAGCTGGGCCCCGCAGACGAGTGCCACAAGCACTGTATCAGGATGCTTAAGGTGAGACTATTAGTGCCACAAGCACTGTATCAGGATGCTTAAGGTGAGACTATTAGTGCCACAAGCACTGTATCAGGATGCTTAAGGTGAGACTATTAGTGCCGCAAGCACTGTATCAGGATGCTTAAGGTGAGACTATTAGTGCCACAAGCACTGTATCAGGATGCTTAAGGTGAGACTATTACCGTAATACCTCATGTATAACCCGCGGCTAGTACGCAAGTCAGATCGGCGGTGCGTCTTATAGGATCTGCGCATGGTCAGGGTGCGGTTTATACGCGAGTTTTTGCTACTATGGTACAGTAAAGTCACCAAAATCAGATGGCCAATGCGGCTTATAGGATCGGCCTAAAATCTAGGTGCGGCTTATATGCGAGTTAGGCTTATACGCAAGGTTTTACGGTAGTGCCACAAGCAGGATGCGTAAGGTGAGACTATTAGTGCCACAAGCACTGTATCAGGATGCTTAAGGTGAGGTTATTAGTGCCACAAGCACTGTATCAGGATGCTTAAGGTGAGGCTATTAGTGCCACAAGCACTGTATCAGGATGCTTAAGGTGAGACTATTAGTGCCACAAGCACTGTATCAGGATGCTTAAGGTGAGACTATTAGTGCCACAAGCACTGTATCAGGATGCATAAGGTGAGACTATTTCTTATTAGTGCCACAAGCACTGTATCAGGATGCTTAAGGTGAGACTATTAGTGCCACAAGCACTGTATCAGAATGCTTAAGGTGAGACTAACATCAAAATAAACTGGATTCTCATCACCGTGCACATCAAGAAAATCATTTTTACATTTTTGATGAAAAATATGTTAAATTGGGAATATTGGCAAATCTAGTATCAAATTAAAGGTTATGCTGTCAATAATGAGGTCAGCTAGAGAGAACTTGCACTATAACAAATTTTGCTTATGAATAAAACTCCAAATTACTAAAATGTGAATATTGATTGCTAAAAGTCTAAATTTCCTTATATATTTAAGCCCCAAGTAAAAAAGAACTTTTTTTTTTAAACGCCCTCATCATATTTTTCACTGCTTAGTGATGAGAGACAACTCGTTTTTTGAGTGGCCTTTTTGCTTGGATAAAAAATCTTCTATCTTACAATCTTTTTTGCCCCCTTTAAGGTGCTGCGTGATAATGAGCCGGACCTGACCCACATCAACTCCTACATCCTTAAGTCATTAATGGGTGCTGTCAACATAAATTGATAGTCGATAGCACCCATTTTCAATATGTTTTTTCCAAAAAAAAAATTGGGAATATTGGCAAATCTAGTATCAAATTAAAGGTTATGCTGTCAATAATGAGGTCAGCTAGAGAGAACTTGCACTATAACAAATTTTGCTTATGAATAAAACTCCAAATTACTAAAATGTGAATATTGATTGCTAAAAGTCTAAATTTCCTTATATATTTAAGCCCCAAGTAAAAAAGAACTTTTTTTTTTAAACGCCCTCATCATATTTTTCACTGCTTAGTGATGAGAGACAACTCGTTTTTTGAGTGGCCTTTTTGCTTGGATAAAAAATCTTCTATCTTACAATCTTTTTTGCTCCCTTTAAGGTGCTGCGTGATAATGAGCCGGACCTGACCCACATCAACTCCTACATCCTTAAGTCATTAATGGGTGCTGTCAACATAAATTGATAGTCGATAGCACCCATTTTCAATATGTTTTTTCCAAAAAAAAAATTGGGAATATTGGCAAATCTAGTATCAAATTAAAGGTTATGCTGTCAATAATGAGGTCAGCTAGAGAGAACTTGCACTATAAAAAATTTGGCTTATGAATAAAACTCCAAATTACTAAAATGTGAATATTGATTGCTAAAAGTCTAAATTTCCTTATATATTTAAGCCCCAAGTAAAAAAGAACTTTTTTTTTTAAACGCCCTCATCATATTTTTCACTGCTTAGTGATGAGAGACAACTCGTTTTTTGAGTGGCCTTTTTGCTTGGATAAAAAATCTTCTATCTTACAATCTTTTTTGCCCCCTTTAAGGTGCTGCGTGATAATGAGCCGGACCTGACCCACATCAACTCCTACATCCTTAAGTCATTAATGGGTGCTGTCAACATAAATTGATAGTCGATAGCACCCATTTTCAATATGTTTTTTCCAAAAAAAAAAGAAATTTAATTTTTCTTTCTTTTTCTTTTCAAAGTGCTTTTTTTTAAAATCACTTTTTGCCACTGAAGTACATGGAGTATAGCATTCGTGAATTTGCTATTGCAGGTGCTGCGTGACAACGAGCCGGGCCTGACCCACATCAGCTCCTATATCATTAAGTCTGCGGTCCTCTCCATGGTCAGGGACGACCCGCTCCACGACTGGCGGACGGAGCACCTCGGTCGACGCTTCATGGACCTCCTTAGGTACCTAGCCGTCAGAGACACTTTATTCTTTGAGTCAATCCTATAAGGCCACTCAAAAAAAAAGTGGTTTCTCATCACCAAGGTCTGAAAAATCTGACGAGGGAGGCTTTTTTTTCCTTTTTTTTTTTTTACTCACGGGCTAAAATGTATGGGATGAAATACGTTTTTCATGACCAAAATTTACATTTTAGTGGTTAAGAAATTATGGATCTTTAAAAGTAGGGAAAATGTAAGTTATTTCTATCCTACTGCATTACTGGCAGTGTTAGCTTTGATTTGATACCAAATATCCCAATATTTGTCCATTTTTATCATATTTTTTTATCAAAAATTGGCAAAAAAAAATTTTAAGTTTTCCTCAAAAGCAGATTTTCATGATGTGCGCGGTGATGAGAAACCATTTTATTTTTTTGAATGGCCTAAAATGTGTATTTTATTTTACCAACTCAATTCAAACACCATTTCATTATTTTCTCCTATACAAGGTATTACACGCATATTGTATCATCATAAACTTAATAAAATATTCACATCTCCATACCTGTCTATAGCTTCTTTTATGGGGATGGGATAATGCATGTACCCCTACTATTATACCAGCATATTATTACATGAAAGTATACCACTGTATTGCATAACCATACACCATAATTGATAACTTTTTAATTTGCTTTTTTTTAAACTTGCAAATCCTGTTGAAAAAAACATGATAAAAATGGACTAATATGGGCATATTTGGCCGCACTTTAGAGCTTATACATGCATATTTAGGACCTTTGCAGATCTCCTTAAACCCTTTATATTAATGCATTTCCTTAGGTACCTGGCCAATGCCCTGGAGGAGGGGAGGCTGAGGCATTACTTTGTGCCTACGGTGAACCTACTGGAGGGTTTGTCGTTCCCTCACATGTTGAACATGGAGGCGAGGCTGAAGGAACTGCTGAGGAGTGAGAGTGCGCTGCTGGATGTTGTCAGAGTGCAGCGATAATTATAAGAAAGCAAAACAGAAATTCAAGCTAGGCCATTTAAAAAAAGCTTTCTCAACACCAAGCACTGAAAAATATGATGAGGGCGTTTCCTTAATGCTAGACCAAATATGTATAGGAAAATATAGTGCAGTGATAAGGCCGAAAAAAATAGAAGGTGTGTTTCCGGTTACATGGTCTAAAATTCTAGGCTATATAGGGCGGAATTTCTTCTTTCATAACTTTTTAAATTATTTTTAGATTTTAGCCTGAAAAGTACAAAGAATGTGACTCGCAGACTCCACCGTGCACTCACCGGATTCTTCTTTTTCTTGTTTTTTTTTAAACTTAGGCCTCAACAATGCCCTTTTTTCAAATTTGGATAACAAATTCCTAGGGTCGGCAGTATCTTGTTAGGAAGGTATAAGGTAACCTGAAACACACCTTCATTTTCATTTAGCCTGAGTGAATCAACCTGAGCTTTTACAATAACGCTTTCACAAACCCCTACACTCTGAATGGGAACTGAGCAATGTACAAAGATGCAATTATTCCTATTTTTGCTGGAATTTCTGTAATAAATTACGTGAAATTTGATGAAAAATATAAAGGATTTCCTACATTTTGCCGACGATCGAGTGGCATTTCTTAATGTACAAGTTCAGAGAGAACTTGAATGGTAGTAATATTGATGTAAGATACATGATAAAATCATGCTGGTTGTGATACACCTAGAATCTCTTGTCCAACAGGGTGCTCAAATCGCTAAAGGTACAACTAGTCGTAGTATTACTTCACCATGGAATAGTAGTCTACTTTGTTGAGTCCTTCTTTAACCTGGATCTCAATAGTCGAGTCATTTAGATTGAATTAAGTCTAGTCACTAGATTGTGTACGTTGAGTTCTCATAATCCAACACACTTACCATCATTATTTATGTTCATAAGCAGAGATGCATGTAAACCTGTCAGTAAATAATCTAATTGACTATGAAGCTCAAAAGATTGCATTAATGCACTAAAATGTGCATATAGGTGCCACTGATCAACGGAGCAGTTAAACCTGATATAGCCTATACATGAGGCTCAAACCTCATGTTGGAGACATAAAATGACTCTTGAACACAGAAGTAATGATAGTGATTTATTTATTATTGTATACATGGCAATTTTCACTAATACATGTATATAATCTTTCATCCAATGACATCCTCAGAAGAGAGTGTAACCTGAACGAGATGTGACAATGAACCTTTTTTTTTTAACAAAAACAAACTTGTATTATCATTATCAATCATGTTTTGACATTGAATGAAGAAACATTTCTGACATATAAAAGCTTATAAACGGGGGTACGATAAAGTATTACACTGTAAAAAAAAAATCAAAATGACGGTGAATCACCGGCAACTTTTGGGACATAACTTTCACCGTTTTTTTTAACGGTGACGGTCACCGTCAATTTTACGTAGAATCACTGTTCATTTTACATAGAATCACCGTTCATTTTTACGTGGAAGCACTGTTAATTTTGTGTAGAATCACCATCAATAGATTCAGAGTATTTAAATATACAGAGATTCAGCGTTATTGGCTGTGCTATTACAGACTTTGGGAATATTCTATAAGACTCACAGGGAGATTATGTTGACTTTATTTACTGTAGTATACATCGAAAAACTTATGGATAAGCCATACTTTTACTTTGTCCTGATCCTATACGCCACACTGGCAATCTGACATGCATACTAGAGGTTTTATTCTATAGGATTGATACAAGGCAGAGTTCCCAGAGGTGGGGACATAGGCATTGTATGTTACCACAAAATAGGTGTATAGATCCATACAGCTACTTTCTTCTGTATATTATCAAGTGATCATGGTATTTTGTCAAACCTATCACAAGATTGAATTGTTAAATTGTCAAACATATAGATTAATTGAAAATTACCATTATTTTTATGTATGCACATTTACGACCTTTGCAGATTTCTTAAAACCCTTTATATTAATGCATCATGCCCTGTCCAGTAACTCAGCATTAAATTTCTGCATTCAAGCATTAGGCCAATCCAAAGGGTTTGGGCACTCACAAAGGGTCAACATGATGCACCAATGCAGCACCTGCAAGTTACTCACTGCGACTGCATTGGTGCATTATGACAAATATCATCTTTATAAATACGACATTTTGCACCAAAATGTGAATTTAATTTATAGAGAGCATACATTTTCATTCCCCATTGGCCCTCACGAAGAAAGAGTACAGGAAAAAAAACACCGTCGTTATATTTTGCATGGCTTTAAACAAGTTTGCCTTTATTTTAGAGTGACCTATATCCTATGCACCAAGAAAGGGTGACTTTTCAGAAAATTTGTTAATAAAGTTGAACATTTCTGAAGTGTAACCTACAAACACATGAAAAATACAACTTCAAAATCGCCCATTTTAATATATAGTATTTGAAGGATAATCCCGTGAATCTGCTGATATCAGATGTTTGCAAACATAGCCATTGTCGCGCCATGAACAACATGGCGCCGTAATTGAGTGGCACCAAAACCTCATGCGCCTGCAGCGCCACCGCGATCTCGGGTGGCGAGATGCAGAACCAATACTCGCCATTTTGAATAACATTGCCGTTCCTCGGCCACTTCTCCACCGCGGCCACCGAGGACACACGTCTTGCATTTCTTCACCCATACGAGTTAAGTCGAAGCATTTATATTATTTCTACTGCAGTAGCAGTGGGAATACACGCTTCTTGTGTTGTAAACTTGATATATATTTACACACGCTCGTATGGAGACTAGGAATGCACGAGGAGGTGGCCGTGGCAGCGGCCGTGGCCGCGGCCGCGGACAACCACAGCCCGGGGCAGCTACACCACAGCCCGGCACCAACCCGGCCTCTTCCCCTGCGCCAAAACGCCGCAGGGGCATGACGAAGAAGACAAAGGAGGATGATGCAGCATGGAAGCAGCAGTCTGACGACACCATGCAGCAGGTTCTTCAAGCTCTACACCAGCTGCAGGCTGCAGCTCCTGGTGTGGTACCGGGACAGCTGCCACTCCCGCCTGTCAATCCGCAGCCAGCTGTCAACCCACCCCATGCTGTCGCACCACCGCCTGTCAACCAAGCGCCACCGGCTGTCAACCCTCGTCAGGGCCCGGCCCCCTACCACCCTCCGCCGCCGCTCAACAGTCAGCCACCCCTGCAGCCTGGTATGTTTCAACCATTTCCACACCAATTCCCACCATTTGGCCCATTTGGCCCTCCTCACCACCCCGGGGATCCAACCGGAGTCTCTTCCCAGCTTGCCCAACTAGTTACAAATGCTGCCCAAGCCATTAGTAAGAGCAACAGTGAGGTCCTGTATCCCCATCACCATGTAAATATTGCTAACCCCAAGAGGAAAGCAACTATCGGTGATCTAAATGAGTATGAATATCTGTGGGGACTGCTTCAGGTGCACGGTGCACCTACCACCCCCCCAGATCACAGGGCCCCCCTGCTCAAACACATGGCAATGATTCTCAAGGACAGACTAACATACAGCTGGGCAGGTATAAGGGATTGGAGTGAGGAGGTCCTGCAGCTGAAGAACCTCAGGTCCCTGCTAGTTCCCCAAATAACACTGCCTCTTCATGTTTCAGACTTGACACTCATGACAACAAGCCTACAAAATATGTAACACCTGTGCCATTACATATCACCACTGATGCCCCACATGCCTTACCCATTGGCCCTTGTGACTTTTAGCAAACTCTGGATGGTATCTGGCCAACTGTTACACCACAGGCCCTCTCTCTACACCACCCAGACCTCCTGCTATACCAGGAGGTCAGAAAGTGGTCCCTGCCCAATTATCTCGGTGCCAAGATTCCCATCAATTCAAAGTTTAATCTCCCCATGTGGAAGACCGAATTGGCTGACTATTTTGACCCACAGATACCAACCTTCTTAGAGTATGGTTGGCCAAGCAGCTACACCCGACCGGAGTTCCCTCGCCCCTCTCTCACCAACCACCCAGATGCTGCCACCAACATATTACATGTTGATGCCTTTGTTGAGAAGGAACTCAGTGAGGGAACCTTAATGGGACCCTTCGAAAGCGACCCCATGACACCCTACTGCAAGACGAGTCCCATAATGACACGTGAGAAAAAGAACTCCTCCTCACGCCGCATAATTGTTGACTTGTCGCACCCCTACCAATACAGTGTGAACTCTGGAATTCTTAAGTCTTGGTTTCAGGGTGAAACATTGCAGTATACCTTGCCATCTGTCACTTCTCTACTCAAACTTGTACAGGAAGCTGGACAGCAGACCTAGAGCGTGCGTACAGGCAGCTGCAGGTAGATCCACTAGATTTTCCCCTTTCAGGAATTCATCACCGTGGCCTACTGTAGATTGACAAATCTCCCAGCTTTGGTAACAGGTCCAGCTCCTCTTTCATGCAGAGAGTTTCCCAGGCTGTCGCCTTTATGATGTCAGCAAGGAACCATACCATGCTTGCTTACATAGACGACTATGCAGGGGTTACCACCACCAGTCATGAAGGTGAGACTGCCCTCCAGTGTCTTGAGACCCTCACCAAAGCCCTAGCTCTAGACCTAGCTCCCCACAAAACTGTCCGCCCCTCCACCAAAGTCCAGTGGTTAGGCTATGAAATTGATACCATCCTGATGGAAGTAAAAATCCCTGACTCAAAACTCATGGAAGTACTCCAGGAAGTTCATGACTGGACGATGAAAACCAAAGCCACTAAGAAAGAAATCCAACAACTTAGTGGCAAGCTCTTCTTTGTAACCAACTGCCTGGCCCCGGCCAGGAGGTTTTTGGCGCGCATTTTGGCAACCCTCAGAAGAGCACCCCCCAGAGGCACCACCCCCATAGACCTAGAGTTTCTGAAAGACCTCCATTGGTTTCAGTTCTATGCCCAAGAAAACAATGGAGTCATACTCATCCCAGATGGTCCACGCCCCTCTTTCTGGTTGGAATGTGACTCATGCATGGAAGGCGGTGGCGGGTACACTGCCTCCCTGTGCTACAAGGTCACCTATCCCCCCCACGTCAATGAGGGACTGTTCATCCATCAACTAGAGGCTATAAATCTTATAATAGCTTTGAAGAATCTCACACCTTCAAGGGGCATTCTCACCACTCGCACTTACCAGATAGCAGACTAGAACAGTACTAGAATTGTGAGTGGGAAACGCTTGGTGAGAATGCCACTTTCAGATGCGGCAGGCCACCATGTGACCGTCCGCTGCGACAACTCTGCCACAGTCCATGCCCTCTCATCCGGGAGGACCCAGGACATGTGGTTCGCACAATGTGCAAGAGAACTATGGCTCTTTAGTGCCCAGAGTGATATTCAAGTCACCATAGTCCACACACCCGGCAAGAAGATGCTTATATCTGACGCCCTGTCAAGAGCCTGCCTCTCCCTTGAAGAGGAGCAGCGCCCCCTTGACCTTGCTCATGAAAATGACTTAACTTTTGTGTACCCTGACCTACAAGCTGACCTGTTCTCTAATCAGCTGTGATCTTCTATTCAGGTCCCAGAGCGGCGCTCCTCCATTCCCAGATGATGGCCACAAGAGCCGCTGCGGTAACAGATGCCACGGCAGCCAACAGGGCCAGGTACAGGGATAAGTACCTGACATTCTGCCAGACCTACATGGTCTCCCCCCTCTGTCCGACTGCCCAACAATTGTGTATGTATCTACAATGCCTATTCGTAACTATGTCCTCTGTAGCAAGCATGAAAAACTACTTATCAGGTGCACGTGTATTCATAGATCTGCATTACGGTGATACCTCACCATTTGACTCTCGATCCGTCCAAGAAATGAAGAAAGGAATGGAGAAACTGTCCACTCATGTGGTAGTCCAAGCTCCGCCGTTATCTCCAAGTGATGTGACACTCCTCTGTCACTACTTTGACTCCCAAGGACTAGATGGTATTATAAACAAAGCTGCGATTCTTATCTCATACTTCTGTTTCCTTAGACAATCAAACGTAGCATCGTACGCCCAGGACACTCTGTCCCCCCATGTCATGATGAGGGGAGACATATTTGAAGTCCCTGAAGGCCTACACATCCTTGTAAGGTCTTCAAAGACAATCAAGAAGAAGGCTGACCAGGTGGTCATACCTATCCACCAACTAAAGACCCCAGCCACGAACTGTCCAGTAACTGCCTATAAATTAATGACATTGTTGTGCCCATCGGGCCCGTGTGCCCCAGCATTCCACACCCCACTTGGTGTCCCCATCACTACTCAAACTCTGCAGAAAGCGCTAAGAGATGGACTCACCTCTCTTGGTTTTGTGAATGCCAAAGAGTTCTCATTGCATAGCCTGAGGAGGGGGGCCTCGCAGATCATGGCAAGATCTGGGGTTAGTGTGTATGATATAAAGCTCCACGGAACCTGGAAATCTGACTCTGTGTACACGTACACCCCAAAACAGTTATACACTGCAGTACCATCCACCATGTCAGCTGTGTTTGGAAGTCATGTCTAAATGTTACTACTTGTGTTCCATAACTGCATATAATATGCTCAATTGAAATATCTAATGTTTAATTGTTACTACTTGTGTTGCATAAGTGCATAAAATTTGTTCAGTTGAATATCAAATGTTTATTTGAATTGTCACGGTCAGAGTGCTTCTATGCGCATGTTACAATTTGATACATGTTGAAATAGCACCCTGCGTGTCATTTACTGTTGAATTGTGTTGATCCTCGATTGTGACTATGCGTCTTGCTTGTCTTGCCAATTTAGGTCTTCAAAATGTTTACACATGTTATAAAGTGATATATATATATATTTGGTATACTGAGACGTTATTCATTAGTCTCAAATATAATTGTTATAAATCCTTCATCAATTTCACAAACAAGGTCATTGGTATTATAATCTGTACCATATAAAATTAATCAATATTCAATTAATAAATGACCTTATTTTCCAATTCGCTGGTTTGTGTTACTCAATTACAGAAAATGCTATGGGGATTCCGCTAAAACCAATGTAAGCACGACTTTGAAATGTAAAGTCGCCCTTTCTTGCTGCATTGGTCTATAGCCAGCTGTCACGCTGCTACAAACGGTCTTTTTAATTACAGAAGTGAATAACACAATGTCAATGATATAATGTGGGCCAATTCAGTGATTGTACTTTTTCACATGAAGGTACATGTAATCGATATTACCAGCATTAGTATTTCGATTGTAAATGTTGAAAATGAAAAATGACTTTTCCTTTTAAAAAAACGTATATTGACATTTGTGCACTTAATGCTATTCAAGAAGATGCAGATCCCCAGTACAAACACTAAGATATAGATGAACAATATGATAAATTAAATAGGATATATATGCTCAAATTAAAATTGTCTTCATGCATTAAATAGACCTTGTATTATCTAGCCATGAAATTAAGGGGATTATATGGATTCCCGGATGAGGTTATTAGTATTTTCTCCACATTTGCCTAGATAATTGTATCTATTTTGGTTGAAGTTGAAGTGATCTTAACACTATAAAATAAAAAGAGAGTGCCCCCCCTCCTCTGTCAGAGTTATTATAGACCAATGCAGCAAGAAAGGGTGACTTTTTTTGTAAAAGTTGTCGATAATTCTTTTGAGCATTTCTAAAGGGTGACTGACAAATACATAAACATGACCTCAAAATTCTGCATTCTAATATACATTTTTTGACAAATAATTCTCCTGTGATTCTCCTTATATACGACGTTTGCAAATGTAGCTATCACAGACAATGCTTTGAGGATTCTGGTAAAACCAATGTAAACAGAACTTTATTTTTTAAAAGTCACCCTTTCTTGCTGCCTTGGTCTGTAGTGACCAGCTACTCCACGACCTTTAACACTCACCTGGTGTATAGCAGATCTATACCTAGACTGTTACATAATGCTTACCTGATCCGTTTACATCACAGCCATATCTGGACTATCTATGTCCATGATCGCTTGTTATAAGGCCACTCAAAAATAATATATTTGTTACTCATCACCACACGGATCACCAAAATCGCCTTTGAGATTTTTTTTAGTTTTGTTCTTGCCAAATCTTACTGAAAAACGTGAGAAAATTAGACTGTAAAAAAGCCCACGCGTTACTATAGGTCAAAGGGGGGGGGGCGAAAAATTTTCAGTGCCTTCAGCGAGGGGGGACGCGTAAAAAAATTTCGCCCCTCAGCGCGAAATCTCACCACCACTCCCCTGTAATTAATAAATGAACACTCCCTAACACTGGAGTTTGGCTTATGAGTGAGGTTTTCCAATATGAAGATCAATGCATGTATACTCATATAGGACTGCTATAGTGATCCTACATGGTGTATAAAGCTTACTACCCTTCTACGAACAGTCTGGACCGTACTCTGGCCTTCTTATAGGGTCGGTGGCTGCTTAATCAGGTCACAATACACACTGCAGCCTGAGACTATGGTAAAGTTTCTACACAGCATATACATCAGTATGAATGCTACTAGATGTGTTAGAGCAGCAGCAGGCTCTTGAAAAGAGCAATATTTAGAGAGTTTAATTCATACAATTACTGAAAGCTACAACATGATTTTTTATCTTGTACAATGTCTCTGGACATGGAAAAGTGATGTTGTACAAGCAATATCTCGTGCAGGCACACAGAAAACTGCACTTCTATATAATGTGTCACTTCAAACTTTGGTATTTTTTTTAAAGCTTGAAAACATACAAACCAGGCTTTGCTAGCACCGATATTGACCTTAGAAAAATGCTAATGGTACCTACCCCCCCCCCTTAATTGGATCCAAGGATCACATTGAGACAACCCTCATGTTGCTAGGACAAGTGCTTGCTTAGCAATGACCGTTTTTGCATAGCAACGGGTAGTGTCAGAGCCATGAAAACATACAAACCAGACTTTGCTGGCACAGATATTGACATTAGCAAAATTCTGGTGGCACCTACCCCCCCTTAATTGGATCCAAGGATCACATTGAGATAACCTTCTTGTTGCTAGGACAACTGATTGCCTAGCAACAGCCGTTTTTTCATAGCGATGGGCGGTGTCGGAGCTATGAAAACATACAAACCAGACTTTGGTATTGACATTAGAAGAATTTTGATGGTACCTACGCCCCTGATTTGGATCCAAGGATCACATTAAGACAGGCTTCATGTTGCTAGGACAACTGGTTGACTAGCAACAGCAGTCTTAGCATAGCAACAGGCCCGATCAAAATGTTACCAATGTTCATACAATAATAAATTTAAAAAATGCCATGTCTATCAACCGGCACAATAGGTGGGAATAAAAGGGATTTGACAATACCTACCCCCAGTGTACAGATCCTGGGGATTCTATTGCAACTATTGTTATTTTGCTAGGACCCCTCTGTTATCTAGCAACAACAATTACAAACAATCCATGCCTACCAACTGGCACAATATCTGACCTTCTGCCCTAATGCATCTGTCATCCATTGCATTGTCTTAGGGCTGAGGTGCGAATAGGAGGCATTGACAATGCTCACTCACCTTTATGTTAGGATTTGGCATAAATATCTTATAATGTGATAATGCAACAGGAAATATACTCAGCAACATTCATTAACTTCTAGCAACAAGATTTGATTGTTGTGACTGTGAGATCTGCTCCACTACAAGTGTTATAGCTAACTCCCACATTCACACCTGTCCTCTATGTATCAAAGGCTTACTGACAACGGTGTCTCATGTTCAGATGGGTATCTAGTTGGTATACGCAATTGGTGATGGGGTAGCCTTCAAAGAAAACTGCAAATTAACAAGAGGTGCCAATTGAATTCAGAACACGTTTACCCAAACCTAAACGCTTCATTATTGTGTACCACTTGATCCATTCAACAGATTTTGATCCCAACCACATTACACATCAAAGATTATGCTACTGACGATTACAGCCCCCTCAACTTATCGTGGGGTGGGAGTTTGATTCTTGATACTTAAGAACCAATAATGATTATACATAATACTGAATTAATGAACCAGAGGTTATCATCTATTACTGTCATGCCTATGCAGAGGGAGTAATGATGAGGGATAGGACAGCAGAAGGAGATCTCCCACTATTTCCATCATCATCATTGCTTTTATAATACTGAAATTCCTGCTATTACTTTTGTTGGGGGTTGCCTATAGGTGAAAAACATTTCCTAGAACTGCCAGGAATTGAACCCAGGCCACCCTATCCTGATTCTGGAATGTTAACCATAACACCCCAGTTCCTTGGCTGTCTACCTACACATGTTCCACATCACTGGATCAGTACAGGAGGGGAACAGTGGCTACCAGAGCAAGCCTACCAGGCATGGAGATTACTGATTTCCTAGAGTACACCTCATCACCTTCAGCTTAATCTTGCACCATACCCATCTAACCCATCATTGAGCAGACTTAATGCTTAACTTTAACTGGCTGTACTGGGGACCAACCTATTCCTCCAACTACCAACCGCCAGTAGGTGGCCAATCTCCAGCTAGTTGGAATGCTCCAACCATATTGTCAACATACTGCCCAATTCATTGCAGTAGTTTTACCGGTGTGTGGGTTGGGTATAGGTGAAAAGCATTTTATAGTACTGCTCTCTGCCTCTCCACACACTGCAGCAAATTACCACTAGAAAATCTCTGAAATGCATCCCTAAATTTCCCCCTTCAGAAATCCTCAAGACTTCCCAGAAAGTTTTCCCAGCATACCCCTGCCCCTTCTCAACACACTACAGAAATATCCTCCAAGGCACATTACAACCAGTTGAGCCAGATTCCTTAAAACAATACTCTGGCAGTCTGTACACATATCTGAATGGTCCCATTCTATTTCTGTGAAGTTTTGTAGCCGTTAAAATCTTTTGTAGGGATTTATTATGATGATTTTGAGTGGCTAGGTACAATTGTGTTATGGTTGATTGATAGATATCAATGATGCAGTGCTCTGAAGAAAATCCTGTTGCTGCTAAGAATAAATGAATGTTACTAGGCATATTTCTGGTTGCAGGACAAAATACTTATGAAAAAAATCCAAATAATCTTGAATATAAAAATTCAATCCACTGGTGATTGATTCTGGCTAAATCAATATCCACTTTGTATCATATGTGTCTATGAATGTAGTTCCCAGCATTGGTTGCTAATCAAATCTATTATTGCTAAATACTGCACTAACAGCAGGCTCTTAACATCATTGGACTTAATATTTTATCAATTATAAGGCACATTAGAATTATTTGACATTCACCAATTCTAAAATGAGAGCGAAACTTCCAAGTCAGCATTGGTCCCTGGGGCCCATATGTGTTTTACTTGTGCCAGCTGGGCTCGCCCATATCTGGGTTATGTTTTTTTTGTCCAGGGCTACCAGTGGGAGCCCAGATGTGTCAGCCCACAAAAACTTTTTTCCATGAATGCATTGTAAATATTTCGAAACATACTGACATCTGATTCCTCCCAGAAATTACCATTTATTGTACATCTTTATAGTGTGTGCTAAATCTGGGCTAGGGCTGGGCACTAGGAATCTGGGCTGACCCATCTGGGCTCCCACTGATAGCCCAAGTAAAAACACATATGGGCCCCTTTAAGCAATGTTGACTGGGTTATTACTGCACATATTTATCAACCGTGTTATATTCTAATATCTTTACATTCTAGTATAGAATATATCACTAATACATCAGTACATTAGTATCAATTTTTACCATTGTATGAAAATGTTTAACCTCAAGAGAGCACATAGTTTATAGAATCAACATGCTTTGAAATATACCTAGTGCAATTATTTCCTTAGCTCTTGAACGGCCCTTTGCAATGCAAAAATGGTCATCGCTAGGCAACCACTTATCCTAGCAACATGAGGGTTGCCTCAATATGATCTTTGGATCCAATTCTAGGGGAGTAGGTACCATCAAAATCTTTATAAGGTCAATATTTGTGCTTGCAAAGTCTGGTTTGTATGTTTTCATAGCTCCGACACCTCCGTTGCTATGCAAAAATGGCTGTTGCTAGGCAACTGCTTATCCTAGCAACATGAGGGTTGCCTCAATGTGATCCTTGGATCCAATTCATGGGGATAGGTACCATTAGAATTTTGCTAATGTCAATATCTGTGCTAGCAAAGTCTGGTTGATATGTTTTCATAGCTCCGACACTGCCCGCTACTATGTGAAAACGGTCGTTGCTAGGCAGGCACTTATCCTAGAAACATAAGGGTTGTCTCAATGTGATCCTTGGATCAATTCAGGGGGAATAGGTACCATTAGAATTTTGCTAATGTCAATAACTGTGCCAGCAAAGTCTGGTTTGTATGTTTTCATGGCTCCGACACTACCCGTTGCTATGCAAAAACGGCCGTTGCTAAGCAAGCGCTTGTCCTAGCAACATGAGGGTTGTCTCAATGTGATCCTTGGATCCAGTTAAGGGGGGGTAGGTACCATTAGAATTTTTCTAAGGTCAATATCAGTGCTAGCAAAGCCTGGTTTGTATGTTTTCAAGCTTTAAAAAAAATACCAAAATTTGAAGTGACACATCATATAGAAGTGCAGTTTTCTATGTGCCTGCACGAGATATAGCTTGTACAACATCACTTTTCCATGTCCAGAGACATTGTACAAGATAAAAAATCACGTTGTAGCTTTCAGTAATTGTATGAATTAAATCACTTCTGAGGCCACCCTTGCTGCTGCTCTATGTGCCATGCATAAAGGATTCACAATACATAGCATGAAGACTGCACTGATATTCCTAGTCTCCCTGTACGACCAATCTCTCAATCACTAGTACCTAACCTAGTTAGGCATTTTTTGGCTCCCTAAACGACCAACCGCGGTAAGTTATTATTGTCAGGTTGGTGAGTACTGACCAACTCACCTTAGTCTTTTAATTTCTAGGGGGAGCCACTGAGTGGTCATCATAGAATCTTACAGGTGGCACTAACTAGTGGTATACAAATACAACAACTAAAGTACACACCAATGATGAACCTAGGTTAGCCACTACTGACTGACCCCTCAGGGCTGTGTCTCACGAACTTTTTTTTTTTACAATTTTTATAAGGTTTTACTAAGCTCTCCATTAATGTGTACCGTTCTAAAGTTAAAGATGTATGCTTCTTTGCTAGCCGGTCATAGACGGCACCCAGTCATAGATGGTACCTGGTCATAGACGGCACCCGGTCATATACGAAAACATTGGCCCAACTTCGTGAGACACAGCCTCAGTCATTTTTGAATATAACTTTTTCATTGTGACTCACATGCATATGACGAACCTAGGATAGTCTGTACTGACTAACCCTTTCAACTTTTGGATTTTCAGTGTGGATACTATCACTTCATGTCATCACTTGTGGCATGGTGTTGGAGAGGGCAGGCTACTGATGAGTCTATAGTAACTATATTATTACCATGGCAGTTCAGAATAACATGGAGCCACCAGAGAAGGAAGAAAAGATGAAATCCTTGGAGGAGGAACATTCCCATGAGAAATTCATAGTCAAAGAAGACCAGGAGGATGTTGGTACATCCCAGAGTAGGCAGTCCATGCTGGCCCCACCTGATGGGGGGTGGGGGTGGGTGGTGGTGCTGGGGGGAGGCGTGGGGATGTCTATCATTGCAGGGTTCAATAAGACCATCACCCTGGTGTACGAGCAGTGGTTGGAGAAGTATGGAGAGTCTGCTGCAGCCACATCTAGTGCCACCTCCCTCTGTGGAACAATCAGGATGGTTGCAAGTAGGTTTTATTTTCTTTATAATAATCCTATATCTTTTTTTTATAATAATCATTTATCATATTTATATTAATTCTCCAAAAGAAAATAAATGTTACATGCAATGCTTACACATCATGATAAAATGTATATAAGTAAGGCTATACAAAAAAAAAGATTATGGCTAAAAAAGGACATTTAAATGTTTATACTGTAAACATAGATATTTTCGCGCATGAATATTTTCGCGAATGGGCTATAACGGACATTTTTGCTGGTATTCTAATTCACGGATTTCCGTTATTTGGCTCTTTAATCTACTGCTGTATGAATATTCATGCTATACTTATTTTCGCACATTTTACATTTCCGCTAAAATTCACAAAAATATATACAGCGCGAAATAAACTACGTTTACAGTAATCTAAAGACAAAAAAAACAAGAGTTTCCAACCCTGCCTGTCATGGCCAGTGGCTGCTACTGTCTTCTTTTATGATTTATATATATATATATATATAACAAAGAAATATGCATGTCATAATTACAATGCTTCCATATTATGTCTCCTTTGCCTGCAGGCCCCCTGGCTGGAGTGCTGATCAACCAGACCTCCCACAGGACGGTCGGCATCCTGGCCGGCATAACCTGCTCCCTCAGCCTCCTCCTCACCGCCTTCATGCCCTCCCTCTTCTGGATCTACATCACGTATAGCATCATCCATGGTAAAAGAGTGGTCATTTTTTAACAACAGGGGGGGGGGTTGGTGAATTTCCGCATGAGGGGGTCAACTTTTTTTTGGTCCCCCCCTCAGACAAGATGAAATTGAGCGCGGCCGACCCCTTTGAGCTATAGTAACGCGCTGGCTTTTTTTGCTAAAAAGAGGTTTAAATTTTTACCCCCCCCCCCCCATCAAGAGGGGTCAGAATTTTTTACGCCCCCCCCCCCTTCGTGAGGGGTCAGAATTTTTTACGCCCCCCCCTGTAACTAATAAATGAACACTCCCTTATAGCATTATACCACTATCCATGGTAAGCAGTCTTTGCGAAAACAGAGAGCCCAGAAAGCGACCCTGGGAAACCCCAAGTGCATTTAGGCAGTATGATGACACGGTGTGCAGCATCAAATGCTTTAGTGAACTCTATATAAACTAAACCTTGCGTAGAAGCTGCAGCTAGTGCACAACCCAGATCACCAGTGCAGCTTATAGGATTGGCCCACAGTGGGGATGTGGGTTATACAGGAGTTTTTAGATGTATACTACAGTACTAAAGTTCCCATAATCAGACCGATGGTTATAGAATCGGCACAAAGTCTAGATGCGGCTAATACGTGAGTTAGGCTTATACGCAAGGTTTTACGGTATGAAGATCAGCGCATGTACAGGTGACAGCTAACCATGATTCCCTTGTCAGTGCAGGAGACGTATTGCTATATGGTATACACTATGAGACACATAATTGCAGCGTTGTGTTAAAGTGAGATGCATGAGTCAATGCATTTCTAACCTAAATTGAAACTAATTTGTGAACTTTCTTACAGATTAGTGGATAAAAGTAACAAAAACGCTATTGACAGTTCGAACTGTCAACAGTGGAAAATATTTCTGTTATTGACACTTCACACTGTCAACAGTGGAAATTATTCCTGTTATTGACAGTTCCTCATGCGAACTGTCAATAGTGGAATAATTCTGTCTTATTGACAGTTCCCGCTGACATTGGAGTCAAAAAGGTTTTTTTGCCAAAAGTGTTTGGAAAAATCGGTTTTGGACCCAAAATCCATTTTGGACCCAAAATCGGTTTTGCCAAAAAATCGGGTTTACCAAAAAATCGGGTTTACCAAAAAATCGGTTTTGGACCAAAAATCGGTTTTCAACCCAAAATCGGTTTTGGACCCAAAATCGGTTTGGCCCAAAAATCGGTTTTGGCAAAAAATCGGTTTTGCCCCCAAAATTGGTGTTGGACCCAAAATCGGTTTTGCCCCCAAAATCGGTTTTGCCCCCAAAATTGGTGTTGGACCCAAAATCGGTTTTGCCCCCAAAATCGGTTTTGCCCCCAAAATCGGTTTTGCCCCCAAAATCGGTTTGGCCAAAAAATCGGTTTTGCACTAGAAATCGACTTTTCCACCAAAATTGACTTTTCCATCAAAATCGACTTTTCAACCCAAATCGACTTTTCAACCCAAATTGACTTTTACACCAAAATCGACTTTTACACCAAAATCGACTTTTACACCAAAATCGACTTTTACACCAAAATCACTCTCAGGGCTATGACATTGACGATAAGGAACTGTCAATAAGAGAGGAAATTCACACTATTGACAGTTTGGTGATGAACTGTCAATAGCGGTATAATTTACCACTATTGACAGTTTGAACTGTCAATA
The DNA here is from genome assembly GCA_947462335.1 of Harmothoe impar. Taxonomy (NCBI): domain Eukaryota; kingdom Metazoa; phylum Annelida; class Polychaeta; order Phyllodocida; family Polynoidae; genus Harmothoe; species Harmothoe impar. The sequence continues at coordinate 57,856,047 of OX381718.1, read as the reverse complement.
AGAGAAACATATCCCACTATTGACAGTCTGAACTGTCAATAAGAGAGAAGTTTTCCACTATTGACAGTTTGAACTGTCAATAGCTAAACCAAGGTGGGCCAGCTATTGACAGTGCAAACTGTCAATAGTGGAACACTTTCCTCTTATTGACAGTTCAGACTGTCAATAGTGGGATATTGTTCTCTTATTGACAGTTCAAACTGTCAATACTAGGATATAATTCCCTTATTGACAGTTCACACTGGCAATAAGAGATTCATTTTCTCTTATTGACAGTTCCTTTTTGGAAGTGTCAATAAGAGAATCTTTTTTTCCTTATTGACAGTTCGAACTGTCAATAAGGGAATTATATCCTGGTATTAACAGTTCAAACTGTCAATAAGGGAATTTTATTCTGTTATTGACAGTTCAAACTGTCAATAGTCACGGCCTAAAAGTAATGCTGTACCCTGATAGCTATATATCCCTTCTAAAGGGTTGTGGATGCATTGGGTTGTTTCTGTGTTGCATTTGGGAGAAATAAAGGATTTTAAGCTGTAACTCTGCCCATGCCCCCCCCCCTTCCTCCTCTCCCTTATATTACATATATACTATAAGTCACGGGGTGCATGTGTGAGTGTCCACCCCCCTCCCCTCCCCCCCACCAGCTTTCCCACCTCACCTGCTGTGAGCATTGGGGGTCGGGATGGGGGGGTGGGTTGTCAGAGCGTCGCGCTATAGCGCGACGTTATGTGTAGAGACGGTGTGTGTCCTTATGTAGCCGTGGACCATACCTGATGTATACGCTTATGGACTGACATGCCCTCACTCTTCTGGATCTACATCACTTATAGCATCTTCCATGGAAAGGGTCACATGGAAGTAAATGGCGCCATCTACCGAGTCATATGGTATGCTAGTCTGCATTGAAAGGAGCTCTGGTTGCTGATTGGATTACTTCAGATGAAACAAATATGGCTAAAATTCACAGGTGTTCCCAAATACCCTTTAGATAGAATAGCACATGCAGTTTTATGCTATGTAAAGGGTTGGGGAATCTCTGAGGCATGCAAAAACTGATGTGGTCAAAGGACCAAAACAGGGCAAAATGGGCCTACCTATGGATAAAAGTAACTTTCTTGAGATTTTCACGGTCATGATCGTTATTGAGGCTGAAACATTGTGTGTGAGGGATTGTTTAACTAGACTAGGGCTAAGACTATGGTCAAAGGAACTTGTAGATGGCTGATTATGTGAAGAATGCTATATAGCAACATAAAGGAATAATAATGACTGCCTTGTGACCTAAGGGAGTGGTTGCTTTTTAACAACAGACTTGAACTGAGTGGCATGCTTATGCTAGGAGTAGATGACAGTATATAGAATAAGGTATGACAGGGCTAAACACCCTTCATCTTTACACCCTAGATGGCCCTGCTCTACCATGTGTTTGACAGTCTCGAGCCCAGTCGACTCTAATGGTGGCATGCTCAGTAGATCGTCTGGAAAGGCTCATACCTAACCACTGTTTGGTCAGGTTACCAGCAACCAGCTGATCTTCAGGATCCCAACTCACTCCACAAGTAATAGTAACTGGACAGGAACTAAGGTTGTTTCAAGATATGCTAGTAGGAAGAACGGGCAAATTTTGAAACAATACATAGGTGCTGTTCTATTTCGGGCACCCCTCACCCACCACTGTGCACAACAGGGCCGCTATGTGTACACGGCGGCGCCAATCAGCTAATTCACACTATTTCACACTATTCTAATATTGATAGGGTCGGCGCGACTGAGACTGTGTTTGGCCAAAGACATGTGGCTCCATATGATGTATAAAGATGATGCTGGACTAAGCAGTTTGTATACTGCTAAAGAGATGGCGCTACTGTCTATGCCCAAACACATGGTACAACAGGGCCATCTAGGGTGTAAAGATGATGGGCGTCGAACTAAGATGTCATACCTTGTGCTATATACTGTCATCTACTGTAAGTATGAGCATGTTACTCAGATTAAGCCTGTGCTTTTTACCAGGGTGGAGAAGGGTTGATGGGGATAATCCGCAAAAGATAAGACGCCTTGAGAAGGGGGGGGGGCAATGAAATCTAGACCCATTTTTAGTGAAGAAGCCTGTTTGGTACTGTAGAATCTAGTCAAAATGGGTCTGTTGTGATCAATTTTGACCCTTTTGGGGAGGGGGGCCCAAAAGATGTTTGGACACTTGCACGTAAATTCACTAATCCCCTCTCCCTGTCTTTAAAAATTGACTATCCCATGAATGAAATTGAATACTGTGTATAATCTGTATGGTGGTGCCTTCATAGTACCTAGTAGAAAGACAGTTACTATACGTATGATTTTGATCAAGAGTAGTATACTATTTATCACCCTCTGCCCTACATTTGTTATGAGCCTGTATTCTACTATTACATTATTTATGGCATCATCCATGGTAAATTAAAATGGATACTGTATAATATACAATAAATGGTACCTATAGTGGACCAATGAAGCACATGCCAGTATATGTATATGAGTATATGATAGAGCATGATAAGTATCATGTCCATGAAGACTGTATCTACTGCATGTTATTGTTGTAAAATGATCCAATATAGCAGAGAAGGCATGCAGAAAGGATGCTCTCTGCGGTACCAATTATTTTAGCCACCATGACCTAAAAATGAAAAAATAGGCTACTTTTTCTGTACATTAAAGCAGATTTACACAAAATATTCAATTTTGGCTGCAAAGTTATATATTTTATATGTTTTTAGACCTTAATAGGTGTCCTTGTTAATATGTGTTGCCATGGAAACAGCTTAGAATAGAAGTACCAAGATATCTAGATCAAACCCAATGAAAATTTATGATCATTTCCTAATTATGATAACTATGCTAATTAAATAGAGATGTCTTTAATCAATACAGTTGAGCTTATTGAGATTTTACCTGTTCACAATTAATTCACCTTGCCCCTTTTCATACAGTTGTTATATTACCATGTACTCTAAGTCTTTTAAATTTGCTTATAAGTACCCAAAAGTAAAGAAAACTATTTTACTCTATGTTTTCAGGAATTGGGATAGCAATGTACTTTACCACCGAACTGAGCATGGTCAATCTGTATTTCTCAAAGAATCGTGGAAAGGCTAATGCAATAGAGAGCTGTTTCATCGGAGTGGGAGCTCTCTATATGACACAACTTGTGTCATATCTACTTGACGAGTATGGCTACAGGGGTGCACTGATGATCATCAGTGCTATCATGCTCCACCAGATTGCTGCTGCGTCTTTGTTCAGACCTCTAAAAGTTGGAAAAGCCAAACAAACTTTGCAGAAAGTTTCAAATGAGACAGCTGAGGTTGAATATGAAATAAATACAGTGGATCATCAACACGGAAAAGATGACTCGGATCTAGAAATAGGTTTTGATCCTCAAAGACAAGCTGAACATATTTCAGGGAACAAGCAAGAACGGTCAAAAAAATTCAATATTATATCTGTGATACTCAAGGTAGTACGGAAGTTCGGATCCGCTCTTGGCTTCGGCGCTCTCCGAAATTACGGCTTCTTTGCGTGCACTGTCCTCATGTCTAGTTACAGCATGGTCAACTCACTCAACATGTCCCTGCTAGCAGGAATGGCACAGGAGAAAGGGTACACTAAACCCCAAGTCACCTTAGTCATGTCCATGAACTTTGCTACAGAGGTGGTGTTTAGGCTGGGGAGTGGCCTGGTGTTTGACAGTCCCTGTGTGAGGACCAGGAGACTGCTGGTGTTGAGCCTGGTGTCAGCTAGTATTGGGGTGTGTGTCATGAGTCTGCCCTATGTGCCCCTCCTGGTCCCCTCCATAGCCTGCTGGATGCTGCAGTTTGGACTCATGGGTAGGTGTATCTTCCTACTATACTACTGCATGAATGTTGGCATTTAAGTAAAGTTATGCTTAAGGTGGGTCAATCCCTTGGTGTAAAAGTAGCAAGATTTTCATCAGGTTTCCGTCATAAGACCATAATAGCATACACTTTCCAACAAGGCTGAGAAAATAGGAGGGTCCCGAGCTGTTTTCTCAGATATTCAAGCCTTAAGTCAGTGTTTCATATGATAGGGGTGTATAGTGTTTTGCCACATATGTACATAAGATAGTATTGAAAAATAGCTAAATATCTATGTAACTCTCTCAGGCTGTAGGTTTTAATGTTCTGTGTGTGTCATGTGTCTGCCCTATGTCCCCCTCCTAGTCCCCTCCATAGCCTGCTGGATGATGCAGTTTGGGCTCATGGGTAGGTATATAGACAGAGGTCCACGATAATCTGTCTGAACGACAGGTTTCTCCACGAGTGGGACCTTGGATCGTATCACACGAGGCATGTATCAACCAAGGTCTCACGAGTGGAGCAAAACAAGGAGTTCAAACTGATTTGAGTGGATCTCTGTGTTTATTTCATTTAAATGTTGATCAATTCCATTTTAAAAAAACGTTTATAAAGATTGGTTTCACAACTCTACCGTGGTGAATGGAGCTGTGGAGAATGAGCATCAGTTTCTCCACGGGGTTGTGGAGAACGGCCTTCTATTACTTAAACATAGTAACTTTGTTTCACCACATGGTATAAAGGTAGCTATCACTGCATGAATATAGGCAGTCTATACGAAAACTTTTTCACCGTGCAGGACATTCGGTCCTGCAAATTTTTTTCTATGCAGGCCCGGCTCAATTTTTGCAGGCCCGGATATTGGAGTACAATATTGCTATCTAAAAATGAAATATAAAGCAAATGTTTGTATTAGCAATGATAATATATAGGGTTCCCCCTACATGTTAACGATTTTTGATATGTAGATAACTGAGGAACATTACAGAAAATATTCACACTTTCTGTTTTATGCTTTAGAAACCTTAATAATGGTCCGATTCACAAGCCGTAAAAAATGGCATATAGGTAGGAATCTCTGGAATACAGCCAGCCATCCGGGCCTGCAGTAGCCCTTTTTCTGCCGGACTGGCAGACTTTTTGCCGGCTATAGCCGGTGTCCGGCAGGTTTTCATATAGACTGTATAGGCATATAGATAAATTCAATTCATGAGTAAAGGAACAGTAAAAACTTTGCATAGAAGCTGCGGCTTGTATGCGAGTCAGACTCAGCTTTCTTTTGATACAAAACATGCCTATATAGGGTGTGGCTTATACGATACTTTTTATAAATAGAGAACAGTACCAAATTAGCAATTTTCAGAACCCCTCTGTGGCTTTTTTGTCAACGTTAGGGGTATGTCTAATATGCAAGTTAGGCTTATATGCCAGGTTTTTAATTTGAGTAAATGCCATTTAAGGCCATCTAAATGCTGTTATCACCTTTACATGCATGGCATTACTGAACCTGAAGCTGCTTAAAGTGTTTTAACGCATAAATGCAAATATTTATGTAGTATATATGGCATTTGGGTTAGTAATTCAGCCAGCAAGCATCCTATTTATTAGTGTATTTTCAACATTATGCTAAATGGTACCATTGACTTTCTCAATGCTAATTGAAATACTATAAGAATACCTAGGTGTAACCCTCTAAGGGCCGCATCTGAGTGAGCACAAAATTAAGTTTAATGCTGAATCAACATTGAATCAACATGAAATCAACATGTACAACCATTTATCAATGTTGATTCAATGTTCTGTGCCCACTGGGATAGCGCTTTATTGATGTGTTAAGTTCTTGGTCGACATGATACATAAATGCAACATTGGTGAGTAACTCACCAGTGCTGCATTCATGCATTGTGCCCATCATTTGTGAGTGTGTCAACCCGCATGGTTAACATGATGGTAGAATGCAGCGCTGGCAAGATGACTAATGTGCATACACTCAACAAGTAAATTTGTCTCCAGACTCTTCAAAGTGACGATCATAAAATAAGCGAGTCAAAAACTCATCTAAGTGACAAGGAAGTGGGTCGTTTAGCTGGAGATAGAAGACCCACTTGGCATGTGCCAGCCCAAAACCCAACATTTGCCCGCTGCAGATTCTATTTGTGGGATGGTAACCTGATACGTTAGACAACTTTTGACTCGTTTATTTTATGAGAGTCACTTAGACGAGTCTGGAGACAAGTTTGCTTTTTCAGTGTACAGCATTGATACACTATGCAGCTTTTGAAGAGATAACAGTTGATAATATCATTTTCTATCTTGTAATTATTAGGGTTTATAGTATAAAACTATCAAAAAATATTTCCAGGTACTTTTCAGGCCCAGGCTTTTACCGTGATGTCTGACAGTGTACCCAGATCCACCATAACCAGTTCTGTTGGCCTCATGAGACTATTTCAGGGTGTTGGTAATCTAAGTGGCCCATTCTTTGGAGGTAGGTGCTGTTACGAATTGCTCTGGGCTCTCCAGAAACAAAGTAATAAAGTTTTACAATTTTCAGATAGACTCCCTTTATATAGTCATCACCCACTTTCCAACCTTAAAAATGGAATAGTCCACTTGGATATGCATGGTGTCATGTGTGTGCTTTATTCAGATTGTTAAAGATACCAAGATTCAAAGAATGCATTTTGAATTCAGTGAATTTGCTCCATGTTCTAATGATGACTATAGTCTAATGCTTTTTGTCATTTGATTATAGCTAACAATATAGTTGAAATGCCTACATAAATTTGTGACAATTATACCCTGATCCCTCTTCTTAGTTCTGAGTTACACATAAAATGATTCCCAAATCTCCCTCTGTCAATTAGTCTGGGTGCTACCAAAAGAAGATGATGATGATAATTGTTTTTGTCCACTTTCAGGGTTGATTCGTGATGTGACTGGATCATATGCACTAGGTTATGTGGCGGCTGGAGCCCAGCTGAGTACCCTTAGTCTCATCATGATGGCCATCACATTGGTTAGGTCAAGGAAATAGTAGGGACTGACAGGGAAGAGCCTGATCAAGAAGATAATAGCAGTCTATACGAAAACTTTTTCACCGTGCAGGACATTCGGTCCTGAAAAAAAATTCTATGCAGGCCCGGCTCAATTTTTGCAGGCCCGGATATTGGAGTACAATATTGCTATCTAAAAATGAAATATAAAGCAAATGTTTGTATTAGCAATGATAATGAATAGGGTTCCCCCTACATGTTACAATTATGTTAACCATTTTTGATATGTAGATTACTGAAGAACATTACAGAAAATATTCACGCTTTCTGTTTTATGCTTTAATAGAAACCTTAATAATGGTCCGATTCACAAGCCGTAAAAAATGGCATATAGGTAAGAATCTCTAGAATAAAGCCAGCCATCCGGGCCTGCAGTAGCCCTTTTTCTGCCGGACCGGCAGACTTTTTGCCGGCTATAGCCGGTGTCCGGCAGGTTTTCATACAGACTGTTATAGTAGGCACACACTGTAAAAAATAGATGTACTTTTTACAGATTCACTCTGTAAAATTGAACGCTGATTCACCGTTATTTGGAATACAATGAAGCACCGTAAATATCAGACATATCACAGTGGATCCTTGTTAAATGCTAACCTGGTTTGGATTACAATGATTCAACGTAAATTCATCTTCTAATGTCAAATCCCAGAGGGAGCCACATATAGTGGATCTTGCCATAGATAGGTGGCCTGGTTTGTAAGAAGATTTTTCTGGAGAGTGTGAGCCCTTGAAGTGGAGTTTGCATGTTGAAATAATGGTAATTTTCAATTAATCTATATGTTTGACAATTGAAGAATTCAATCTTGTGATAGGTTTGACAAAATACCATGATCACTTGATAATATCCAGAAGAAAGTAGCTGTCTGGATCTATACACCTATTTTGTGGTAATATACTATGCTTATATCCTCACCTCTGGAAACTCTGCCTTGTATCAATCCTATAGAGTAAAACCTCTTGTATAGGCCAGGGCAAGTCAGATTGTCAGTGGTGCATATAGGATAAGGACAAAGTCAAAGTATGGCTTGTCCGTAAGTTTTTAGATGTATGCTACAGTAACTAAAGTCACCATAATCAGACTCCCTGTGAGGCTTATCGAATATTCTCTGTATATTTGAATACTGTGAATCTATTAATGCTGATTTAACGTAAAATTAACGGTGATTCAACGTAAAATGAACAGTGATTCTGTGTAAAATGAACAGTGATTCTGCGTAAAATTAACGGTGACTGTCACCGTTAAAAAAACGGTGAAAGTTATGTCCCAAAAGTTGCCGGTGATTCAACGTCATTTTGACGACATTTTTTTTACAGTGCAGGCTGGTCAAGGAGATATAACAGCAACTTCCGTAAAACCTCCTGCCTAAGCCGCGGCTAGTACGCAAATCAGATCACTGGTGCAGCTTATAGGATCAGCCCAGAGTCAGGGTGTGGCTTATACGAGGATTTTTGCCACTATGGTGCAATACTAACGTCACAATGATCAGATGGTGTGGCTTATAGGATCGGCACAAAGTCTAGGTGAGTCAGGCTTATATGCAAGGTATTACGGTACTGACACCGCACAGACTGATCAAGGACAAAAAGATAGTAGGGACTACTGACATGGCCCAGGCTGGTCAAGGACATATAATAGGGGCTACTGACAGGGCCTAGCCTGGTCAAGGAGATAAAGTAGGAACTACTGACTGATCAAGGAGACATAGTAGGAACTACAGACTGGCCACAGCCTGGTCAAGGATATAGTAGGAACTAAACTGATTGGGCCCAGCCTGGTCAAGGAGATATAGTAGGGGCTACTGACTGGGCCCAGCCTGGTCAAGGAGATATAGTAGGAACTACAGACTGGCCACAGCCTGATCAAGTAGAGGCTACTGACAGGGCCCATTAGGGGAATTTTTATATGAGAAATATAGACATTTGGTAGATTCCATCAGTTGTCATTCTTTCCTGGAAGTCTCTCATACATACTGTCTAGCTCCATCACTATGAAAATTGAAAATCCCTGGGGTGAAAAAGGCAATTTTCACCAAGAGCCCCTTACACAGGGGGGAATGACTTTGGGAAACCCTTGATAAAGGAGGACCGACAAAAAGGATTTTAGTATAGCTATTTAGGCCACTCCAAAAAATATCCTTGTTTCTCATCACCAAGCCATGAGAGATATGACGAGGGCGCCTTCTTTTTCTTTTTTTTGTTGCTTAGTACCTAATGGATAGGGGAATTTAGGCTATCGGTAGAAACAATTAACGTTTTAGTTATTCAAATATCACTGATTTGCAAAAATTGTGAATCTGCATGTTTACTCTACGCCATTGGATCCGTGGCACTGCATGCTTTAATACCAAATGTGCCCATATCAATCCATTCTTATCATGTTTCCTTATTAAAATTTGCAAAAAAAAGAAGAAATCTCCTAAGGACAATTTTGGAGACGCGCACGGTGATGAAAAACAAGTATGTTAATTGGAGTGGCCTAAGTGTGACTGCCCACTCAGGACAACTCTGGACTAAATCGCTTTCTCTCTTTATAGACAAACTTTCATTGATCACAATTATTATATGTTACATGTTTAGATAAGTATATAATAATAGTACTCTATGACTTTATTTGCTCAATATTGTCCTTTTTGGCTGTAGTGAAAAGCATCCCTTGCTATGTGATACCTTGGTCAAATAAACATATTCAACTCCGTTGGTATTAGGGAGTGGTCATTTTTTAACAACAGGGGGGGGGCGAAATATTTTGGTCTCCCCCCCCCCCCTCAGGCAAGTTGAAATTGAGCGCGGCCAACCCCTTTAAGCTATAGTAACATACTGGCTTTTTGGCTTAAAGGGGATCCGACCCCCCCCCCCCCCCATGTTATTAAAAATGACCACTCCCTTAGTTTCTTTTACTATGCTATACATATGCTCCTTTTAGTCCTGAGATCCAAATTTTATTATTAAGCAAAGATCTATACTGTGAGCAATTTATACATAATACATTGTGTAGTAAAAACTAAGCCCAACCATTTTGGCATCCATATCAATGTGCTGTATGTGTAAGGGGATATGGGCAATAGTAAACTTACAGTATAAACCATGGAGTTGGCAAGCAAGTGAAGTGAAGTGAAAGTTGCTATTCGATGAACTGACCATTACTGACGAGGAGAAACGGTGTCCTAATTCACAATACATGATTATATACAGGGATTATTTAGCCTACTGTACGGTCGCATTTTGAATAAGCGTGCGTCTCTTGTATAAACTATGCCTTCCCGGGCCCTTACACAGAGAAAAGAAACAGTGTCAAAAGGGAGTCCAGGTTTCCTCCAGAATAACTCCCCTCTTTAGGGTAGCCCAGGCTGCACAAGGGAGCCTAAGTGACTCCCTGACCGACCTAACGGAGTCACCTGGGGGAGTCACATAGTTCCCTAAGGGAGTCAAATAAGAACCTGGGCTCCCCTAAGGAGGGGAGTCATTCTGGAGGCAACCTGGACTCCCTTTTGACGCTGTTTTTTCTCTGTGTGATATACATGACGGTACGGTGCATGCACAGACATGGCCAGGTATTTTATACAGTGAACTTAATACATACATAGGGGCCTACTTAATGCTAGGCCTAACGAAAGGATGGTTAGTGACAGCTAACATCGTCCAGTATACCTTAGGTATGTATAGTCAGGCCTGATTCTCAGTGTTCAATTTTCCATGGCAGTGTTTACTGTGATACCGTGGGACTTAACTAAAACGCTTCTAATCATAAAAAGACAAATGTTCACGAGTTTTGGTCTGTAGCCTGCGGCCTCGTGAAATACGGCCCTACCTTCAACTCGTGAAATAACCCAGCTACAGACTAAAATGAGTGTTCCTTTGTATTTTTTTTTTTAACTTTTTCGATTCAAATTAGATTATAACAGGAGGGATGGCCTAAATAGGGCTGAAATAGCTTTTTTCTACGTCGTTCAAATGTAAACAAACCCCCATTTTGATGACGTCACAGGGCCGTGAAATACGGCGATCTTTGGTTAAATCAATAGCACTGCCGTATTTCATAAAAAATAAAATGTCTTTAATATATCATAGCATGGAAATGTATTGAATCCACATACTGTGTAGTGGGTGGGCTCTATTATCCTGAGCAAGCTCCAGGCTGTGTCTCACGAGATCAGGCCAATGTGATAGTCTTTGACCGGGTGCCATCTTTGACCGGCTTGATAGAAACCGGTTTACTTAGGACAGATAAAAATGGGCTGAAAAGGTTAATGGATGTTATAACATAACTCTAATAGTTAATATCCCATTTATATATTTTTCCCCCCTAAATAAGCCCTTTTCTAACAGCCGGTCAAAGGTGGCACCAAGTCAAAGATGGCACCTGGTCAAAGACGATCACATTGGCCCAATTTCGTGAGACACAGCCTCCTGTTTAATCTGCTGATAAACATGAAATGACATTAAATATTGGTATATTATGATTCATTATTGCATGAATGTAATATAATCACCTTAAAATATCAATAACAGTACATGGGGGTACACTCAAAAAGTAAACTTGTCTCCAGACTCTTCCAAGTGACGATTATAAAATTAACGAGTCAAAAACTTGTCTAAGTGACAAGGAAGCAGGTCTTCTAGCTGGAGATAAAAGACCCACTTGTTATGTGCCAGTCCAAAATCCGACATTTGCCAGCCCCAGATTCTATTTGTAGGATGGTAACCTGATAGGTTAGACAACTTTTGAGCCGTTTATTTTATGATCATCACTTCGACGAGTCTGGAGGCAAGTTTACTTTTTCAGTGTATGGTGGCCCAGTGTGGAGCTTTCAGGAAGAGCATTGTGTCCCTGACACCAATAAAAGTCCTGAAATTGAATTGAATCGAGGACAGCTGAGACCCGAAACGTACCATTTTATGTTAGGCAAAAAAAAAAGTTTGTTTCAGATAACATGGCAAGTAAATTTAGGGTCGGTAGTTCGAATTCTTTTTTTTTTTTAAACATGAAAGTACTAGCCCGCCTCTCCAAAGACTCTAAAATTGACGCAAAAAAAGGGTAAAAATATGAAAATTTCTTCAAAATTCCATGAAAAAAAAGTAGGGTCGGCCCTGTTTTAATAGGGTCAGTCGGGTGACCTGAAACAAACCTCTTTTTTTTTTTTTTTGGCCTGAGCAAAACAGTCAGTCTGGTACGATATATCAGTCTCGGGGCAGCTTCAGCAGATTCTACAGAGGCACATAGTCTCCGGTGCTAAATATATAATCACCAACATAATATAGGTAAGTTGATTTTCCACTTTTAGTGCATGATTTGAAGACATGCCTTTTGGATATTCAGATAGTACTGGATCTCTGGTTACTCAAAACCAACCATGACTGAGTATATCTATCTTGGACTCAGAATCCAACAGAATGCACCATTTGCCTTCTAGATTTCTGCAATGTGCTTGGGACCTCACTGCGCTACACTTGTGACCATATCACTGCAAAAAAGGTGTTTAGATCCTAAACACAATCCTAAACACATTCCTGCCCCGTTTTTGTCCACACAATATGTTTCTAAACATGTTCAGACCTATAATATGTTTAGCTCAGTGCTTAGACATTTATGTGTTTAAAGCAAAGTGTTTAGGACAATGAAATGTTTAGAATTCAAGAATTTAGTATATTATTGTGTTTATCTGTCAGGTGTTTAAGGATAAAAGTGGTGTGCCTAGAGACATGTAGATTATTATTATGTTTAGATAGGCCTATTTATATTTAAGTAAATGAATAATTTCATTTCCATATAGTGTCTTGAAGAGACTTCTAGCAGCCCCCCCCCCCCCTTAGGGCAATATGTGCATCACTATTTCACATAGGCCTCTATTTTAACATAGACACAACCTTGAGTCAATACAACAGACCTCCAAGGAAGATAATCCTTTATACATTCTTAGAGTTCTTAAAAGAGGTGTCTATGTAGCAGATGCATCTTTATTGCATTGTAATCATAGTGATATAGCATTCAACCCTTGAATCCAGCAATGTGCATTATTATCCTTTTGTATCCCATGCAATTTAAGTTGATTAACTCAGATATAAGCACCTTTAGAGCCACTATATAACATTCGAGTGGTTGTAGAAACTACAGTCAACCACAGAGCTGCCATCTGGTATGTGTTTGATATACTATGATCTAAACACTACATGTTTACATCCTAAACACCAAATTTTCATACTGTTTAAATACTAAACATCTAAACATATTCAATATAAATGTTTAGGTGTTTAGAATAAAGGGTTTAATTCCTAAACAAAAGGTTTCAAAGGCACAAACCTAGTAATATGTTTAGACTTTAAACATGTTTAGACCTAAACATGTTTAAAACCTAAGCACCTTTTTTGCAGTGTACAGTTTTTTTTTAAAAATAGGTCCAGTTTCATGGCCAAGGTCCCCCCCCTCCTAGACCCATAATTCGATATAGTGACATGAGAATTTCTTAAAATGGATATTGTGACATGGCCATCTTATAGTGACATGTGACATGAGTCATTTCTTAAATTTCTTTAATTCGACATGGGGCTTATAGTGACATGAATATGAATAGTAAAATCTTGCACCAGAATGCACCATTTCAAATCTAGACATTTAAAACTTTCTAGGGATATACCCCAAAATTCCTTTTAACAGATATTTTTCAAGAAACACAAATCTCCCTCCCTGATTAGTATACATACATTAATAACGGATACTCAACATCGTCCTTTAGCAGCACTAGTGACATGGGTGTTTCCTAAGTTAGTGAGAAGTGACATGGACATTCCTTAAATTTGATATGCGACATGGGGACCCCCCCCCCCCCCGCCTCACCAAGGGCCCCATATCTGGGTGATCTGTGAGGCCCTGGATGGGCCACGAGTGAGATCAATGACTAATTTTAGCTCAGCACACCAGCCTAAATGTAATAATATGGGCCTTATATTTAATAACACACACACATGTGTGTCTATGTATATATGTATATATATATATATATATATATATATATATATATATATATATATATATATATATATATATATATATATATATATATATATATATATGCCAATTTTGCAGGACCGAATAGATTTCTGCAGGCCAGATACCAAAAGCATACAATATAGGGTAATTTAATATTTTATTTAATTAATGCTATAAGAAAATCTCCATAGAATATCAATGTGTGCTCTCTGACTTCTATTCTAACTTCAGTTCTATTTGCAATATCAAAAAAATGCTTTCAGTTTTGAAAAGCCTAGAATGTCTGGTCTGTCAACGCCAGGTATTTTGCTGGACGAGAGACATTTTAGGCAGACATTGCCTCCCATTCCCATTCCCTCTCCAAATTAGTTCATCATATCCCCACGGTATGGCGCTCCAGTTGGCATGTGACCTAGTTACCGGATGTAGTAGGACACTGTGGACACTGTGGACTGGACACGCATGTGCAGCCGATGTGCAGGTTTGTAGATTCAATATTATATGATATGGGGGATCATGTACTAAAGTGTGCTAGTGTGCTATCTATCACTGACAAAAGAGGATATTACACGAATATTATACAACGTTACACAGTTGTCCAGCTTGGTATGGATAGTGTCACTCCAATGACATGTTACATCATCACATAAATTACGTGCTGGAGTATACTATGTCTGGGAGAACCTGGCGAGGCCTACAAAGGACCTGGCCACTCAAAATAAAATAAAAGTGGTTTCTCATACCCAGGGCTGAAAAATACGACGAGGGAGGCTTTTTTTCTACTTTTTTTTAAACTCACAAGCTAAAAATGTATAGGCTAATATATCTTTTTCACAACCAAAATTAAAATTTTAGTTGTTAAGAATGTATTGGTCTTTAAAAGTGGGAAGAATGTAAGTTATTTCTACCGTACTGCATTACTGGCAGCATTGGCTTTAATTTGATACCAAATATGCCAAGATTTGTTAATTTTTATCATATTCTTCAACAGAAATTTGCAAAAATTTAATAAAAAGTTTTACTCAAAACCTGATTTTTATGATGCGCGCTGTGATGAGAAACCATTTTGTTATTTTAGGTGGCCTAATGAGTTCTCTGAAGGAGTCTTATAGCTGTGGTCAGTGGTGCGGGTGGCAGCTCAAATAAACCAGACTTCTCACCTCATCATCCCCTTCTTCCAGTGTCTTTAGGCCCAAAAAAAAGTTTGTTTCAGGTCACCTGACCGACACTATCAAAACAGGGCCGACCCTACTTTTTTTTATGCAATTTTGAAGAAATTTTAGTTTTTTTACCTTTTTTTGGTCAACTTTAGGGTCTTCTGAAAGGCGGCCTAGTACTTTCATGTTAAAAAAAAGTAAAAGAAAAAGAAATCCGACCTACCGACCCTACATTTTCTTGCCATGTTACCTGAAACAAACCCTTTTCACTTTGGCCTTATTGAAGTGCTAATGAAATCACCCGGTCCTGACCCAAAGTTGTCTAGCCTATGAAGCTGGCACGCATGGGATAGCTCTCCCAGGTGAGATGACAAACGTTTAGAGTGTTATCTTAATAAGGCTATTAAGATGATCTTATTTGTCTTAACTTTAGTACCTGAAGTTGAACTTAGAGGTCACCACCCCCCACCTAGAATGGGTACCTGTCTCTAAGGGGCTAGACTGACGTGAGAGGATCGGGAGGCTTAGTAGGCGTACCCCTAACCCTAGCCCTAACCCTAACCCTAACCCTAACCCTAACCCTAAGAAAAAAAGTAACTGTCACAGTAAATGATCGCGTGGAAACTCTGCACCGCTTGACCACCCATAACATACTATATGGAGTGGTGCAGCTCCTTGTTTTTAAGACGCTGAATTGAGATATCAAGATTTAAGATTAAGATAACGGTCTAAACGTTTGTCCTCTCACCTGGGAGAGCTATCCCGTATTTGCATAAAGCCGGGCTATAAAGACACCAACAAAGGGATGAGGCTGGCCTCCTCCTGTAGGTGTTTAAGTGGCAAAATCGCCGAACGTATCCCATACACATGTCTAGTACTGTTCTCGTATACTATGTGGTTAAGCCTTAAGGGTGACTGGATATTGTTCATTTAATAATATCACTAATAAAGATCCTAATGTCCTCACAGTAAGAAGGCTCACCATGTCATCCCAGACACGGTATAGCTGGGAATGGCCACCGAGTTGAGGGCGGGGGGAGGGGGGGGGGGTTACTATGCATATTTCCCACATAGGCATACACTCGTGTGAGTAATTTTCCCAGACAGTCACACACAAAAGGATGCAAAACCTGTCGCATTTAAAGAGGTGGTGACAATTTACCCAGCTAGAAAAGATACCTTGTGCAACTCTCAGATGTTGGCTTTGTTCCAACGTCTAATTAACCATATTTAATATTGGCAATATTGTCAAAATCTGAATTAGATTCTGGTGTTAAACCAACGTTGAATAACAATGTGTGAAATTTGGCCTGCATAGTTTACTCATAATAATGATATTTGCTCTCAAGAATCATCATTGAAGAAACGACCATTTCTCTATTTGCATTTCACCCTAATCTCTCCTTAAAATTGATATCTACTTGCCATTGCCTACAAAGGGGCCAAAGGGGTGCCATAGAAATGTTGCCAGGATGTTGTTATGTTACAAATAAAGGTGATAAGAATCACATAAATCAAAAAGGGTGTATATGCACGTCTCTCCATATACTGTACATACATTCTCTAGTTTGACTACAAATCACCAGGGGCCCTTTGTCTAATGCTGGCACAGGTAATACCAAATGCTTATAACATGGTGTAAGGCTTTCCCTCTGGGACAGATGCAAAAAATAGGGGCTTGGTGAGTGGTTTGGGGGTATACACTGAAAATCCATAGATTGAAAGGGTTAGTCAATACAGACTATCCTTTGTCATATGTGTGTTAGTCATTATGGCAAAGTTATATTCAAAAATGACTGAAGGGTCAGTCAGTAGTGGCTAACCTAGATTCATCATTGGTGTTTTGTATTTGTATACCACTAGTTGGGGCCACCTGTAAGATACCTTGAACACCAATCAGTGGCTCCCCCTGGAGATTAAAAGACTAAGGTGTATTGGTCAGTACTGACCAACCTGACAATAACTACTTACCTAGTTTAGTCGTATAGGGAGCCAAAAAATGACTAACTTAGTTAGGCACTAGTGACTGAGACATTGGTCGTATAGGGAGCCTAGGAATACCAGTGTAGTCGGCCCTCGCTTCCTCGAATTTGGAAAATGCAAGGACACATGTCTGAGGAAGCAAATTATCCAAGGAATGAAGTCCAAATATAATGGCACAATGTCGGAAACCTTTTTGTGACAAATGTGTGAAATGGATCTTGAAGTGGTATGCAAAATCACAGGGAAAAAATTCCCAACAAAAACCAACGTCACTTGCAAAAGCTCAAACCTGAAATACTCCCTAGAGTGCAGAAAATGCAAAATACACTCAGCCATGACTAGCCCATACAAACCAGCGACGAATAAAATGTGCGATCGCACATTACAGCAATTGGATATTGTTGGATAGGAATATCATAGGGCTGAAAGTGAAAGTTTAATTTACCCATTGATGATAATGTCAAGAGACCTAATTAATATTCTTTGAACATGCCATATTGGGGGTGTAGATGGGGGGTCCCCATGTCGCATGTCGATTTTAAGAAATGGTCATGTCGCCTGTCCCTTAAATCCTCATGTCCCATGTCGCCCTTAAGAACCTCTCATGTCCCATGTCGATTTTAAGAAACACCCCATGTCATGTCACTTATCTTTTTCTCATGTCACTAAGCCCCATGTCGCATGTCGATTTTAAGAAATTGCCATGTCGCCGTGTCGAATTTAGCCATCCACCCCCATCATATTGAATGGCTCACGCCAGTGCATGGACAAACATTTACAGTGAGTCTTAGAACAAACTTACTGATGTCTTACAACCGGAAAGTCTTACTAAGACTCCAAGATAGTCTTGTTATTGTGTATGTTATGGAGGAGTTCTGTCCTCCACCCCCCCCCTTTTTTTTTTCTTTCCCAGGCTTCTCTGAGAGGCGGAGGGGAGGCTGCGAACAACATTTAAGAGTAGGACTTCCCTGGACTTCAGTATGGTTGTTGTAAGACTCGCTGTATACGTTTGTCCATGTGCACTGGCGTGTGGTAGTAGGTGCCATCTGCCTACACAGAGAAAAGTAGAATCACGGTGACTCCAAAATAGGAGTCTGTCACTGAGGTAACTCTCCCCACGACTCTAAAGTGACTCCCAAGCATTAGGGAGTTTTAGAATAGGAGTCATTATAGAGTTATTATAGCGTTGTGCTAATGTTAAGAAGTCACTTTAGAGTCCTGGGGAGAGCTAGCTCAGTGATCATATCGGGAATCACAGTGATTCTACTTCTTTTCTCTGTGTATTCTTGTGAGGTATCCTACCTATGACAAAGACCATTGTTAGGCCACTCAAAAAAATAAACTGGTTTCTCATCACCGTGCGCATCATAGAAATCTGGTTTTGGGGAAAACTTCTCTTTTTTTTGCCAAATTTTGATGAAAAACCTCTTTAAAATGGACAAAATTGGTCATATTTGGTATCAAATTAAAGCTAATGATTACAGCAATGCAGTGGTCTAGAAATAACTTCAAATAAAAAATCAATTCTTAACCAATAAAATGTGAATTTTGGCCAAGGAACCCGTAATAAATTATCCTATACATTTTGGCCTGAGAGTGAAAAAAAAAAAAAAGCCTCCCTCGTCAGATTTCTCAGACCTTGGTGATGAGAAACCACTTTTTTTTGACTGGCCTTACAAGAGAACTTGTAGGTAGTCATTATAGCTCCGCTCACTCTGCTATGTGAGAGCTCCCTTACACGGAATATGGAGGAGGAGCAGTTTTACCTACATCACCTCTCTTATGGTTGGTCATGTCTGTTACCATGGTAACTCAGTTGGACTTGCTGATTTGATAACGGACTTCTACTGGTTAGATACAGATATAGAATCATTCCCTCATGTCCCCTACTGTTAATGACGCATAGGACACACCAGGAGGGACATTAAGATCAGCAGGTGTTATGCTAGGAACACCATGCTACTCTCTACTCTTCTATTTCTACTGAATCATACACCAATTCAAGCCAGAGATATAGTCAGGAGTAACTGTCAGGTGTGTATAGGGCACCTGGCCGTTGATAGTAGCACCACCTGTGCTAAGTTGAGAACCTTCAGTTCAGGCCCTTGACCACTAGCTGGAGCAGCTAACCAGGGGTTATGACAT
This sequence comes from Harmothoe impar, assembly GCA_947462335.1. Lineage (NCBI taxonomy): Eukaryota > Metazoa > Annelida > Polychaeta > Phyllodocida > Polynoidae > Harmothoe > Harmothoe impar. Next base: position 57,836,864 of record OX381718.1, on the reverse strand, counting down.
CACAGGGCAGGCCACTATTGCTTCTGTCTGGAGTGGTTCCCAGGACTTAGCCCTTCAGTGAGTAGGCCTAGCTACTGAGGGCCAATGCTATTCACATGTCTTCAGGGTAACACAGACTGAAGCAATCACTATCCTGACTTAGGCCTCATCTAGAGGCAACCAAAGGAGGCACCGGGGGTTGGACATGGCTGCGCCCATGGCCTAACCCCTAGGAGCCCTATACTCCTGCAACCCACATCAACTCACGCTACCTGAACTGAGTCACTCTACATTTACTTCGGAGAGAAAAGAGTTAGCGTAAAGCCTGGAGGGATCCACAGTTATCTCTTACTAGCGGGAACATTTACTGCCTCAGATTCCCTACAAAAAAGCCTTTGCAGCCGGACTTATATATAGATCCTATTATATATGGAATTAGAAGATCGGATAATTTGCGTCCTCGGATCATTTTTCTTGCATAAATGTCCACGTCTGAGGAAGTATCCAGCTAACTAGAAATACGTTATTTTACATCAAATAACGTTTTTTTCTTTGTTTAACGTTACCCCACGATAGGGAGCCATAGAGAAACGTGATACAATGTACTGGGTAAAGTGTGACTGATATTACACCTGTACGAACTCACTGAACCAACAACCTGCCAAGATTAAAGCTGGGCCGTCAGGGAATAAGTTGAGCACTTTCCAGACATGGACTAAAATAACAGTTCCACCAGAGGGCAGCAGTGTTTGGACAGGGGACAATGAGCATTGTCCAGATACAACATGTTCACCCTATCTTGTGCCTGTAAGATCTGAGCTCCCAGCCCTTAAGAGCCCTCTTGTGAATGAAAACTGAACTATATCCAAAAGTGCTTTTGGCCTCACTTCAACCATGACGGTCAAGCTTTAAACTTTAAAAGATGAACACCTCAATGGATCCAGAGGTGACCAACACCACATGCAGACACTTGGACCTGGAGAGGTACTCCTGGGTGTTTGTGCTTTGGGAATGTGTGGAGACCCTCCTGGTGGTCCTCACCAATGGAACCACTCTCTTCATTCTGGTCAAAAATGACCTGCTGGAAACCTCCAGCAATATATTCATCGCATGTCTCTCGTTAAGTGACATGTTCTCAACCGCAGGCCTACCCTTCAGCCTTAGTGTGGCTTATTTGGATCCGGGAATCGGATTGGATGTTTCATGTTTCGGCAACATTTTGATTAACCAGGTATCATCGATGATGAATATAATCACTCTATTTGTGATTGCCATCGATCGGCTCGTTTACATCGTATATTCTCTGGAATACCATTCATTGGTGCCGGTTACGAAGGCGGTCCGCGTGGTTTATGGTGTTTGGGGTATGACTGTTCTGTTCTGTATAACTACCCTGGGTGCGGGATACAAGACCAGCTCAAGTTGCGGCCCATGCAATGCAAGCTACAACATGAAAACGGCCTCAAAGCTGATCTACGGCATCCCTATGGTGACCCTCATCCCAGCTACAATTGGGATTTACATCAAAATCGGGCTGGTCGCTTGGAAGCAGAGGAATCGCATTGCAGCTGCTAATAGTAATACTAATAACCCGACCGCTGCACCGACCCCGGCTGAAGGTTCAAAAATCACCAAAGTCATGCTGAACGTCCTTGTGGTCTATGTCACCTGTAATCTAGTTGTGGTTTTCACACCGGTGGCGCTGAATCGATTCCCGGAACGCTATCGGGTACTGGCAGTCCGCGTTGGGTACATCATATGGCGGCTGAATAGATGGATAAACCCGTTCATTTATGCTGGGAAGAGTGAGAAGTTCAGACACTATGTGGTGAAACTCTTCAGGCATGTCCCTGCTGGAGCCGGTCAGTCTCGTGTGCTGTTTTAGAGTGAGAGGTACCAACCAATTAAACCCGCAGATCTTGCTGCACGTCCAGTAACGGTCAGAGTCCACTGCAGTCGGGACAGGTACTCAGCCCTATATATAGGGGCACTGGGCCTTTAAAGGCGCGGATCTCGGTACCCCTCCAGCGGCAGTCGGAGTGGAGTCGGGACAGGTACTCAGCCCTATATATAGGGGCACTGGGCCTTTAAACCCGCAGGTCTCGGTACCCCTCCAGCGGCAGTCGGAGTGGAGTCGGGACAGGTACTCAGCGCTATATATATATAGGGGCACTAGGCCTTTAAACCCGCAGGTCTCGGTACCCCTCCAGTGGCAGTCAGAGTGGAGTCGGGACAGGTACTCAGCCCTATATATAGGGGCACTGGGCCTTTAAGAAGAGAACATTTTAGCAAGAACATTTATCAACTATCCTCGAAACACATGGGTACATGGAAAATCTAAATGCCCTGACCATTAGTATGAAGTGGCTATCCCATGTTTGTCATAGGGACATTGTTCATGCATGACCAAGTGCCATTCAAAAACGACTGAGGCAAAACAACATATGACTAATACCTTACTCAAAAGGACTTGGAGAAGGTGAATTGGTCAGTGCTGACCAACCTAACAATATCAACTATCAAATCTAGGTTGGTCGTATAGGGAGCCAAAAAGATGACTACCGTCGGTAGGCACTATAGTGACTGAGGGATTGATTGCATATGGAGCCAAGGAATATCAGTGTAGATCCCAGAGAAGGTTAAAGAGCCCGAATTTTAAGAGCTTGTCGTATAAAAGCTTCAATTTCCCAAGAATGGCACATGAATGGGATAGTACAGGTTGACTTTCCTGTATCCAGCGACATTGCCAACCACTGTAAGAAAGGTTTTACACAGAAGATATAAATGTCCCAGCCCTTAGTATGAAGTGGCTATCCCATGTTTGTCGTAGGGACATTGGTCAGTCATGACCAAGTGCCATTCAAAAACGACTGAGGCAAAACAACATATGACTAATACCTTACTCAA